>VJMY01000003.1:0-442187 GCA_009869795.1 Neelides sp. FZ-2019 | reverse complement strand
AACATTCATTGTGGATGCAAATGGCCAAACGACTCTTGGCCCTCCTTTAAAACCCCAACTTGTTTCTCATGCCTCTCCGGCTCAACCATCTGAGTTCGCTTTGAAGAAAAAAGGAGCAAATGTTCCAACGCCGAGAAAGAAGATTACGTTTGCTGAGACTAAGAGTCCAAGTCCAAAAGTTTCCTTAGCTCAAAAGATCAATTTGCCTTCGGAATTGAAGTGCTGCGTGGAAACTAAGGACGTTCTTCCTTCCGCTGACGGATCTAGAGTTGCATTACTCCTTGTCAACCCAAGTGAAGTCGATGAAGTTTTTGGAGCCATCCTCGTGTTCAACGTAGTGGTAGAGTCAAAAACTGTGATGTTGGACAGAGAACCTTCCTCGGTCCTCATTTTCAAAAGGCGAGACGAAGTTCCTTTGGCTCTCTCTTTGATCAACATCGAGGGAGGAGAGTCGCTGTTTGGATGTCCAACTCAAGCCGGATTCATCACCATTCTCAATTTCAATAATTTGGATATTTTTGCTAAAATATCTCCTGTTTCCCCAATCAAGTACACATCTGTCTCTTACTGCTCGGGTAATTTATATTTTTCTTCAATTAATTTAATTATCCAAATTTAGGGTCAGAAATGGATAAAATCTCAATTATTTGTATCAATTGTTAACAATCTTTTTCAACGTTTTTCAGCAATGGAGAAGATTTGTTCCGGAACCAATACAGGGTCAATAGAATTTTATTCAATTGATAATCAAGCAGAACCAGAGGCAGCTGAGAAACAAGAGGCGTCTTTATTTAAAGGAACTTTTTTTACGAATGGCAAATGTGATGGCAAACCTGAAGACTCGATGTTAGTGAAACAATCTTTGACCACAGAGGTGATGAGTCAACTTCTTCAGCTAACGGCCTTTGAAAACATCAATCCGTGCTTCTCGGCCAATGTCCCGTCTTGTTGGATCAAAATCATCCAGGCCCAAAAAGAGAGAAAACATCCACAGCATCTTCAACATCAGGATTGCGAGATTAGTAAAACGACTCTTTCTTGGAGATTACAAAGAAACAAGTAATATTCTCATTCATTATTGCATGACTCAACTCAACTTGATGAATCAAACTAATGGACATTTACAAATATAACTTGATTGTTTATTTTTTAGGCATTCGAAAGACGAACATTTGTTTGAAATCACTCTACCCAAGGCAGTTCATGTTGGTCATTTGGATATGAAGTTCCTCTTTCAAATTGGGTGCATATCTACTCCGAAGATTGAAGTGACTCTTTATCGAAGTTCGAGTAGCAAGTTGAAGCAAGCACCTAAAACCATCGGGATGCCTGTTGATTCTCGAATTAATTTCGGGAATGAACTCCTCACTACTCCGAATCACGAGTTTCTGAAATCAATTGGAGCTGAGGCTGTTTGTGGCCCATTGGACTTGGGTTCTCATGTGGATTTGTCAGCTCAGGGTGGAAACGTTGTGATGACCAGTCCTGCTTTAATGTTGCGCCGCGGAAGGAATTTTTATCTTCATATCAAAGCCAAATACGATGAAAATGAGGAAGCGTCCAATGTTAAAGTATTCTATTTACCTAATTTTCACCTGTATATTCATTCATTAAACGTCCCAGTTTTATTTCTTCGTTTTTAAAATAAAAATGAAAGTAATGGAGATTAAATATAAGAGAGATCCAAACTGATTCTTTGTTAAGAATCGAGTCATTTGACCCTCATTACAATTGAATATCATAACTACTATTAATTTTATTACTGTTAATTACCGTTAATTTTATTTTCTTCTTGTATAGACTGAAAAAGAAGAAACTCCTCCCCAGCAGAATTCTGGAAATAAGGCTTCTGACCAAAAAATATTCAAAAAGGACGATATGGTTCTTATGATGGATCATGTGAATTTTAATAAAGCCATTGCTCAGTCACAAGCATCAAAGTATTATGAAACATGTGGGAAGGATAAGGACTTGATCCTTGCGGACAATATGAAGGACTTTGGTGGATGTGATTGGTTACATGAAATCTCGATAACAATCCGTCAGGCGAAAACGACTCTTATTCCCTTTCAAGAGTAATTTTGAAAATTTCTTTTTTATTGGATTCAAAATAATCACAAATTAATGTTGATGCTGATTTCTAATTTTCATCGATTATTATAGAAAGGAGAGAAACACGATGTTGACGTCTATTGATTTTCTTGTCAAACTGTTGGACACCGCGGTGTTTGAAGGTGTTGAGAAGACGACGTCGAGTCAAGATTTGGCATTTGATATTTTGATTTGGATTGCTGCGATCAATTTATGTGGACCTGAGCTTAACAATTCATCTCAAATGGAATTTATTCAAATGGTGGAAAATAAATTGAATGAGTTGGTTCTTTATGGAATTCTTCAAGCGGACCGATCAACAGCTCACAAATGTGCTAAATTCCTGGTTCTTTGTATTGAGTAAGTTAACACTCAAAAGTTGACATTTTCTTTGAATTTGGTCAACAATTGACTTTCATGGTAATATTTTTATTGAATCTTGTAGTGCTGCAGAGGGACATGATGCTCGTGAGGAAGCCAGACAATTTCTTCAGTCAATGTTAAAAACTCTTCTTGCCCTTCTTCCATACACGATTTCAGCCATGTCCGCCGGATCTCTCCAGTGGTATTTCCTTTTGTGCAATCGTGTAAGGGGCGAAAATTTGAATCTCGTTAGCGAATCGCTATTGATGCTTCTCAAAGACATTTCAAGTGAATTGTCCAAAAGAATCACTTCTAAACATGCACTACTCCGAACAAGGTAATCTACTCATTCTATAGTTATAATAGTTCTAATAGTTATAAAATATTGGAATTGATGATTAAATTATTAGAAAGATAGTTTTTTCTATTCTATCTTTTTTTTTAGATTTGGCTTATATGGGACTCCATTTGAGTCTGATTTGTTTGAAGTGGAACTTCCGCCTGTAACCAAATCCTTTTCTCACCCTTTGACGTATGCTGGGATTTGCGGAGGAAATGATGCTCCAATGCAAGCGACCTCGAGCACATTTCATTTGTGGGGACTGAAAGACGTGGACTTTCGAGATCTTCTGATT
Organism: Neelides sp. FZ-2019; assembly: GCA_009869795.1. NCBI lineage: Eukaryota > Metazoa > Arthropoda > Collembola > Neelipleona > Neelidae > Neelides > Neelides sp. FZ-2019. Next base: position 439,098 of record VJMY01000003.1, on the reverse strand, counting down.
GGAAATCCTGTGAGCTTGAGATGGAGCAAGTTCGGCAGTCCTTCGCCAAAACAACAAGTTCAAGGGCTCTTGGAAGTTGAGCCTCTTCATTTTACCTGTCATGCTGCTAGTGACGGAACAAGAATTGAAAAAATTGACCAAAGTATTTTGTTAATTTTAATCAATCATTTATTAGCTTTAATAATTAACTCTTCGTAAACTTTTTAATATAATTTTTATTTATTATTTAATTTAAAAAATTAATTAATTAATAGACGCAGCAGCAGGATATTATTCTGCAGTGCCGCTACCTCAACCCTGGGAGCCATTCACAAACATGCCTACTGGAGAAGGATCCAAGAAATCTGACCCGGATAAGGTTATACTTTATTAAATATCATCATTCGACCTTTCATTTTTCTTTTTAAAATTGAAAAGCCTGAAGTGTCATAATGAGACAAATGCTCTTCATTGATTGAATGCTATTTTTTGTTTAGTTAATTTTCTTTGTCGTTTGTTTGTTTACGTTTAAATGGGCGTATAAAGATGGAGCAAATCATGATGTTGCAGAAGGCTCTAAAAATGGACAATCACTCGGCCTACTACGATGTCCTCTCTGATCTCAACTTCATGGAGAACCACGGGCTTCATGGGATGATCGAGATGCAAGGACCAGGAGAGATGTCACACCCCCTCTCAGGAGCCAATGTCCCTTGGAAGAACGTCGGTGTTCTCACCATGGTCACTATGCCCTCAGGAGGAAGTGGGGCCAAGATTGCTGTTCCAACCATGTCTAAAGATTTCGATCCATCCAAGATGGTCGCTTTCGGTTCCATGATAAATCCGTCCCATTCGTTCATGCCGCCCGGGGGAAGCAGCAGTAGTAGTGGAGTTGGCCCTTCACCTAACATCGTCAAAGTAGAAGTCAAAGAGCCTTCGCCGATGCCGAAAGAAGGAGAGAAGGAAGAATTGAGACTTCTCCTTTCTCCATGGCAGCAGATGATGTACGTGCCGGCACAGCAAGCCTTGGTGATTGACAGGATGCACTCGGGTGCGAGGAGATTTGTCGTCTTGGACTTTGGTGCTCCGATTCTTCTCACAGACATTGTGATTCCAACGTGTTCGGATCTCGTTTCTCTTTCCATTGACACGTGGCTCCAACGAGAGGAACTTGATGGCCAGAGGCTCATTGTTGCTTCGGATATCGGTAGTCGGTCATTGGTGATTTGCGATCTTCAGCCACCTCCAGCTTGTAGATATCTCAAGATCACGACAATTGGAAGGTACGGAATGGGAACAACGAAGTGCAGAATTCCAATTGGAATGTTTTATGGACATACGACCATTCTGCCAAACGACGTTAAAGCAAATTCTGGGCTCAATGCTGCCGACTTACCTGTTCTCAATCCTGTGAATGTTCAGGTAATTCTATAATTTATATTATTTTACTATCTGAATTTTTTCATTAATAGTTTAGGATCTGTTACGATCAAATCTTTAAAAAATGTAAAGTTAATTCAAGTCGCATTTTATTTTCAACTTCTAAAATCTGGGTATTATCTAGATTCGAGATCTTTCATATAATAAGTAAAATGGAAATTTATTATTTTATTTTAGGCCAATTTGTCTGTATTGTCATACTTGGTTGAAGATGTTGAGTGTCGATATCAACTCGCGTGTGCCAAATTAAATCGCCTACTCGACCCAATTGTTAAACCCGAAATCACATCACTCGACCATATTTCGTACTATCTTCCCAAAGGGAAAGAAAGGACCAAACTCGGTTTCAATCATCTTCAAGATCAAAGTATTAATACTGCATATCAGGTTTGTTTTGAAATTCAACTATTACACATGTTATTTAATTAATTTGAAATTAATATTCCTTGCTTTCCTCAGGAGTGCATAACTCTTCAGCAACAGCTTAATATGGCTAAGAATGTTGTGAACAGACTCCAACGATCCTTAACTTCACATCAAACGACTGAATTTTCAATTCAAAAACTTTCTGATATTTGTACTGATAAAGTTCATCTTATTTCTGAATTTCTTATTGAGTCGCTCTTGTCAGTCAGCTACCTTGCTTCACCGTCTAGTCAAATTCCTCCGGTAAATTATATTTTAAATTTCATTTATTTTTTAGCACATTACAGTAAATTGCAGTTACGGTGACTTAATTCCTTTTATTTTATAGCAATCGTCCGCGTTGTCACTTTACACGCATATGAATCAAAAGATGTGCGAGAGTTTATTCCGGGAAATTTGTGTAATGGAAAATGGCCAGTGTCAGCTCTCGACTTGCACCTTGATGCTCCGTGTTTGTGGTTTTCAACCTTGGTGGGGAAAGTTCTTGTCATCAACGCTCTCAAGTCTTTTCTCTTCACTCAATGACTTCCTCTTTCCACAAGACAGGTATAATTAATTATGCTTTTTAAACATTAAAATTTGAATACACAATCGAGTTTACTAACATGAGTTTTCAATTTTACAGAGTTTTCATTTTGCTGGTTTATCTTGGCCAAAAATCCTTAATTAATGCTAAAAACTCTTCAGTATTAGAAAATGCAATGGAGCTACTTATTGAGCTCTTAGGGCCATTAGAAGAGAAGAGGGGATTTTTACGATCAAAAGTCGATATGAGTTTACTTGGATGGGTCCTCATGTACATTTGCTTATGTTTTGATGGAGTCAATTGTACTTTTGGCTCAGGTGCCACAGACGCAAATGGAAATCAAAATTCTCAAAATAAGAAAACAAGAGATCCCAAAGAAGGTTTGTTTTTCAAATTACAAAATACACCTTTAATCATTTTTAAAATAATTGAATAATAAACATTTTTATCTTATAATTAATTCGTTCTTGGTTTTTAAAAAGGTGGTGGAATCTCTTCAAGATGGGATTTTATTCAAGGCGAAAGTTCTCTTTACAGAAGAATCACAGGTCCATCCAAATTAGTTACAAGTGGTGGGTTTAAGAGACGAATTCAAAAGAAGATCATGGCTACCAAACAGAAACTAGAAGAGCTTGATAGTGTTGCAGCCGGTCTTGGATATGCCAATCAAAGCATGGTACTTTTATTCACTTTAATAAATATTTTGACTTCTTTTGTTTTTCATTCGTTTCTTCCTCATTTGCCTTTTGTAAATCAATTGACAAAATTATAAAATCCAGTTTAAACAGCAAATGAGCGGCCTTGGGACTCAGCTCTCTGCACTTGGGAACAAAATTGAAGCCATTAAGCAAAAACAAGTCAATATTGGAAAGAACATCAAGCTTCAATCAACAAAGGTTAATTTCAATTATTATAATTGATTTTATTGCATCAGAATTTAAATTTTCTGCAGATTTATATTCAATGGATTTAATTTTTTCTATCTTTAGCACTTCAAGGATCTCCTTCAAATCCGAAGAACTGAAATGCTGAACAAGAGTCGCGGCCTCAGTGGGGTTAAAGAAGGCAAAGAATCATCAACCCCAGAAGTTGAAATTAATCTTTGTTTGAGTCAAGAACTTTGCCAAAATGTGACCAAGGGGTTGGCTTCACTTCTCTTAAAAATGGACTCCACATGTCATTCGGATGTTTATCTCATAATTTGCAAAGCTTTGGCCAGAATCGCCACTGCTTGTCGACCTGCCATTTCACTTGGAGACATCTTTGATTCTGAGCAAATCTTTGGGATCATTCTTACGGCCGTTGGAGTGGATCAAGTCAGATTGAGAAATTGGTCTTCCCCTTGGATTTCTCATGCCATTATGTGCTTGGTTCAGGATATTCTCGAAGGTGAAAAGTTTTTCCCCAAGAGAAACGAAGATGTCAGTGAAAATAGCTCTATGAGTGAGAACATTATGTCTAATGTTGAAGATCAAGGAAATCCTTCTGGCACACCTCCTGTTACTTCTGAAGACATGTCTATTGATGACGTTGATGCAGGTGATTATTCTTAATTATTAATGAGCTAATGTTCAAATTACAAACTGTAATGTTAATTGTATATTTTTGAAATAAATGTTTTAAAATAATATAGAAGTGAATGAAATGATGGGAGCCATCGTGGACTCAAATCCTATTGAAATTATTCTTGATTCAGAAGAAAGTGATTTTGACGAAGTTCCTTATGAGTTCGCTTTTCATAATCCTGCTGAAGCTCGTCATAATGCGATTGCCAAGAAAGCTCATATAATAAAGAAATTATCTCCATGTGCCACAAGGTTCATATTTTATATGTTTAATTATAATTTGTTAATTTAAAGGTCTTTTTTGATTTATTCTTTTTAAATATCTTGTGTTTAAATATCCAATTTCTTTAATTAGATATTAATCTTAATGATAAATTGCAGCATTTCGACTGCAATTGATGCGAGGTTGGAGAATGGCGTGGACAGCACTACTGAATTGAGGCTGAGAATGATGGCTGTCGTGGATTCTGAAATTCTCTCTCAGGCATTAAAATCTCCCATTGAAGTCTCGTCTGAAATTCTTAAGAATTTTGGTCTTCCAAGAAAAAATTCGTTGAATGCTGAATCTCCTTCTGTTGTGAAAGTGAATTCACTCAATTTACTTGCTGGATGCTTTGATAGAATTTTTGAAATGATGAGCTCAGAGGTAAAAATGTTAATTATTTTATCATTATATATGAATCAATAGTTTACATTTATTTATATTATTTCTTATTTCATTTATCTAATATTTTCAAGCATAATTTTCATAATTACATTTTTAAAAATCTACTTGTTTTCAGAATTGTTCAGTAAATATTGAGAAGCTTTTGCAATTGTGGTTAAGCTTCAATCTCGAGATTTCTTCTGCTGAAGATAGTTTCATGTGCAAGCCTTCTGTTCCTTTGTCAAGAGAGTCCATTTCCTCACTCATGATGACGTTTAGCAAGTGAGATTTAATATCAAATTCCTAAACAAAGATTTAACAATTTGAAAAGAACTTTTTTAACAAATATTTTCATTTTCATTGCAGAAATCGAGGAATTGGAATTCAGGAATGGGGTCTCGCATTTCAGTGCCTTTCTCTCGTTGCAAATCAAAGAGCCCTTAACAGCACCAATGGCTTCTGGCTTAATATTCTCAGTGACAAATACTTTCCTGAAATGATATTAAAATTCATCTCTGGAACTGGAATGAACCTTCAGAAAACAAACCTTGTTACTGTAATTGAACAAAATTAAACTTTTACTCTATTATTTTGGAATATTCAAATTATTTGAATCTTATTTTTTAGGCTGGGCCGACTGTTTGTCAACATTTTTACAATTTCCTGTTATGTCTCCGTCAGCAGAGCAATGGTACTCCTTGGACTCCATGTTTGAAGGAGGTTTTGCTCAGAGTATTAAGTCTTTTCCTGTCCGGACCATTCATCAACACTGATTTTCCACTTGATGCCTTCAATAAATTCTTAGACCGAATCACTTGTCCGGATTTGTCTTACGAGAATCCCTCCACTGTTGTCAGTATTATTGAGTATTTTGGTAAGTTGGTGGATTTTCACTTTTAAAAGCGATTTAGCGATAAAAGCGATTTAAATGATTGAACAAAATGTTAATAACGTAAATTTTTTTTCGTTTGTAAAGCACAAGTCCTTCACTTGTTCATCTTCCTACCCAACAAGCTCTCAATTCGTTCTCCGGATCTCAAGGGATTCTCTTCGAATGCCTCACACACTTCAGGAACTGAAGCAAAGTTTGGGAAAATAGTCAATTTTGAACATGTGATGTTTAGACTTACATCGTTCATGTCTTCTCTGATTTCACTTCCTTACAAATCTTCCTATACTGTGAGTACTTTAAATATTGCTTTAATTTATTATATCATGACGTTCCTTCATTTCAATTACAATATTACATATTTCGATGGTACTAATAATAAGTTTTAATTAATGTTAATTTATTCGTTTATAGCCTCATGAAGAAATTAAAGATTTTCTTTCCGACTATGCCTTTTCATCCCAAATTAAAAGCTATGACGCAACATTGAATTCTTACGTGGAGAAATGTGGAGAGAACAAGCCAAAAACAATTGCTGATATTGGTAAACTGACATTCTTTTATAAGATTATGAAACAAAATTGAAGTTAAAAATTCTTGGTTTAAAATAAATATGATATCAATTTAGTATTTCAAATGGAGCCAACCATGATGAGAATTCTTTCTGTTCTGGCAAATCCAAATGGAATCAACGTTCTTGTGAGCGGTGATTTACTGAGTGCTTTCAACATCATGGAAACTTCAACTCCAGCAAATGTAGTGGATTCTGTAATCTCACTCTTCAGTAAAATGTGTTCATCATCATCTCAACCACAATGGCCAATCCAGCCAATCTTCAAGTTTCTCTCAAGTAAATTTAATAATAATTTTACATGTACTTATATTCATAAAATCATTTTTGCGTTTCACTTTAACTAAAATTATGTATTTAGAATCGCCTTTTGATGACTTTTATTGTCCACTTACCGTGTCTGAGACTTTTGTTCTTCTCGTTTTGAAAGTCATTAGCAAAGAAGAGCAGTTGAAAGAGTTCATAAATTCAAAATGTGTTGAGGTAAAGAATTTTTTAATTCTTCATTATAATATAAATATTAAAGTTGTTATTAATGATCAAATTAAAAATTAATTTTAATAATAAACTAATTGTAAGCAAATGACTAATATTATGTTAATTTTTTTAAATGTTTAATTTTAGTCAATCTGTGAAAAAATGGTTTCGAACAATCGAAGTTTCTTCTCTAGCTGCCCAACTTTTGTTTCAATATTGACTCAATATATTGGCAGAACTGATTCCAATGCATTGTTCGGTCAGAAGAAGTTTAATAATGAACCAATTGAACTCCAAGAAGGCTTAATTAATGTTGCGCCTCTCGGTATGTTCATTTTGAAACTAAATTATTTCTACATACAGGAATTATTATTTGTAATTTATACCTAACTTGTAATTTTTAGGAACGATTTCTTCAAATAATTTCTCTGCGCATCCATCTGAAGTTTTACTTCAAGCAACTCCACCACATAGAAGGGCTCGAACCCCTGTGTGGTCATATCACTTTTTCCCAGAGGAAAGTTATTTAGAATTGATCATTACTCTTCCTTGTGCTGTTCTTCTCAAAGAAGTTCAAATTGTTCCTCACATGACATCACTCTCGAGTAAGTTAGGTATTCAAATGATCTTTAATTTTAAAATTGATTAAAATTAAATTACTAAATGCTAATTTTTTTCTCCTTCAGGTGCTTGCCCTGCCGGGATTATGGTTGAGGTTTCCAAAGATAAAAGCCCAATAACTCTTCCGCTTGGTCCGCCCATTCAATGCACAGGACTTTCCTCGATCAACATCGCACTGTCGAGTCCTGAAGTGGCTCAAACGGTTCTTCTTCGACTTTTCAAACCAAAAGATACAAACAATCTTGGCCTTTCTCAAATTCGACTTTTGGGATCTACCACGTTTAGTGAGGCAGCTAGTCAAGGGCTTACTTCTGAAAATATTAAAACACTGGATTCAAGGTGAAATTTTGTTTTAAACTAAATGTTGGGATATTTACAAACTATAATATAGATTAAATAACATAATTATTAATTGAATTAATAATAAATTGAACAGTTTAATAAAAGCTTTGATTTTCATTATGATTTAGTGCTCAATGGATGTATATCTTGGATCGAGCAATCACAGTTTCAAAATCGAACAAAGACATGTACTTAAATATTGTTGAGAAAGCTGTGAACACGTCAGATTTGCTTGAGTCGTGTTATTCAATGCTCCTCGTGCCTTTAACGAATGGAAAGACACAAGATGTTTATCTTCCTCACGTTGCTTCGGTTCTTTTTGAGTTTGGATCTTTCCGAAAAGATGTGAGCGAAGCTCTGATGAAAGCATTACTAGAGCCTATTCAAATGGGATTATCTCATGGTAAATCAAGTTTCATAGTTGATTAACTTGATTACAAGATTTATTGAATAATTGAATTTTTGTCATAATTATTAAATTGTTTGGTTAAATGGTAAATAATGAACGTTTTTTTCCTTCATTAGGAATGGTGGCTAATGGGAATACTCAATTGACAGGAAGTGTGTCTCAACTCAATACTGTGATTGAATTAATTTACAAACTCTGCTGCAATGTTCTTCCTTGGGGTTTCGATAACCTAAAGATTCTGGTCAATTGGTTGGAACACTGTGCTGATGAAGCTATTGTAATTTCTAATATCCTTACTATTCATATTAACCCCCTCACCCATTGGGCTTTAAATGATTTTGTCTTTTTTCTATTTTATTAGAAATCGAATGAGATTGGGACCAGAAAAATTATTGCGGAATATGTTCAAACAGTTTCAGCAGTTCTCTGGGCTATTGTAACTTCTGGAAAGACGGATCTCACATCAATTACAACGCCTTCGTTACTCAGGTTAAACTTTTAACTTTTGTATTGTACGCATTGTTCATTCAAAAATTTTCCTTGATAAATTATTGAATCTCACTTTTATAATTGATATTGATACAGGAAATTATACTCATGGACATCAAAATTGTCAGAAGAATCAGAGTTGAAAGCCGCTGTGGACCACGTTATTTGTGCAATGTGCTACTCGAAGCCTTGGCTATTTATTCTTTTGATCTTCGACATGGGGATTATTAATCATGATGAATGGACTGGTAATTTAAAAATCTCATTTATTGCTTCAATTAGAATTGCACTTAAGAAGCTTATGATGGCTTAATTAATTGTTTTGTACAGAGAAAGAATTGAGCAATGTTGAGGAAACTCTGGAAAATTCTTATGAAGATGGAATAATTCATGAGCGAGTGAAAGTAAGATTCATTTGTGTGGATGGACGGCAAATTAGTGGAAGCGTTTTAATGACTTTAAGTCGAGCTGCTCAAAGTCGCACTGCTTCTAATATTCTTCAATTTACGAATTTTCTCCACATTACCAATATGCTCATTACGGGTAAGTCACTTGGTTATATCATTGCTATAATGCTAATTTTTGTGACTTAAAGTTAATTCCATTTGTTATAATGATCCTCGTTTACTATTTTCAGACTTTTGGGATTCCTTTACCAATAAATGGCTGGCCCTTAGCACAGCTAACCAACCTCATCCATCTTTTCCAATAAGTCCGTATTTTTCTGACCTTTTTATTGTTATTATTAAATATTATTAGCCTGACTCTTTATATTTGGTTTACTAATTATTTGATATTTACAGTCCCAACTCAAACCTTAATTGACATACTGACGTTTTACACCGAACTCTGTCGTGTGAACGAGTACAAGAATTGGTTTGGAAGTGAAGGGTCGATTTTCTGGCTTCCTCTGCTCACACTTCTCTCCACTCTTCCTGGAAATGTGAAGTCGAGCTTCTTTGGTTCGTTGACAAGCACACTGGAGTCTGCACTTATCAAATTCTTTGCCAACTGTTGTTGGTCTCATCCGGAAAATCAAAAGACAATTGCTAATCTCCTCTGCGACATCATCACGAAGCAGAAACCAACCCCGCACAGTAATTTATCAAACTTACAATATAATTCATTTAAATATTGAATTACTTTTACTTATAATGTTAATGATATTATTATAGAAGCTGCATTTCTTCACTCGATGTCATCCTTTTATAGAAGATTGCTCATTCAGCTTTTGTTAGAAAATGAGAAAATAATTGTCCATATCAAGAGCACATCCAAATATCCATTGAAGAATACTCAAGCCAGAATTGCATTGCGAGACAAACATCCCTCCTTAGGTGTTTTGGGAGGAGATCGGATCTTTTATTTCACGACTCATTCGTCTACTTTCGATCTTATGAAGTCATTAGGTAAGAATAAAATAATTTAACTTTAAAAATTATTAGCTTAATATTAAAAGTTTATTTGATGGTATTTTTACAGAACCAACCGGAACATCACTTGAGCGATTGTCAGTTGGATCAACTGAGCCAGGACGTTTCGTTTCAATTTTGAAGAAAGAACAAGGAATTCTTGATGCTGGACTAGAAATGATTGATCAGATGCAACTTTCATTGTCTGGCAATGCTGCTAAGGATAAAAGAGCCAATGATGGGAAAAGACCTTACAAGCTTGCTTCGAAGAAACTCAAATCTGAAGCGGATTCTAAGACTCAAATATGTTCCGAGACAGAAGACATTAAAAGTCCAATTCTTTGTTTGGAAGCTGAAGACCTTCCTGAAGTTCGAATTCCTCCCAATACTCTCATTTCAACTCTAATGGCCGCCTCGCGCCAACAAAGACCTGACACTTTCCTTGACGTCATTACGTTCAATCTTCGGAGTCACATGATAACTCGTAAGTATTTATTCATTTAATGATTTTACTTGAATAGCTAGCCTCAAAAAGTGAGAATTGATATTATAGCTAATATTTAATAGTTCTCCAGATTTTTAAATAACATTAATTACAGTTTCAGGAACAACGAAAGAAGTAAGTAGTAGTGGCGGTGGCTCAATTGATGTTGAACAATCTCTATTCAATTTCTACGGAAGAAGGGAAAATCCGATTCCTGATATCCTCGACATTTCTCCCGTGTCTTCAACAATAGAAGTATTTAGTCGAATTGGAGGCCTTGGGCTTTTAGCCAAACATCTTCCAGTCGTTTACCCTGAAACCCTGAGGCAGATTTCTGTTAGTTCCAAATCCACTGGCCCAATCGGGGTCGTTATGAATATGGACAAAGATAGCCCTATGACTGACAGCGATTGGGTCAAAATTGACAACTCCGATGATTTATACGAGGTGAGTTTGTCTAATGGACTAAATACTATTACATGTGTCGGGTTTAGAGTAATTATTTTTGGTTTACGAAGCTATAATGGCATTGTTTGATTGATTAGGAAATGATGGACAGCATGGCCACAATAGCAACTCCAATGCCCAAAAGATCAATAGCTATGCGACAATTAAATACTTGTGGAGGAGTTCCGCCTCACTCCATGGCTGCTTTTGGGCTCTTCCTCAGCCTCCCGAGATTTGCCGAGGTTCTCTTAGGAGAACGAATTGGAGCTCAAAATATGTTAAGACTCGTCATGGGAGTCACTGATGATGCTGACGGAAGTAAGTCAACTCAATGCTCTATCCAGATTTTTATCCGCTATTAATGATTAAATCCGCCTTTATGTTCCATGTATATAGGCAGTTTTCATTGGTTGATGTCATTTTAAATTTACAAAATTTATTTCAGATGATATCTTCGGTTCTGGAGTTGCAAAGACTCTTCCAACAATGCCATTCAACGTTCTCCGATGTCTATTGGACATTCTTCCATTGTCGAATTACGAAGGGAAGAATTTGCGAAGGGCCATGGTAGATTTGAAGGCCATTCATTTCATCCTCGCTTGTCTCGCCGTGTTCACTCATCAAGTCTGCGACTCTGTGCTCATTCCTGGTCTTCAACACGAGTTGGTCATTGCGGCGACCAAGGCTCAAGGCGGATATCAAGACAAAGGGAAGAACTCTGACGATAAATCCCACGTCTATTGGGCCAAGGGAACTGGTTTTGGAACAGGTTCAACCGTTCAGAGTTGGGACGTGGAATTGGCAATGCAGAAGAAGAAGGCCGAAGAAGAAAATGTCACATGTCTCTTGGGAGTTCTCTCGTCTTACATTAATCCCAGAGAAGCCATACTGAAAGATCGAGGCTCTCCAGACGAACCTGCCTCGGCACCTCCAGGCACGAGTTTTGCTCCGACCTCGGGTCTTCCACAAGAAATTGCAGAATTGATCAAAACGTCTTGCTTGTTTCCGGCCATTGCTGGCTATTTGAGAAATGATTCTGTTTTAGACATGGCTCGTCATGTTCCGTTGTACAAATCAGTTTTATTATTCTTGCGCGCGCTCGTTGCGAGTCCGCAACTTGTCCCATTGTTGGCCCCGTGGGAACGTCGCGCGGGTGGTTCGGATGACCAACCCATTTCATGCCTTTTGAGTAAAATGAAAGACATTGTGGACAATTACACCAAGAGGCTCACAAGCAATACGAAGGGAACCAAGGCCAAGGTGAAGTCCACGGGGAAGACGGTTGAGGACGTGGAGGACGAAGGCTTGGCTCAACTTATTCCAGACATCAAGTCCACGGCTGTTCTCGTCGAGGACGCCGTGACCCAACTCATTCTCAACCAAGAGCCAAGTGATGTGGAAATGAAGGATATGAACTCGATGATTTTCGAATTCGAACAAAAGACTCTGGAGGAGCGATACATTGAGGAGATGAAAAAGCTCCAATTCGGATTTTATGAAATGATTGTGGAAGAAGAAGAAGGGGCTGGGATTCGATTTGCCGTCTCTCATCACTATGAAGGGAACGTGAGGACGAATTGGGCAAGGACCTTTCCAGCAAGGATTAAGCGTTTAGCTCAAGAAAGTGTCACTTTGTCAACTTCGCTTCCAATTGCTTACGGGAGCACAATCTTTGTTAGGTCTGATGTGGATCGACTCGACGTCATGAAGGTAAAATAAAAGAATAAGCTTATTGAATGAATAACCATTTAGCTGGCATTAGCTTTGAGTAATTTTATATAATATTTAATTTATTTCAATTGAAGGTTCTGATCACTGGGCCTTCTGGAACTCCTTATTCTAACGGATGTTTCGAGTTTGACGTGTTTTTCCCGAACGACTATCCGAATTCTCCCATGATGATAAATTTGGAAACAACCGGAAGGCAGCGTGTCCGGTTTAACCCGAATCTCTATACTGATGGAAAAGTGTGCTTGAGCATCCTCAATACTTGGCATGGGCGACCTGAAGAGAAATGGAACCCTCAAACTTCGAGTTTACTTCCCGTAAATCTTAATTCCTTACTTCAATTTGCATTCATATATTTAGTCTCACCCACACTTGAAATTAGCTTTAAAATCTTTTATAGGTTCTGGTTGCCATTCAATCTCTTATTTTAAATGCCGAACCTTACTTCAATGAACCTGGTTATGAGAAATCTCGTGGAACTGAAGCTGGAGAAAGAAATTCGCGAGAGTACAACGCTGGAATTGAAATCGCTACCCTTGAATGGGGAATGCTTGATCAAATTCGGCATCCTTCTGCATGTTTCAAAGATGTAAGTAATAGTGTGAATTGATAAATAATTCATCGTGATGTGATAAGTAATCAAATGCTGAGGATTAAAATTTTAACTTTTCTTATCTACAGGTAATTCACAGACATTTTTGGATGAAAAGAGCTGAAGTTGCGGCTCAGTGTGATAAATGGTACGAAGATTTGATTGTCACGTGCAAAAATGACAAAAGAGCTGGAAAAAATGTGACTGGAGCTGCGGATCCTGTTACTGTTTTTAAAGTATTTTTCACAACTTACTATCTAAATATTTAAGGATATTCAATTATTTTTTAAATGAGATTTTGTTGTAACAAAGGACTATTTGATTTTCAGAACAACTTAGCACTTTTGAAGAAAGAATTTCGGAACATGAAGCCTCCTGTTGGCTTGGACGAATTCACAGATTTGTATCCAAATAAGGACGACGATATTGGTTTAAATGTTGGATCTCCAGTGAAATTAGAAGAATTAAAAGTCGGGGCAACGGATCAATCTCCTTCAAGCCCAATGCCTTCCACGAGTGAAGGGGACAGTTCGATGAAAGAAGAAATTTTGATGGACCTTTGAATTTATTGGGATCACTTCACACTAAATTAACATTTATAATTAATCGAATAATTTATTATACCAAAGTTTCATCTTATATAATACTCGTATTCCTTTTCTTTAAGGTTTTCTCTTCAAACTTTTTTTATAAATTTAACTTTCGTTTGTGTATTAGTGTTAATAGATGAAATTAATTATTTTAATTTGTGATTTATATCAAAACCTATTTAAAGAATTTTAATAATAAAGTAATTTAACGATTAATGATTGCAAAATAATATGAAACCCAGTGGCTCTAGGACATGATTGTTCATAATTTTGCTATTATTCGATAGCGCTTATCATTGGTAAATATATCTATGTAATAAACCTACAATAATGAAAAGTTTATTCCTTTTAACTCGGATGTATTATTCGCCTACTTATAAATCTTTGTAATAATTATTACCAATATTAACTGTTAAAAATTAAAGATTCTATTTAAAATGAAATTTCAATCTCGTATACAATTAACTTTCTACATAAATCCATTTTACACGAAGAATCAGTAATTTATTATTAATTAAATTGGCAAGATTTATGATTTTAAGTATATATAAAAATATCAATTACAATTACTTGTATTGGATTAAATCTAAAGTTAAATCTATTTAATCTCGATACAAATTCAGTTTTTAAATGTTATTCCTAAAGCTAGCCTTAAAAAATATTTATTCTCAATGAAGAAATTATAATTGTGAAAATGAATAAAACAAGGCAAAATAAAATTCACGAGTTGTTGAAAGTATATGAAAGTGTTCGATATGCCAGCATGAATGCAATTCCGAGGTAAAATTATGAAAAAAGTAATCAGGTTCCACCGAGATTTGAACTCGGATCGCTGGATTCAAAGTCCAGAGTGCTAACCATTACACCATGGAACCGATGGTTGAGGATGGCCGTAGTTTTTGTTATAGTTGGACGTCAGCAACCTGCTGCTATCCTACTTACTTATGCACAAGTACATGCGCCAAAACTTCAACCCTTCTGCATTGAAACATTCAGCTTTCGAATCATCTGTGTACACTTTGTATTGTGAGAGTAGACGACTGTAAAGTGTATACACTTTCCAATCTCTCTTCCTCCTCCTGCGTCAGCTAAATGTTCGTTTGATAAGATATAAAAATTCGCAACTCAGCAAACAAGAATGAAGAATAAATAAACTCGTTCCTATTTTATAATGTTGTTGGAAAGCATGGGATAAATTTAATGTATTAAAATATTTCATTAATCCTTAGCTTGAATGTCTTCAGGGCATTTTGGTATTAAAGAGTCGATGCATGGGGATTGAGGGCTATAGGAGTGGGAGAAGGGGTGATGGAATATACGATGCTACGAAGAGGCCTCCTTACATCCAATCCCATGTGGTCTAGTGGCTAGGATAGCTGGCTTTCACCCAGCAGGCCCGGGTTCGATTCCCGGCATGGGAAAACTTTTTGATTTTTTTCTAGTTAATTTTGTTTTAAATTATTCGCTTATCGTTTTTCGTTTTTATGGTATAGCCTCTTTTAATTTATTTTTTATGGATATAGTGAATAAAAAAGATTGGATTTTTGAGTTTTATCTCGGATTTTATTTTATATAGTTGATGAGGAGAGGTTCCTCTGTCTTGAGCTTTTGCATGTATTTTGAAAAAAGTATAAAGTCTCAATGTTACTCAAAGAGTTAATACATACTATACTAAGCGCTCTTGAAGATTTGAATTAACAAAAGGAAAAGCGCGGTTAGGTGTTGTTCGTTAAATCATATCATTGCTTCATTGCATAATTGCATATTGTTATGTTCTGTTGTAGTTCTTGATTCTTTTTTGTTCGTTGATAAGAAGTTGTCGCTGCTCCTCTCTTGCCGATTGTGAGTCCTCATCTTTGCGAACTTCAGAAGAATTGTAAGTAAATAATTAAGGTTTAATTAAAGCTGATTAATTATTATTTTATAACTTCGTCTCGAATTTTATATTAACATATTTAACAATATATAAGGTATTTTGATTTAGATGATAAATAGGTATTTGGCATTTAAGAATTGTGAAAATCTTAAGAGTGAAATATTGTAAATTGGAAGATGTTTTTATTGTTTTGTTTTTTTCCTTTTTCAATATACATTCATAATTGTATGTATACTCGTTTGTTTACAAATTCCGGATTTGCAAACTGACAAGTTTAAGCAATAATAATTAATTAACGATGACGTTTATTTTCAGTTGAAACATCTTGGTGATGACGGCTCCGGCGGCACATTATAATAAGGAAGCCTTGAATTGGCTTTTGGCCCTTTTAAATGATAACTACGAAGAGTTTGCTCCAAATGGCCAAAAGCTCAAACTTACTACGTTCGACAAAGAAATTTCTCCCGATCTGCTTATCAAAATAGTTACCTTTATTTTAAATATTCTCAACGATGAACTTGATCTTCCAAAATTCGAATTCCAGGTTAGAATCATTGTCAAAATTCTTTAATGTCATATGATTTAAATTGTCTAATGGATTACTTGACAAATCAATTTGTTAAGTGCTGCTTATTTTTGTAAATAAATTGCAATTGAATTTTATTATTATAGTCCTCTTTAAGAAGGCTGACAAAGTTGGAAGAGATTGGCTTGAGTGATGCAGCAATATTCACTGACGCATCACTGGATAGGTTATATCAAAATCTTAAAGGGCTTTATCCCGAGGGAGATGACTCCCTTAGTTTTAAGATATTCATCAAGCCAAGTATGTGGAAAAGGGCAAATTGAAAATTATTCATAATTCTATACAATACTAAATATTTAGTCGTAAAAAATAATGAACAATGATGGATGTATTTTAGAACCAAGCGAAGTGAAGGAGGCACTTTCTTACCTTGCTCAATTACTTAGTTTCGTCCATACCAACAAAAATTCTTTCTACGAAATAGTTGACGAAATTGAAACGAATTCAGCTGGTCAAAAAGAGCTTTTTGAGGAGCTTGAGCGGGTTAAAGAAGAATTAAATGGTTGTTTCAATAAATTGGAAGATTGGAAAGGCGAGGTTCCTGAGGTGTGTAAACATTTATCATTTTTTAAAATTATAATTAATTAGATATTTTATATGCATGTGTATGTTTAAGTATCATTGATATCAATTGAAATTCTTTTTAGATGGAAGAGAAATTGAAAGACGAAGGCTTTACGCTTAATGACGAACTTTTGGAAATTCAAGAAATTCAAGAAAAGCTCAAGCTCTGCATGCAAGAAAATGAGAGGGAAGAAAGATTTTTCAGTGATCTCGAGAAAAATCTTCAGATGGGAGAAAAGCAACTTGAAAGCCTAAAAGCCCAAATAGTTGATTCTCCTGAAACTATCGTGCAAAATTTAATTTTTGAAAAGCAAAGGGTATATACCTAAACTAAATTTTTAATCATAATATTTTTCCTATTATCTCTTTAATCGCTATATTCAGTGAAAATTATATTTCCTTGTAGCTTGAGTCTATAACCATAAAGAGAGAAGAAATGGGTAAAGTGATCACTGGAATTGGAAAAGAGGAAGTTAATCTCAATGAGGCCGTTAATGAGGCCGAAGGAATGATATGCCAACTTAATGATTTAGTTATGGAACTTGGCCAACTTGTGTAATTTATTAATTGATTAATTAAACAAGCAAAACTTCAATGAAATAATTAAATATTTTCTATTAAATCTTTCTAGTGAGGAGACACAAGATTTCTCAAAATTTAACCAGTGCATATCAAAGATGAACGACCAAATCACGAGCATTGAAAATAACATAAAAAGAAGTCGTGTTCAAATTGAAACAATCAGAGCTGAGGCCGAAGCAGCTAAGGGACACCGGAATAAAGAATTGAAAGTTAAAGTTGCCCAGAAAGAGAAAATAAAAAGGTTAGAGCTTTTATATTTTTAATTTGGCGGGTGCGATTTATCCTTAATATTATAATATTATTTATTTTTGATTGATATATTCATTTTTGATAATCAAGGGAAATCAAATCATTCCAACAAGCTAAACAGAAGGCGAAGGAAATAATAGAAGTTGTGAAAGAGGAGATTAAAATGGTCCGAAAAGAAATCTTGATCTCAAGCAAAGAAAGTGAAAACATTTTCTCCATGAACTAATAATTAACAAATTTTAATGTTTTCAATTCACTCCAAATCAAAAACATCTTTTTATTCTGTATTAATCATTTCTTATAATTGCAATATTTATATATTTGAAAAAATTAATAATTAAATTAATATTTTAATACAATAAATTAATATTTTTTATAATATTAATGTAATATAATTTTCTAATATTTAAGATTATTTGCAGTTCTTGTCTATTTTATTTGATTGGAAAATCTACATACAATTTTCAATTTAGCTTGCTCTGAATTTTTGTAATTGGATCGATTTTCACCATATGTGCATATTTGTAAACATTGTTAACTCAATAATTTTAATTGAGATGATTTAAATATTCAATTTTTAATTTTAGCTACTTTTAATACCCTTAATAATAATTTGCTTGCTAGAAAAAATATGCCATTTAATTTTAATTTCAAATAACTTACCTAACTTTAAAGTTATTTATTCAGATCTTTCCATTTTACTATAAACTAATAAACTCAACATAATGATCGTCTTCAGTTAGGTAATGTAATAATATATGGTTCATGTTTATGCATATAAATTTTCCGCATAGGAGGATGTCTTATATTTTTATATTCTGCACCTATGTACGATTAGCGTGTGTATCATTAGAAGATCGATATTTGATTATATCACATTACTCATTCTATGTATAACGAGATGATGTTTAATAATTTAAAAAAATATAATGATGAGTTTTAATAATTCATACTGTGTGAAAATTGTGATTCTCATTAGTGGAAATGCGCCAATTTATTCCCATCCAAAATAAAAATCAATATCAATGTAAACAATTTAACAAACAATATTCGCATATACGAATGATTATAATTTTTGTGCCGATGGTTATATTCGCATATATTTATCAGACAAGACAAGCTCTTTTTAAATTATAATTTTATTTTATAAGTTAGGATAATTACAAAAATTACAGCAGCATTGGTTAAATTATAAATATTAATGTTTCACTTAATTAATTCTCTAGAGCATATTAGCTAATAATGTAAAAAAAGGTTTTTTAACTGAATATTATAGAGGCAATAAATATTATAATCGTATAAAAATTAAAATTTCTTTTAATAAACCCCTACGTTCATATTGTATTTTTTATGCCTAAATAGTATTTTCCGTATTTTATTACTTTTAAAAGCTATACTATGTGTGCATCAACGTTTAACCTTTGTTTGCCCTTTTCGGTGCTTCAGGCTATTATTACAATTTTAAGTATTAAAAGCACTCATAACTTTAATAGTATTGAAGATCTGGAAAATTCGTCTCTCTCTTTGAAACATTTGACTCAATTCATTTCGGACTATGCTGACATTAAGTTTTGGAAGCGTGGAAATTTGTTCATTATAAATGAAAATTTAACAGAAGAATGTTTGGAATTGAGAATTTCACTTTTAAGAACATCCGGTTTGTTTTTAAATTGCACTACACTTGATTTTTTTAATCATAATATTACTTCTAGTTCATTGTTAAGGTCGCATTTGCATTCTATATATTTAATAAACCAATTTAATGAAGTGATTGAAAACGAAAGTTCACGTGAAATCTTTCAATCACTTTTCCAAGCTATACTGTTACAAGTGAATCCATTAATATTTGTGAACTCGATAACGGGTTTGAAAAATAACTCGAAGCTTAAATGGGATTATAAGAATGCAAACTATAAATTAACGATTGTTTACCCTAATGAAAAAAAGACAGAATTCATTATCGAAGACGCTTATGGATTTTATAACGACCAACTTTTTGATCCACTTTTCATTCATTGTGGGATTTGGTCAAAAGAAAGAAGATTTGAGCTAATTAGAGGTGCTTTGTTAGGGCCAAGAAACTTCAATAAGAAACTCATTAGAATAACGACACTTGAGGTTGCAATATTTTATTTAGTAGCATAATCCTGTAATCATAATCCTGTTTGGGGTATTTTAATGATGTAATGAATTTTTGAATTTTAGGGTATTCCAGTCGTTATTGTGAAAAATCTCAATAGCACACTTTCAGATAGAATAAGACTCTCAGGCTTCCTTCCAGATATTTTGGAAACAATGAGTCATTTTCTTAATTTCAGGTATAAAATGTGAAAAATATAAAGATTTAATTATTACTTATATCTACTAAAAACGCTTTAAATTTCAAGTGTAAGATATATGATACCTCCTGACAAGCAATTCGGTACAATAGAAGACAATGGAAATAGTTCAGGGATGGTTAGACAACTTTATATCAAGGTATAAGATAATTTTACACTTTTAATAGGTATGTGTTTCAATCATTGATTCATTAATAAAAATTATTTAAATATTTATCGAATAAAAGGAGGCGGATATGGCATTGATGTCATTCAGCTTGACAGCTCAAAGGAAGAAAGCAATGGACTTTTCTCCACCCGTTGAATACTCTTATGTAAAATTATTAAGCTTATTTTTTATTATAATCTATAACTCTATTTTAATATTTTTCAGTTAAAATAAAATAAAATATTTGTGGAATTGTAGACAAAATTTTTAATGCGCCGTGGACGTAAAACTGTTGAATTGAAATTGTATGCCTTTTTTGAACCATTGAGATGGGATGTTTGGGCTGCAATTCCTGTTACGATCATTTTAGGAGTGGTTTCTTTTGCTTGTCTTAAATTTTTTAATGAAGAAACTGACAACTTTGGACATTTTGCATGGCTTCTTTCTTGTTGTTTCCTTCTTCAAGGTTTCTACTTTTTATATATTATGTATTTTATACTGTAGCTTAAATGGTTTTTATTAAGTTAGCATCTAGATCCTTTGTTTTTATCAAGTATTCTAAAAATATTATTATTATCACAATAAAAAATTTTGTTTTCATTATAGGGCTTGACGCACATTCGAATATTGAAAGAATTCCATTCCGAATTGTTCTCGGGTCATTTTGGCTCCTTGCAGTTGTTCTCTACTCTTCCTATAACGCAAGGCTCACTGCGTCACTCACAGCAAACACTGAAAATGAAATAAGTTTGAGAGAAGCTTCTACTAGCAGAAGCTGGAAAATTGGAATGGTTAGAGAGTCTTCGGTATTTTATCGCGTTAAGGTATGTCATTTAGAAAAGAATGAATCAAATATTCTTAAAACAATAAGTTTAAATAATGTACTCGTAAGACCGACATTATTGTTATATTCTCATATTGGAAATTGTTTACTTATGGGACTATTTGGTATGAAATGAATGACTGCTTTATTTTCTGTAGGAATCAACAAATCCTGAGTTGAAACTTGTATGGAAAAAAGTATCAGATAATTCTACAACTTTGGTCTCTGGGTTTGACGAAGGCATTCAAAGAGCGTATAGAGAGAGGTTGAATTATTTTTTTAATTAAAGTTTGCAATCACAGAATGAGTTATATATGATAAAATGAATGCTGTCTTGCTGTCTGATTATTAATTATTTTTACTCATTTTTTTAGTTTTCTCTTCTTTACAAGTGAACTTATTCCGACTTTCATAATACAAAACAATTGTTCTTTCAGTTGGTAAATAGACTAATTATTTAAGAAACTTATGATCTGTTGATTAAAATTAATATTCGACCTACTAATAGAATTATAATTTTTACAGGATGCCAGGAAAGTATTTTCCAGGATTCGGCTATATGGGATATCAAAAGCATCTTCCATATGCTTCAGCTTTATCTCAAAAGTATACTTTTTCTTCTCATTTCAATTTTTAAATCTTTCATATATAATAAATATTTATAAAAGTTTTCAACGAGTAAAAGAGCGATTTTATCTTTATTCACTTCAAAGAGTCGCTCAAATTCGAGAAACGGGTCAAATGAAGAGACTCATATTCAAATGGTGGGGAAGAGATTCATCATGTTCGTTATCTACTGAAAATGAGTTCGTTGGAATGAGTTTACACGAAGTAAATAAATATGTCAATCTACTTATATTCTTTTTAATAAAAAAAAATCACAATGAGGTATATTTGGTATGTAATATTTATAAATATTTGGTTAGACAGGAATGGCGTTTATATTTCTTATGTGTGGATGTGCCTCTTCTTTGATTTTCCTATCTTTAGAAGTCTGTATAAGGATTATTGGAAAAAGGCAAGAAAAATATGAATATGCACTAAATAGCGAAAAGTCAAAATCAATAAACTCACATGAATCAATTGAAAAGACTTTATTCAATTCGTCGTTGAAGAAAAATTATTAATTTTGTTGGAAATCCGGGAATGTATAAGACAGACAAATAAAGTTTTATTTGCAAAACAATGTATTGCGGAATTTATAAAACTATTTCTTAATTTGCTTTAATTAAAATTCTCATAAAATCTTAAAGTAAGTTAGATCTATATTTAATATTTAAATTCCTTTTGTCATTACAAGAAAAATACATGCATGTATCAGGATTGACATAAAATTCACTACACTACTTTTAAAACAATTCTATAAAATTGTATTCGTATTCATAAAAGTAGACTTAATAGCTTAAAATAGAGAGAATGACTTTTCATAAACACGAACACGAGAGATGAGATTTGGCGATTAGGAGTAAGTTTGTAAGGACTTAAAGACGAAATCAGGATCGAATGTTCGTGCGAGCGTCTCAAGAGTTGTTAATTGAGATGAAAAGGGCAGGTTCAAGTTGAACGCATTTGGTTCATTCGTCCTTCAAATGCCTTCATCCGAGATTTCCTCTTCCTCAGACTTCGTTTCCTCACCACCAGAACCTTCGCTATACAACTTGTCATGTTCAGCTCCAATGATGTCTGCCAATTGTTCGTCCAATTGAAGATGCGCCTCGTCGGGGATCATGAGGAGCTCAGCTTTGTCTTGGTAAAGAGCCCTTCTCATCGCGCTCACAAAAAGCGTCACGTCCGTCACTCTTCGTATCCAAGGATCCAAGATTCGGGATTTTAAATAAAGAACCGGTTCTCGTCTTTCGATGAACCGACCTTCGATGTCAACCGATGGATGCCATTCAAGTCGGCAGGTTTCATCTTTGAGGGATCCTTGTTGAGAGGCCCAAAGAATCTGTTCAAATCCTTCTCTGGCAATGGCAATCGCCACGATGTTGGACGCGTTTCCTTTTTTGCCCCAATCTGAGGCGTAGACGGCCGAGAGCAAACACGTCCGAAGTCCCCAATTCACTTTGAAAAAATTGTTTCGAAAGGATTGGGTTGACACAGCGGCGACGGCGATTCTCGAAGACACGGCTTGATATAAAATGATATTTTCAGTGTCAAATGACCCAATGATGTGATTTCCAGACTCGGGCCAATTGAGACTCACGTCGTAAAAGAGACCAATGTCGAAGGGAAGTGTGCTTCCTTCCATTACGAATATTCAGAGATTTTTCCCCAAGAGTTGAGTTTAGAGTTGTTGTTTGAATAAAGCTCAGAAGTTGAATGGAACAAAATTTTGAGACCTTTTAAGTAAGGTGTAAGAAGTTGATATGATCATGCTATGAATTGTCATGCAATGTACGAGTTGAGCAGGCCAATAATTTCCAAACCTTGTGTTTTGCGTATTAGAACTTTTAAGAGAAATTCCTTTCTTTCCATTCTCAATCTTTTCCTCATTCTTCTCCCAATTCCGCGTTGCCTGTATTATAGGATCCTATTCATTATATATATTATAGAGATTAGGATGTAGTTTGGGCCATTTAAGTTACAGATTGTGCTTTTACTTGTCACTTAGTTAGTTTGTTCTTTGTTCATGATGATAAGATTGATAAGTATTAAAATATAATAAATAATAGATAGTATCTTCGCTCTTCTGCATCATACTCGTATATTAATAGAATCTATTAAATTTCTGACGTAGTAAAATGCGAACTTTATTGAAAATTGACAGAATTGAATTGTTCATTTGCATTTCAGGACTTGGACCGATAAATCCTTTCAACGAAAATAGAAAATCACTATTCACATTAAATCATTAATTTCATTCAATTCTTCCACAATCAATTTATATTTACCTTCGTATCAATTTTCACACAATACTATTTCAGCTTTATATTTATGTTTGAATGAAAAGTAAAGCGCATGTATGAAGAATCGTATAAATCATTAATAATATATTAAATTATTCAATTTTGAATTTTATGTATGGTGATGGAGATGCACAGCTTGTATTATATCATGTATGATTTTTTTGCTGAGTGAGTATATTAGTATCATGTGGTATCATTTTATCATGACATGGATGCATTAAAACTCCATATTTTCTCAATTTTTGCTTTTATCCATATATTTCATCTCACCTATTCGTTTGTTTATTACAGCTCTATTAAATCTATGTTTTATTGGCTTATTTACAATACGATGACTATAATTGTTATTTGCTTTACTACATCTTTGGTTCGTCTCATAGTTGATTGAAATTATTGAAGATTTTCATATACATTTTTCATAGACTTCCCCTCGTTTGTAGCCTTTGAATATGTAATAGAAAGATCTTGCTGAGATTTTGAGGTTTCGTCTTCAGTTAAACTGAAAAGGGAATTGTTCATTAAATGCCTTACAATTAAAACCTTATTAATGGGAGAATCACTGAAGACTTCAGTTTAGACCCCTTTTCATCGCCAATTAATCTCACTGATGAGTGAGAGAGAGCATTATTTGATAAATTGAACAACACAGTAAATAAGAACTTTTTATCAACATTGGATGTTCTCAATAATTACTGTTAAGTTTCTTCAATATTTTGCACAAACTTACATAGACTTCTTATGGGCATATTCATTGATTAATTTTAAAATTAATTAGTATAATATCGTTTATTTTATCATATTATAGGCGTTTATAGGACACAATATATATTCCTGTATAGATTCCTAAGTCAAAATAAATAACTTTTTAAACTCTCTCCAATTATTGGTTCATTATCCTCAAATGAATTGTCTCTCAATACCAAAACTTTAAACTTATATTTCTTTCTGGATAATAATTAAGACTTTATGCTTAATTTCTAATACATAAGTTAATTAATAAGATTTCTTATACTTGTTTGTATTCATTAAGAGATCCTTTAGTTTTTTATTTATAATGTAAACAAATAGATACTTTCTTTTTTAAATACAGCTTGCCAATTTTAAAATAAATCAATACTCATTTCACTCTTTTGCAAGAACAACATTTTATATCAACTAATTGCTCATTTACAATTGCCTGTGTTCCAGTAAAGGTACGTTTCTTTAATTTTAGCAATTACGACGTTCCGCTTCATACATACATATGAATATAAAGATATGTACAATGCGCAATGTACGAAATGATTTTCGCACAAATACATGCTTGCCATAATACATACTTGTGTATTCAATTCTAAATTATTTAAGACGTTGATACGTTATACTTATTAATGATTCTTGTAATTTTCTATATCTTATTATTAAAAATTTTCAAACTAATCAAGTAAACTTGTATTGATTATTCTTGTTATATTAAGTATGTATTATTTTATATTTCATACAAGTAATTATAATTGTTTAAAATAAATTAGTTTTTAAAGCATTTCGCTTTCTGTACAAGTTTGACTAGATTGCACTCTTGCGAATTGAGATCACACCCAGAGTGGATCTTCAATTAAACAGTAGATTAAAATTAGCTTATAGTTAATTATAGTTTATATTCTCTTAAATATATTCTTGAGTATCTTATTTTTCTAGGGGTAATAAGTATTCATCTATTTAATAACTAATTAATTATGTTAACATAATCATCCAATATTTTGTCTTTCAAAATAACACAATTTTACAGTATTGTCATCAACTCTATTTACTCTATATATTGTTCTCTACAAATACCATCATAATCCTCACCCTTATTTGAAATGGCTGTTCCTTAATGCTAATTGTATGTGAATTACTTTACTTTGGGAAATGTTTCCTTAATTGATTTACATTGGAATGATAAAGTAAAGGTTCTTATCCATTAAATAATACATTATATCCAAATAGGTATAACTTTACCACATATAACATATGTCGCATTTGCTCACACAATCATTGTTAAATTAATTAATAGTTTAATCGTCTACAAAAAACAAGTCTGCAGAATTAGATTAAAAATAGCTTGAATTAATAATTTATTTAAACTCGAGTAAATAGCCAAGAGTAAAGAACGTACGAAATTAATAGACAAATTATGTATTCACTAAAATAATAAAAAGTGCATTCTCAACATCACTGAGGGCCAAATGTGGCTGCCTGAGGATTTCATTCATAAATTCTTTGGTATTTTGCTTGCCACCTCATCACCACTTACTCCTCAACTTGGAAATTCTATTTTAACGTATTTAATTATTTAACATTATGGAGATTAACGCGTATTTAAATTATCAATTTGTTAATATATAATATTATTACTGTGTTACATAGGAATATTTATAATTTTACAGTAAATAATGATTAACAATTAAATATAATTTATAGTTTAATTTCACAACGAAGATTGCATGCGATACAACGAATAACAAAATTTAAATAGTTATTTTAATAAACATTAAATTCATGATTGACTAGAAGCTTAATTATCATTTTTGGCGTCTCTAATGATCTTCCCTGAGAACGAATGATTGATTAATCAGAGAAATCCGAATCCGAGTCTGGTTTCTTCTCTGGTTCCACTGGTTTGGGTTCTTCCTTTTTAGGGGCTACAGTTGCAGCAAGATTATACGACGCTTGAGTAAATCCTTGCGTGTGCTCAATTTCAACCACGTATTCGTGTCTACTCAAATACTTGACGCATTTCTCCGGCGGATCGTCACACGATGGAACCGAAATGGATCGACACACTGTGTGAGAGATCGTCGTATGAGGCATTGTGAACTCAACGTAGCAGTGTTTTGACAATTCTGGCATTTCTTCATGAGCTTGAAGAGAAATGTGGCAGAAAAACGAATGAGTCGTATACGCTCCTGTAAACCAAACATTTTAATTAAAATCTTCATGAAATGAAATAAGGTTAGGTCAGTGACAATTTGCTAAATAAGCTATAATAACAACAAAAATTTTACCTTGGCCTTCTTTGGGCAATCGAGAGATTCTCCATACAATGGCTCTGTGATGATGCTCATATTTAGCTTGACCAGAAGTAACTTCCATTAAACTCTGCTCAATGGCTTCAACCGCCCCCAAGAAACGTTCAATACCCTTCACCTTTCCACTCCTAAATAACAATTTTTAAGTCAATCATTGGTTTGGATTCAAAATCAATCAATATTGTGATTATGCACTTTTGCAAATACTAAAAATGATAAATCACCTTCTATGAGCCGACTTGACAGATCCATATCTAAAATGTTTCTCCACACGGAACATGTAAATCCAAGTTTCCGGAATCGGGAATCGAATCATCACGTCTTCACATGGGATTTGTCCAAGTTTTCTACTCGTAAATCCCGGAACCAATAAATCACACCTCATCTCAACTCTTTGTCCTGTTGTGGTGAAACTTGCTTTCACTTGAAGAGGAAGTTCCCTATGTTTTGGAGGCCGGACGCGGAACCGAAGAAGTTCAATGTAACAAGCGTCTGGTGGCTTAAACCTTTTTATAACATAATTTTAAGCATTTATTTTAAATATTAGCATGGTAAGATATGAAGTACAGGGTGGCGCAGAGCGAACACTTTTTTCTTTAAAAAATCATAACTCTAAAATGACCAACTATAAGCTGTCAAGGGTCGTTTGGAACGTTGTATTGAAGCCGATGGAGCTCAAGTCACATATTAATATTAATATTCTGATTATATGATATATATAGATTATTATCACCAAATATTAGGTAATTTGATTGAAAATTAAATTAATTATTACGATTTTTAAAAAAAGTGTTCGCTCTGCGCCACCCTGTATATTGACTACAATTCCAACTTACTTAATGGTCTGAGTTACTTCAAATTCATCAAGTTGAACGCAAGAAGCGAACTCAATGGCCTCCGTCCGAATCCATTCTTCTGTTGGTATTGTGATTATGTCATGTCGCCCCACGACTTCTCTTCCTTGTCTTCGCAAGTCGTTGATTCCCATCTCTATTTCGGCATTTCCAGAGAGGAAGGACAAGAAAAAGAGTCGTACTCGTGCAATTTGCCTCGTCACAATCCCCAATAAATCCTGTTCAACAAAGTACTCGTCGACGAGCGTCACTTGAACCTCTTCTGTTTTGTACGTGAGGGCTCGATCTCGGTGAACAGGCAACTTGAAAATTGCTTCTTCTATGGCCATACTGAATTGCTTAATTTCTTCAAATGATTGAGTTCCCAATTTCACTAATTGTGATATCTAAAAGACATATGAATTTAAAAATTATTCTTATTTTATAATAAACTTGGTTAAAGTTTTAAAGTTAACATGTATATAGCTAGGTAAATTATTTAAAAATTAAATAAAAAATTTATTTTGTATTTTGTTTACTTGAGGAGCATGTTCCACAGGAAGGCCAAGTTTCTTTAAATCACTTCCAAATTCCTTAACTCCTTGATAATCTCCTTGAATAGCGAAAGCAGCAAATTGGGATAATTTGCTCGTTAGCTTTTCCGCTTTAGATATCTGTCCAGGCCGCACTCCAGGTCTCTCTTTGTAAAACACGTATTGGAGCTTTAAAGTGAAGATCTTTCCGTATTGGTCAAATTGTTGGGCTCCTATAAGGATAAAGTAAACATTAATTATATTAATTATCGTTGAATGATTAACTCTGAATGTTTATAAAATCTAAAAGTTTAGCTGCATAAAATTAAATCCAATTCTCTATTTAGTTTACCAATTTCAGAAACAGAGTAACAAGGTTGAAGCGGGATTTCTTGAAAAGGATCCTTCGTGTCGTTTTTATTATTCATTATTTGAACCACAGGGATTTCTCCTTGCAGCCCTATCTTTACATACACTTTCTTCCAGAATCGCTGTCCCGTGATCTTTTTCTTATTTGGATGCCGCATATGCATTTCCCATCCATCACCTAGCCAGTTGACCCGAGGGAAATCCTCGAGCGGCTGTGACGTGTCTTCTTCATACAAGGGAGTCTGAGGAGACTCGATGGACTCGGTTCGCTCAACGCTCGGTTGGTAATCTCCCGTGTTGTCTCTCCCAGAGAAGAACGGGGATGACGTAGAGACGTATGTTGCATCTTCACTGTAAGCAGACCCTGATGAAATTGCAGGGCTCTTTGGAGGAGGTGCGAGTGTTGGAACAATTCCAAGATTCAATTCGTTTTCATTTCGAGGCCTTAATAATAAATGAGTGCCATTAAATCACTGTTGCAAATGGTTATTGATTGTATCATTAAGTATATCGAGTAGCGAAACGTATGTTTCCCCTTTTTTTCACTTTTCAAGTTGTAAGCTTATATGATTCTGTAGGAGTGAAATTGCTTTATTGTGCTCAACCTTGCGTGAAAACATCGTTTATTGAGTATGATAAATTACCTGATGACGACTGATATGTCTTTTTCTTCTCTATCAAAATCATCATCATCGTCATTGGTACTCCTGGATTTCGCTGGTGTACTCTGAGGGACTGGCGGTGGCTCTGTCATTGAAAGGAACGAGTCGAATCCGGAGTTTCCAAAACCTCCAGAGTCAAATCCTCCTTCTGATCCTCCTCCAGTACTGTCGCCCCATGCTGTATTATCATTAATTGCAATTAATAAAATAATCTAAATTAACATGAAATGAAGGAGAAATTGTATTGAATTGCCAAGCGAACCTGAGTCATCTCCAAATGCGGATGAAATCCCAGGCACGGGAGCTCCTCCAAATGCATCATTATCCGGAAAACTATTGAATTTGGCTTCGAAGGCATCAAACTCAGTTGATTGTGGTGCGGGTGTTGCAAAAACAGACTGTTGTACCGGGGCCTTTGGTATTTCAGGCGCAGCAAAAGGCGAAGGCCTCGCCTGAACAGGCGGAGGACCAAACGGATTTGCAACAATTTCCTCCCTGTGGAATGTTTGTACAGGTGGTGGAGGTGCATGCGGTTGAGGAGGTACAGGTGGAGGAGCTGCTCGAGGTGCAGGAGGAGCAGGCGGTGGTGGACGACTCGGCATTGGAGACCTGCATTAACATTACATTAACATTTACTTTATCATCCCAATCATTTCCCCATCTTTGCATAGTGTGCAAATGACATTTATCAACTTTATAAACCAGAAAAACAGTACATTACACTAGAATATATCAGCTCTGTAATAGATATAGAAAGATATTTTTAAAATTACAGATAAAACTTACATTGATGG
This sequence comes from Neelides sp. FZ-2019, assembly GCA_009869795.1. Classification (NCBI taxonomy): domain Eukaryota; kingdom Metazoa; phylum Arthropoda; class Collembola; order Neelipleona; family Neelidae; genus Neelides; species Neelides sp. FZ-2019. The sequence continues at coordinate 409,148 of VJMY01000003.1, read as the reverse complement.
TGGAGGGGGTCTTGCTGGACTTCTCGTCACCTCTGGAGGAGATAGAACAGGAGATTTAACTGGAGATCGCACTGGTGAACGGACCGGAGAGAAAATCGGTGATTTGACCGGAGATCTAACTGGAGAGCGAGCTGGAGATCTAACAGGCGATCTGGCTCCAGGAGGGGGAGGTGGTGGTCTTTCTGGAGGTTTTCGATCACTCGGCTCAAACAGAGACGCTGGCGGTTTTGGTGGCTCATAGGAAATTCCTGTGGGCTCTTCATGGGCTTTCACACTGGGTGATTCAGTGTAAGCAGAGGCGATTGACAGAGAAGTTTTTCGTGGCGCTTGGATTTCCTCCAAGGGAGCAGCAATTGGCTCTGGGGCTTTCATGGGCTCCAACTGAACATGAGCTGGTTGAACAGTCGGAGTGTCTGTTATGGCAGATTCTTCAACTGGCTCAACTAGCTGAGCTTCTGGCTCTACTGGCTGAGGTTCAGGTTCAGGAGCAGTTGAATCATCAATCAGTTGCTCAGTTTGAACTGGCTGGGCTGGGAGAGCCGCTGCGGTCGGAGCTGAATTGTAAAGACCTAGAATCTCAAACGGAGTCTTCGGTTTTGATGGCGGGGCATCAAAAAAGTCAAGGATTGAGTCCATTTGATTTGATGAAGTATTCGTTGGTTGGGCTTGAGACGTTGTGGTTGGGTCAGTAGGCTCGTGCTCGTAACCGCCGAGAAGATCGGGAGAAGGAGACCGCGGTGAAGGACTTGGTGAAAGTGGCATTGGATTCACTCCAGGCTAGAAAAACGAATTTTCCGAATAAAACTAATGGGTTTTTCGTTATTAAATTATCACTAAAACGTGATTTTATAATTATCTGACTACTGTTTCTATTATATTTTAGTCAAGTAAATACAAGTCTTGTGGTTGATATCTCATAAAATGTTATGCTTTTATTTTACATTTATAGTGAGCATGTAACTTGATAGTATATTAAATTGACATGTAAAGCTTTATCCACGAGTATTGAGTTAGAGTTGTACGCAGTCAAGCTTTGTTAAACATGAAAATGCTGTCACATTATTAGGAGAAAGCAGAATGAAGTTTCATATAAAGTCAAATGTAAATAGATTGATGTTAGTAGATTACTGATCCAGCTCATTAAAAGGGCATTAAAACTTTAAAAGTCAAACTGACAATATAAAACTAGACATGTGCTTCGTGTTGTAAGTATTCATAGGAAATAAGTTTATGACAAAACTTACCGGGCTTGGCTGCGTGACACGGAGTTTTTCCAGTAAAGAGTCCGAAGTTGCTTCAAGAGATCCAGTAACTTTCTCCAATAGGTCTTGTGTTGATTGTGGAAGAAATGGCGGACGTGAGAGCTCAGCACTCGGCTCATCCGTCATAAAATCCACTGTATCAATAAGAGGGGATGGCTCAGGCTGAGGAACTTCTTCCACCTTCTCTGCTCCGCCCCAAGATGTGTCCACGCCAAAGGTCCCATTTGGCCGAGGAGGTTCAGAAACAAAATCAGCAAATGGATTCCTTGCTACTGGAGGAGGAGCCGAGTACGCCGCTATAAATTAATTAATTAAATGTCAATTCTATTCCTAATGCACTTTGAGAAGTTAATCAAGATTCGAGAAGATGCTTAAATATTATGAACTGGAACTTAATGAGGATACTTTACCTTGAGCTGATGGTTGAGCGAAAGATTGCGTATAAGAGAGGAATGGATTAATTGATCCATTAGGAGCCATAGGAGGTTCTTCGACAGGAGGCGGAGGCTGAGAAGCCCCGAACGAAAGGAAGGGATTTGAAAGGGCGGGTTCAGGTGGAGCTCCATAATCCGTAGGATCCGCCAGGAAGGGATTAAATCCCTTTGGCTGAACTCCAAACTCAGACATTTTGATTTTTTTAAAGAAGCTCCGCTTCAATGATTTTTAACTCTGTTTTTCCAACGTTCACTTCGTAGGTTGAAGTGTCAAAAGGGTCAACGTCGTCCGCTTCCTGAGTCGTCGTTTGGGGTTGAAGAGGTAAACTTGAGAGTTGAGTACTTGGATGAATAGACCCTCTCGGGTTGAAATTGTGATCAGACAACGAAGTATTTAATGAGGGTTTCACCCCGAGTTCTTCTTCAAGGAATTTTAATTCGGCCTTGCCTGGTAAAACTCCAAATCCAATAGTTGAAGTGTCAAATGGGTCGATTTCGACTTCAGCGGGTTTTGGTACGAGGATGTCAGTGGTGAATTGAAGAACCTCTTGTTCGTGGTCTTCGAGAAGTTCAAGTGGATGTGGAGGCGGTGGGCGACTTGGTGGTGGAGGTCTTGAAGGCGCAGCTTCTTTTACTTCAGCACCTCTTGGATTAAAATCCTCGTCGTCCTCGAATGCGACTTGGAATGGTTGTTTCGGTGGTTCTGGATGAACTTGAGGAACTGGAGGTCGTGGAGGTAAAAGTGAAGGACGTGGAACTTCAACTGTACTTAATAATTCACTTTCTAAAAACTTCAACTCAGCTTTTCCTGGAAGAAAGTTGTGCTGAACAAAGGCAGAAGTGTCAAAAGGATCTTCGATTTCTTGCTCTTCTCTCTTTTTCGCTTCGATCGGAGTTGGGACAGAAGGAGTTAGAGGTTTCTCAATAGAAACAATTGAGAGTTCAGAGGTATTGTCAAAGATGTCTTGTGGGAGATTTCCCTTTAATGGAACAAACTCTTCTTCTCCGAACCTTGGATCAAATTCCTCTTCAACTTTCGTATCTATGAATTCACTTTCCAGGAACTTCAACTCAGCTTTGCCTGGCACAACCAAGGCGGAAGCAATGGAAGTGTCAAATGGGTCGATTTCCTCTTCAACTGCTTCTTTGCTCTCAAGAGGCACGTGAAGTTCCAAGTTTTGTTCAACGTCAAGTGGGTGAAGTTCTAAGATTTTCTCTTCACCAGCTCGCGGATCAAAGTCTTCCCACTCTTTCTCTTGAAGTTCTTTCTCCTTTTGGGCTTTAATGAGGATTTCGTGGGTTTTGGCTTCGGGGATTCCTCCTTGAGCTGCAAGTAGTTCTTCTTCAAGAATCTTCAATTCAGCCTTTCCCGGGGCGATCTTCTCAGCGTGAGAAGTGTCAAACGGATCAACGTCTTCGGAAACTGTAAAGAATTCCGCGTCTGGATTTGCTGGTTCAATGGGCTTCTCTCTTAGATCTAATCCACTTCCGCCGAGCAAGTCTCTTTGAAGGGAAGGAACGTCAAGTTCTTGAGGGGGTGTCTTTGGCTCTTCTCCTGCTCGAGGATCAAAATCAAAGTCGTCTTCCTCGGTTTTCTCTTCTTCAACCACGAGTTTATCAGCAAAAGTCGTGTCAAAGGGATCTTCTTCTTCTTCTTCCTCTTCTTCTTTCTCTTCTTCTTTCTTCTCGGCTTCTTTATGAATTGACTCAGCGGCTAAAAGGGCGAATTCGTCGTCGAGTTCTTCTTCTTCGTCAAATAACTTCAAATCCTTTGAAGGCTCCTCAGTTGAAAGACATTCAAATTCACTCAAGAGTTCTTTGAGTTCTTTGTCCTTTGAGTCTTCAACTTTGGTAACGATTTCGGCCTTGGCAGCTTCAAGAACTACAACAGGTTCGCCAGAGTCTTCAATAGGAGTTCCAACTGAGAAGATGTCGGCTACAACATCGGTTGTTGTAGGTTGTGAATGGCCAGTTGGTAGCTCAGAAGGAGGTGCACCTTCGTCACCGAGTAAATTAACTGCGTGGGGACGCGGACGAACCTTTTTCCCTTCAACGACTTTACGATGAATTTGTTCTGTTGCGGCTTTGGGCTCGGCTTTCCCTGTGAGAAAGTCGACGGTGAAGCCTAAATTAACTTCTCGTTTCTTTCGCTTTTCTTCTTCTTCGATTTGCTTTACAACACTGGCAGCCACAGAAGTGTCAAATGGGTCGTCGCCTTCTTCCTCTGTGGGGCTTTCTGGAATATATGCAAGTTTGATATCTCCAGCCTCAACAGCGTCTAGAAATGAATAATCGAAGAGGTCATCGTCTAGAACAATGGGTTCTTCTTCAACTTCGACGATTGATGGCTCTTCTGTTGGTAATTCCTCCTCCTCTGGGACCTGATACGAATATCGAATAAAGAATAGCCTACTTTCTCTCCTTTCAACATTTGTATTGAAAAAGGAATCAATAGATAACCGCTGAGCATGCAACGGAATTGGTGCATTGGGGTTTCATACATGAACACGCCTACTTTTACGAAAAGGTGCAATTTTATGAAATTATAAATGAATTTATGAAACAAAAAATAGACTGATTCAATCAATGAAGCAAAATAGTTCACTTGATGATCTATGTTATATGCTAAAAGCATTAAAAAAATCTTTGATTAATACATTTATTTAATTTATAAAAATGATGAGTGAAAATGTGATTGTACTTTACTCGGTCCAAGTAAAATCGATACAATTTTTACAATTGGAAATAAGTACATGCATAAATGGAAACCAAAAGGGGAAATAATTGGGAAATAATCGTAAAATAAAATTTATTCTATTTCATTCGAATGTGCGAATATAAGAATTATGAAAATTACTGGTTGGGGCTCTTGGTCGTGATGATCCTCAGGTTCTGATTCTTCCTCTTCCGGTGGTTCTTCTCCCTGACCTTCGAATCCGATCCACCGTTTTCCCTTTTTAGCCTTTTGGGGTTTGGGATGGGCGGAGTTGGGGTCAGCTAGGCAGTCGGGGTTTGGGGGCAGAGGATCGTTGCGTTTAAAGTATGAGTGAGACTTGATGCGGTCAAGGTCTCCCTGAGCCTTATTGACGATGTCGTCAACGCCCGAAGTGAGGAGCGAGAATTGCTTCCACTCCTCTTGGCCTGCGTGGGCGGTCGACGGTTCGGCCGAGTCCTCACTGGCCGCCTCGGCTGCTTCCTTGGCCTTCTTCTCCTCGAGTTCCTTTTTGAACTTGGCGAGTTGGACGGGATCGAAAAGATCGTCCTCCTTCTCCTTCTTCCCTTTTATTTTCTTCTTGATCCCCTTTTTGATGCTTTTCATTCTACCGTGTACGGAACGAGGTTCCGGCCGATCCGCCTCGAATCAGCCATGAAGGGGCACTGTGGACAGATCGATGGAGGAAGGAACCCCACGCAGCAGCAGACCCTTTCCATCGATCCCCCCAAATTCCCCGAGTGAAAATAAAGACGTTTAACAGAGATATGAATGTAGGTGAAGAGTCTTTAATCGGAATTCGTTCAGGTGCTGCCTGCCTGCATCTCCTAATGCGTCTACTGTCGTAGGTCCCCGGTATACAAAGGAGTAGGATGGCCGAACTTTGAACTTCCAGGTCACTGCTCGTCTCCTCGCTCGTGGTTCGACTCCTGAAAATATTTGGACTCCTAAGCTCCTGGTCCATCTCCTCTGCGCCCAACCTGGCTCACGACGCTGCTCCGATTACTGTGAACGTCGAGGTCCATGGCGAACGCCCGAGGAAGTTTAAGGAGTTCCGTCTCTTCTTCGCTGGCCCCGCAAACCGCCTCACCCGATGAATCACTGCAAAGACAATTTGATCTTTTCAATCAACAACCTTTTTATTTTAATGCCGTGTAAACAGAAAGAAGCCATAATTGTATCAAATGTCAAGTTCATTTTTAGATTGAGTATCCACTATAAATAGACTTCTTTCATACTTAATGCCTAATCCACTTATAAAATTATACGGGAGAAAGCGGAGAAAGTAGTAATTTTCTATTATAAATAATTCCATTCAATTACAACTATCAGTTCAAAATAATGAATGGTCAACATAATAAAGAATGATGTAATGTTTGAACATTAAATTAAACACTATAAAGCTAGTATTTTTATAAGCATGTATTAATCCCATTTAACAAAATTTATAAATATACATCCTAAATTAACGCATAATTAAGGTATAATCAAATCTTTATTAATAACTTGTTATTTATTAAAAATTGATAATTTAGCTAAATAATGGCAAAAATAGATTATTGATTTAGCTTTAAGAGATTTTAGACGTTCAATATGTATAATTTTAAATCAAATAAATCATTAAGAAATATTTATAGATGCACTTTCAATATAAAACAAATTATTTGAATTCATTTTTAATTCTTATAAGCCCATTAATTACTTATTCTTAAAATAATGAATAAATACAAATATTTCAAAAATAATTATCAATTTTTGTTATCAATTAAAAATTAATTTGAGATATTAAAATAACCTTTGATATGAGGTTGAATCATCAGTAGCACCATTTTGATCATTCTTCATGTTTCTTCTTATTTCCCTAGGACTCCTGAGTCCCATCTGAGCGAAGTCAGTCCATGAAGTGGGGAGGCGCGACCTTTGTTGACCCGGTGGTAGCGGAGATTCGGGAGCGGAGTCTTCCCTTGGTAGATTGATCTTCATCTTCTCATCCGCCACTTGAGTCCCCGTCGAGGAAATGTAATCCGAGAGTGGGGCCGGTGCAGGGGGCTTTCCAGGCCTTGGTCTTGACAATGGCTTGGTCATTGACAACTTGGGCCTTTCCCTCGAGGGCACAATGGGGACAGCCGAGGATTTCTCCATTGGGAGACTTGTCGGGACGTACGGAAGATCGCCTTCATCGTCGAGGCTCTCTTGTAGGAATAATCTTTTCTGTTCACTAGGTCCTGCCTCTAATTCTACTTCTCCATCTCCCTCGACACAATTCTCAATTGTCATGTCTTGTGAGGAGAGCGGCGACTGAGGCGCCAGCGCCTGAGGAGAGCTCTGTTGGGCCGGTGGCCATTCGGATGGCGGGACCCAATGACTTGATGACTTCGGGGTCAAAGGAATCTCGGTCGAGAGGGGTCGGGTCGAAGTGCGAGGGGAAATGGGACTTGCGGGGGACTCATGGTGGCGAAGAGGCTGTCGAGACTCGCCTCTGGAGTTTGATGGGGAATCGGAGTGAACTTGGGCCTGGGCTGTGAGGACTTGTCTCCCGTGTCCCCCGTCGAAGGAGGAATCTGAGCTCAATTGGGGAGAAATCCCCATGAGGTTCGGGGACGGCCCGTGGAGTGTGATGGGAGCGTGAGGAGTGCGAGGGTCAGAGTTCGTTCTGGGTGTTGGAGGAGAATCCATTTCGATGCTTGCCGTCGGAATGGGTCGATTCCCGCAAAAAGACGTTTCTAGGAGCATCTTGTGCGGGGAGGCGGACCGTCGTCCTGACTTGAACATTGCTGAGAGAGAGGATGAAGGGCGCGACGGGCCATCGGCAGCACCGAATGATTTCGCCCGGCCCGGGCGGGTGAGGAAACCCTCAAGGTAGAGCGAATGAGCCGAAGGTTTCCGTATTAGCGACTCCTCGTCGGGTGTCGGCGTGGCGGAGGGTTTTCTTGAGAACACGGCAGGATGGGAGGCTCGTCGCCGATCGTCTTCAAAATCTCTCTCTCGCATCGGTGTTTCTTCCGGGACATCAGGAACAAGTTCTTCGGTCGAGGACCGAAGGTCGTCGGCGTCCTCATGGAACGCGAGGCCCAGCCCTCCAGGGAATAATTCTCTTTCCGACCCTGACTCATCCGAGACCGGGGTGGATGACGACGCACAGGAGATGTCAATCCGCGGAGTTGAAGGGGTTAGAAGGGGCGTCGGCGGTGCCATGGCCTCTGGACTCCTGAGCTCCGGAATTCCGGGCATTGGGCCCTTCCCTGCGGAGTTGTTGATGGAATTGTGAAAGGAGTTGTGAGGCCCCCCGAGGACCTCCGTCTCCTCGAGGTCCTCGAAGGAGGCGAAGGGGGCAGGGCCCAGCTTCCGTTGGCGGGGCGGGCGGGCAGCCATGGACTTACTCAGGCGGGGCGCATCCTGGTCAGCCGGGGACGAGAGAGTCGGTGCGGAGGGAACGGGCAGCTCCCCCTCGGCTCCCTCCACCCAACCTCCTATGAATCCGAGCAAATCTCCCGTCTCGGACCACGAACACGTATGAGCAGAATGAGAGTAAATAAGTAATAGCGAAAGTGCTCAGAAGGAAGATTGAGTCGAGGCATAATTTATTTGGCATATGGTCCTATCACATTCAGGAGAACAAGGGATTCGACCGGACCGAGGCACCAAGGGTTGAGGAGAGGTCGCGGAATGAGAAGCCAGAAAAATCAGCTTCCGTTTCTGGGATGCTGCTCAAAGGCTGCTCAAAGTCTGGCGGTGTGAGCTCGACGCTGTCTCCAGTGAAAACGCTGTCAAAGTATCGCGTGTCCACATCCGACGTGACCTGCGGTCGGAATGGAGGCGGGATCTATTACAAAAGAACTTGTTAAACAACCCTTCCTCAGCTCTTCAATCCCCAACCTTTTTCTCCACAAGGTCGGTCCAGTTGATGGAGCGGAAGAAAGGATGGTCTTTTATTTCTTTAGCGTCATCGAGTCCCCCGCCCAGTCGATCTTTAGGATTTTTGCGCAGCAGTCCTCCTAGTAGATCCTTTGCATCTCCTGATATCGTATTCGGAAACTTCACCTAAATTACACATAAATAACAATAACCTTTTATGCATCCAAATACGAAGCAAGGCATCATTTCCACATGTCACGCCATAAGCTACAATCTACAATGCAATACTACATATAAGGTAGATGTTATTATTTTCTTGTATTACTTCTTGCATAACGATGAGCTCGAATAAAGTTTCATGATCTCGATTATAAAAAGGGAGTCTTCCAATCATCATTTCGTACATGACAACTCCAACTCCCCACCAGTCGACTGAGAGACCGTAGTCACTATCTTCTAAAACTTCGGGAGCTGCATTCAATTACAAATTAATTAAATTACGTCAACAAAAACAATTTCGAATCAAAATATGTTTTTATTTACCCAAATATTCAGGTGTTCCACAAAAAGTTCTAGTCGTCCTTCCGTGTGTTATTTCTTCTTTGCATAGTCCAAAGTCAGCTATTTTTATATGCCCTTCTCTATCAAGTAGTAAATTCTCCAACTGAAAATTTTCAATTATTAAAAAGAATTAATGTTAATGGCTTACCTTGAAATTTTGAAATGACACGTGAGAATGAAAATATCAATACCATGATTTATTTATGAATGCATAAATTACCTTTAAATCTCTGTAGATAATTCCTTTTTCGTGAAGGTACCCAATGGCAGAAATGATTTCGGCTCCATAAAACCGCGTCCTGTCTTCGGAAAATGCCTTTTCCTTTGAGAGATGAAAAAAGAGCTCGCCGCCATTGACATATTCCATAACGAGGCAAAGGCGGTCCCCAGTCTGGAAGGAGCACTTGAGGGAAGTTAGAAAAGGATGGTTCGTTGTTTGGAGGACACGATTTTCAGTCATTGTGTGATCAACTTCCTCCTTCTTAATTATCACCTCTTTTCGGAGGATCTTGATGGCATACAGCCGTTGGCTCACCTTCTCTCTACATAAAATCACTTTACCAAACGTTCCTTTTCCGAGGAGCTTGAGGAACTCAAAGTTTTCAAAAGTCACTTTCTTCTTTCCGGTCACTTTTCCATAGGCTATTCCTTGTGTTACAAACTTGTTCGAAAGGTTATCGTCTACGCTGAACGTGCCTTGAGCACCTCGAAGTCCTACGCTATCAGTACTAGCTACCGATGTACTACTTTCACTCCGTATCTAAAATTGAATTTAAAACAATTATAATCCTCAGATGAAATATGTCAAAAATATTCAATGATGGAAATGAGGTCAACATGTCAGCACAAATGAAATTATACATAATATAGAGAATGGCTCACTTGGTTATGACTTGAATCAAGATCCCCTGCAATGGTAGAAGAAATTCTCGTAATCGCATTTATCCAGTCTTGTCTTTCTGGCTCGGAATCGGCATAGAAAGTGCGCTCTATGATCCGAGTCCATTGTAAACCCCGAATGATGAATGTAAAGGGCTTTGGTCGGTCTGTCTTGAAGATTTGACAATCTAGAAAGAAAATCAAAAACAAACCAAACTCGTTAAATTTCTTCCAAAAATATTTGTTAAAAACAAATTTAATCCTTCTGAGAAATTGAGCTCATAATTATAGGAGTAAACAGAATTATTTATAGTGATAAGGAATTAACAAGAAATTATTAAAATAAGCTTACATTAGTCAAATCATGACAAATGCGATTGCACAACTTGTTTACGAACAACAACTCATACATCATCCCAATATTGGAATCCATGTTTTTGAACTATTTTCTAGTTCAGATCCAAATCAAAAAATAATGAAATTAGGCTCATGAGCGTGCCCTTCAGTCACCTTTTACAGTAAAATTGTTGAGGGCCTCAGCAGTAGCCGGAGCGTCAGAAGGGGACTTGAAGCCTTTGAGCGACCCATCTTCAAAGAGATAGAAGTACCGTGGCCGCCAGTTCTTGATCGTCTCTCCTACAATTCAACTTGCAATTAACAAATACTCCTAGTAATAAAATAAGACTCTTGACTCACCTCGCTTGTAGAGGAGCCCTTCCTTGACGATGGTAGGAGGAACGGCGGAATTGTCCATCTCACACGGAGGCTTCTGAGGTCATCATCATCGTGGTGGTGGTAGTAGTAGAATTGCGACGTAGGCCGTAGTAGCGCGTAAACAGTCTGAGTCACCGTCTGGAGCCTCCGGCTCTTCCCCGCATTCTCTCAATGAACCCAGACACCAGAGTGGCAACATGGGCCTCTTTTACGCGAAATTCCCCTATACTCCCCATATACTCTCTATAGCACATATCTTCGATCCCTCCACACCACCCACACTTTTTATACACATTGGGACTTCTTCTCATCTTGACGACTAGGAAGAGGCTATGCCCATAACCGGAGGTTATACACCACCGTTGCAGTTCTTCAAAACACTCCGCTACACCAGCTAATTTTAACCCAGACGGGTATTAATAAAGCCCGTTTCTTGGATCTGGTGCTCAGAATATATCACTCTTGTGGTGTGGATATAACGGATATAACTGATATCTTCTCCGAACATATGCGCTCGAGGTACTTTGATTCTCCGATTATTCTCTCATATTTCCTTTTTTGCTCATTCGAAGTTGACAAACAGATGATTTGGAAGGGTTGTAAACAAATCAATTTTTCTGGTATTTATTCTCCCGTTTCAATGTTTAATAAAAATGCAATGTGGGTTTGCATTTCAAATGCATTGTGGTTAGTGATTATCAAAGCTTAATAATACAAATAGCAAAACATGTTTCATTTTTTCACATAAAAAGGAACGCAATAACAATATTTAACATAATTATTTCATTTATTAATTAAAACTAATATAATTTTGATGGATTAATTGATGTTTGTTGATTAAGGTGATGAGCGATGGTGATGTGGCACTTGAAATGGTTTCTGACGACGTTTGAGTATTGATGACCGCTCCTAAATAAGAAAAGTTCCAATTGAATGAAATGTGAGATTGACAATTAAATGTTTTTACTTCGCGAGTTACTTATTATCCGACCCACACCCATATAATTAAATATCATTATACTTATATTAGTTTTTTTAAACCTTGCATTACAGTGTAAACTGTAGCTGTTACACATTGTAAGAATATTAAATATCAAGCCAATTTTAAAATTTTTCAGATGGAAGCAGAATTAAAAAAGTTTAGAAAGAGGAAGGAAGCAAACGAAAGGAGAACGAGAATAATTGAACGCTTGCAAGCTTGGGGTTTATCAATTCAGAATCGTGTGATCTCATCTGTTCTTCCGGATCGAATCGTCAATAAAGAAAAGGATGAGAAAAATAAGCAATTGGAGGACGAAGAAAATGAGGAAGATCAACCTCGTCCATATTTATGGCTTGAACTTTCTTTGAAGTTTTTCTTATGGCTCTTTCTCTGGATTGGATTTATTAAATTGGAGTGTGGAGCAATTTATTTTGGAATTTCTCTTCTCGTAATCATTTGGAGAAATATGGAGACGAAGCGGAAAGGCCCATCAGCGTATTCTGTTTTTAATGAAAATTGTGAATCGCTTGAAGGAACTTTAAAGCCTGAACATTTTGAGCGACAAATGTACTTTCAACCTCCAAAGACATAAATTCTTTTATCTTAAACAATATTCAAAACACTATTAATATTAAATTCATTTTATATTCTATAAGTATATTTTTTAAACTCGTGCTCAATCCAAGTCAAATTCACATGTACCAAATAGTCAAATATTTATTTAAACATTAGGTATACTTTCGCATTTGTCATTATTTGTATTTAAATATAAAAATAGAAAATCATCTGTGTTAATGTACTTTAAACCTTACGTGGTTCACGGTATCAAGTTATATGATTATTTAATGATGATGTTACTAAAAAGTTTATGAATCAAGTATACGACGACTGAGTAAATCACAGTGTTTTGATATTTTAAATTCTTTATTTAATATAAAAAACATAAACTAGTATTTGGATAATTTGGTTAACAAAACAGGAGTCCTGAGAGATGAAGGGATTTTTAGGAATACCAGGATCAATTAACTTATAAGCCTCTGAAGACAGCACTGTACATTAAAGGTTCTTAAAATCGTGCCTTGTACGCGTTGGAGTACCCGTGAGCGTGTCCATGAGCAGCATGGGAATGGGTGGCGACGACTGGCTTGGAAACTGCATAAGGGGCGCTGTATCCAGAGTGGGCGGCATAAGCGACTGGAGAGGCATAAGAGGCAGCTGGGGCCGCATATGCGTGAGTGTGGGCCGGGGCAGCGTATCCATGAGCATGGGCAGTATAGGCGACTGGGGCCGCATAAGCTCCAGCAGCATAAGCTGGTGCAGCATATGCGAGACCATGATGATGGGAGTAAGCTGGAACGGCGGCGTATCCATGTCCAGCAAGTCCGTGATGGCCGAGTCCTGCATATCCGAGTCCAGCGTATCCAAGATTTCCAAGACCGGAATAGTATCCAAGTCCGGAGTATCCAAGACCAGAGTATCCTGCATGAGCATAGGCTGGGTAAGCAGCCGCTGAGTATCCGAGAGCTGGTGAAGCAGCGTATCCAGCATATCCAGCGTATCCAACTGGGGCTACAGCGTATGGAGAACCATATCCAATAGCTCCAACCCCGCGCTTCTCTGGTTGCTCCTTCTTCTCAGATGAGGCTGAGGTGTCTTCTGGGGAAGCTTCTGCTTCAGCTTTGACTGTAATAGCCAAGGCGAGTAGAGCACAAGCCACCTGAAATTTTTAAATTATATTAAATTAAAAACAATTTTTCAAAACTTTAAAAGGTTTTTTTGAAGGCGTCTCTTTTAAAAATAATATTAAAACCAATGTATTTAATAATAATAAATTAAAATGTGGACTTACAAAGTATTTCATGTTGAGGTGAGTGATGAGAAGCTGAGTCCTTCCTGAATTGATGGAGGTGAGAGAGCGAATGGGTCAGCGGTCGAGGTGAGCTCGCTTATAAAGGGATCAGAGTGAGATCGGACACCACGCCCCGCCGACTCTCCTACCCATGGATTTCTCTTCGGCATTGCTCCTTTGAACTTGCCCTCAGAGTCAATTCACTAAATACTTCCTCCGTGCCTTCGTTCCCATAACTCAACAGGGAGGTTACGTGAGGGAGGAAATCATCATAGGCGACTTTCAACAACTAGAGTAGTCGTGTAATATGTAAGTGAACGATTATTTAAGAGCCCTTTTTGCCTCCTCAGGAAGAAAGGACTCTCTCCGCAATTAAACGAGGAGATTCAAAATATTTCTTATCCATTAAATTCTCACAATCTCCCCAACGTTCCAACGCTCCCAGCCATCACGAGTAATAGAGAAGTTAAAATCTCAGGAGCTATAAAATATACACATAAATGCTCTTCCACCTCCAACTAATCAACCTTTTCAATTTATTCATTTTATTAATTTTTAACCCCCTTCAATTATGCTTAAATGCACCCATGTATGTTTGTAAATGCCAAAATGGAATCCTCTTTAAACATTGCGTCCATAGAATTTATTGCTTTCTCTAGCTTGATTTGACATAACGTGTGTATAATTAGCTATATTTACCCACTGAAAAAACATTTCCGTGTTGACTTTGGATTATAAATGAACTTTCTATATAGAATAAGATGTCTTATTATATTCAAAACATGTTCTGTGGACAAATAAATACATGTAGCAAATTTATAATTATAATTATAATTAAATCTTGTAATTTTATTATCTCTAAAAAAATAGAAAAAAATCATATTTTTTGTTCTTAATTTTATAACAATATTTTTTATCTTTGTTTAATTACTCCCATCAAAATGATTATTTAGATTTAAAAAATAAATACTTACAATAAGATGTTTTTAATGATACATAAAGAAAATCAGGAAAATGATAATTTGAAATGCAAATTAACGATATATTATAATAAACCATATATGGATAATGGATAAAAAATTTTCAATTAAATGAATGAATAAAAGACTTATTTTGCTTATATAATTATATAAGGAGAAATATCGAGGAGAAAATGCACGTAGAAGATATTTTACGTAATTGCGGTAGATGAAACCGGAAGAATTAATTAGAGATATATAGTCAACTAATGTGACTCGTTATAACGTTTTTGCAAGTTTAATTGCACAGTTTGACGAGTCGTTAGATGAGCATATAAATTAAGTAATGAAGCTGAAATTTTAGTGCTCAGGTGAGAGTAGATCAGTTCAAAAAGATGCTACTAACGAGTCTCATACTTCAATAAGAACAAAGATCATTCAGAGCCCCGTGGATTTTACAATTTTACTATAGGCAATTACACTTATTACACTGGGATAGATGTGAAATGTAAATGAGAACAGCTTTCAGATCAGCATTCCATAAATCTTCTCCTTGTGATCTAATTCACCTGCAAGCCACCACCACCAGCAGCAACTTTCTTCTCGAGTTCCTTCCTTCCTGACATGGCATGACACCCTTATCACAATAGCTCCATTATCACCCAATCTCGCATAATCATACTCAAAATGCGGGGTCTTTTGCCTCTTCCATAATCTCTGGCTTTTACAACTTGGAGTCTCGAATTTCTTTTCCACTTCTCAGAATGAGACTTTCGGCCCACGTGTGTTCTTTAGTAATTATTAAATGAACCCCATAAATTATTCCCCCACGTGGCATCTCATAAATCCATCATCAAACAATAAGAAACTCGTTATCAATGGTCATATTAATAAATTGGCAGCATTTCTTTCATTAGTTCATCGTTTGTCATTTTCCAAGACAAAAATGTTCATTTCAATTAGCTATTTCGTTTGAGGCTTTAATTAACTTTTCGTGGAATGTGTTTTGAAAATTTTTTATCATTAACTTGTTTAGCATAAAGTTATTTTTATATGCATAATAAGTTAACAAGTGACATGTCACATATATGTAACTCGATTAAAGAGAAATTTTTATTGTTATAATTCTAGATTTGTAAAAGTAGATGTTATCACAAAATGGTTGAATCTTCAAATCCAGTCTAGCCTGAAACAATTAAGGAAATACAACAAATTTGCACATTTGAGATACGATCTCTAATGTCATTTTCACAATTTATTCCAAATTCCTAATTGTAATTTTATATATCGAGGAAAGATCTATGCACATCTTCTTGCATCACTTTTATGTGTAAAATAATACGTCAATAAAGACTTTTAAGCAAAACTGCATTCTCTTTTGTCTATATTATGCATATTTGAGGTGCAAATAGTAGAAGCTGAGGAAATTCAAGATGCCTTATTTCATTGTGATTAATGCATTCCTTAAAACAAGTCTATAATAAGTTTTATTTCCGTAATCTATTATGTCTACGCCTTCTGTTTGACAATTAATGACTCCTTTGCTTATTAGATTCATACAATATTTCCTTCTTCCAAATGAGTTCAAACTCTAAAGACTCCCCATTCTAAAGAATGGTTGCAAATTAGAGAGGTTACAAAGGTTTAAAAGCAACATGTATTTTGTGTGGGTAAAAACAACCTTTAGTTTCCTCTACTTTTTATTTCCTAATTACACCTTTGACTTAGCAAAGTAGCCCGATTAATGATTGATTAGTTTAGTTTTTACACATCTAATATAGATCAGGTTAAATATGATATAAAGTTATTTCCAAACATTAAAGATCCTTTTGCATAGGCATATGAGATACTGATATAATTCTTCAAGTTACGAAATTTCTTGTAGTTTCGAATCCCATTTTTAAAGTTTCTTTTATTTAATGCTTTTATTCATTTTCCCATTTCTAACTTTACTCACTCAATGATTGCGACAAGAAAGGTGATAGAACTTAAGTACGCACATACTCAGTTTACTTACTCAAAAGATTCTGAGAAACATGGTATAATAATGCACAATATGTATATTACTCGGCATTGCTCTTTGCCATTTTTTTGGCACATTCATATCCGAGAAGAGATGCCGTTATGTTATATGTATGTAAACAAAATATCAAATGACACTACCTGTACTAATATATCAATATAATTTTTTTCTTGTCTTACAAGTAAGCCATGAAGCAGGGGTGGACAACCAATTTCCCGCAGGCCACGAAGTGGCCGGAGGACGATTTTGAGTGGCCCGCCGACGATTTTCGAATTTTCATTATAAGTGACCCGCGGACGATTTTAAGTGGTCTGTCGACGATTTCCTAATTAACAAGTGGAAATCGAAAAAAATTTAAAAATAAAGTTTTTGTTTGGGAGGATTCATCATTTTGTATTTAGGTCAGCAACTATATTTACATTTTAAGCCTTAAAATTCAAGGTATGCTTAAATTTTAATTTAAAAGTATAAATATATGGCTTATCATTTATTTGAAAATACCCAATTTATTTATAATTGATACTTTTAACTAATTCAAAACACTCAAATTATAATGATTTTTCCCAAGAAATTCAAAAATTAAAAATTAAAAATTAAAAAAGTCTTTTAGGTCAGTAATGTTTATTTAAGAAAAATAATACTCGTTCGGATAATATAACTCGTGCTAGCATTGCAATTTCACATAAAATCGCACAGCATTCGAAATCTTTTTCTGATGGAGAATTTATAAAAGGATGCATAGAGACAGTTGCATAATTGATTTGTCTTCAAAATCTTAAAGAATTGCAATCTATAAGTTTATCTAAAAAACCATTACCAATAGATTTGAAAAAATATCAGTTGATATAGAAAACTCATTAAAAAGCTAATAGATTCATTTGAATGGTTTTTTTGGCTTTTGATGAAGGTACAGATATAACAGATACAGCAGAATTATCAATATTTTTCCGAGGCATTGATACCAATTTTATAATAACTGAAGAACTATGAGTTTAAAACAATTGACTGAAACAACTAAAGGAGATATATATTTATTATATATTTGAGTGCATAAAATCTGTTTTTGTTCAATATAATCTTGAATTTTATAAATTGTTACCAAAAGAAACTTTCCAAAATGTTTTGTCTTTAGCAAAAAAAAAGTTGATTTGTCAATTTGGAAGTACTTGATAAATAGTATAAATTAAATTGTTAACTTAAAATTATAAAAATATTAAATTTATTTCAATCACATATTACACATTAACACTTTTATTATTATTTATTTTTCGCTCACTCATTTATTTACATATGCGCATATTTCTTTAAATTTGATTAATATTCAAATTATTATATTATTATTGTATAAAAATTATTAAATCTTTAATCTTAAATTTCTAGTCTTAATAAGCATGAGCAACCGGAACAATGAACTACAAAAATTGGCCATGGGCTAATATTTTGATAGGAAGTTGAAAGTTAACGTGTGAACTTGGAAGGGTATCTCAAATTGTAAAATGATGATTAATGAGTTCAGAATGAGAGACAAACTAAACTCAAACTGTGAAAGTATGTTTTGCTTAATTGCATATGAATGCACGTCATGCAAGTCTTTAAGTTGAGATGTTGAGAGGAAAAGAAGTTTTTCTTAATGAAAACCATAAACTTAGATAAAAGTGTGAAGAATATGAACTTTATTGAGTTTTTGAATGAGAGGCGTTAGTCCACATTGTCTGCACGTAATAACGTAATTGAAAAATCCTGTTTTTTAATTCAAGAATTCACGATCTTTTGCTTAAGATAAGGACCCGAGATGAATTAGAATTAAAAAACGTTTGAGTCAGAAAGTTCCAAGTTCTCGAATCTCACACTTTCCGTCAACCCCACTCCATACTCATGTAATACACTTTCTAAATGTTAATTCGCCTATTCAATTACTCTTACATTTTAGTTAAATAACGAGTGAGTTAATGTCTTTCGTACTGATCCCAGTAAATCTCTGCCTCGCCTTTTTCTCGGGAAAGTGATACGGTAGGTTATGTGATCTCATTGAAAATCTAAAAGAATGGCATTACTAGAATACCTAATTAGTAAATAGTTCAATTCAAACTACTCATTTACATTGTCCAAAGTGTATTCAGTTCTGACAACCACGAATTTGATTTCTTTCTTTTGACATTAAGGCCTCCTTCAATTTAATTGCTTATTTTCGTTTTAAAATTAATGGGCTCAGCATCGCCTCCTCTGACCAATATCAATCGGAAAAAGAGAGTTTCTAAAGAATTAATTCATCATTGATATAAGAAATTGCTTCAGCTCAACCGCAAAAGTAATTCACATAAACGCAACTTAACAAACTCCATATAACAGGATTCTCAAAACGTCTTTCAGTATTATAGTGAAATAACATCTGTAGACTATTTGGTATAAATAATATTACCTATATATAAGAAAGTAAATCGTTTGCTTTGACGTGTAATTTCTCTAAAAGAAAAGATTAATTTACAGAAAATTTTGTAAGAAGTTTAAATGTATGAATTCGAGTCATTTATTTTTGAGAATCAATGCTGATGATGTAATGAATATTAACAATATTTGTGTATAAAGTAGGTGTAAAGTATTCAAGTAAAATTTTAAAAAAATTATACGTAAAATTGAGTTGAATTTATTTATTTGTTTGTACAAGAATTTTCAAATATTTCCATCAAATTGAGCATAATAGTGAAAAAAATGAAAGTTTAAATGTATAAAGTAGGTAAGTATAATTAAGAGTATAAGGAATGCCAATGCAGAATTATAGTCATTTTCATGTTCTAATTTAAAATATCATGTGTGGCAATGATGGTATAATAAAAATGTATACCTTTAAGAAGAACAATTTTTACTATTTAGTTAGAATTTTAACTAAACTAAATGTAAGTAATTTTGATATGTAACTGATCATTAATATACTCATATAGTTTTTATAAAATGAAAAACAAATTAGAATTTAGATAAAGTAATTAAAAATCGCTTCCTCCTTACTTTAAAAGTTTTATTTTGTTTTAAATCAAAGTTAATTTTTTTATTAATTAATTATTATAAGATACGCTATCTTTTAAAGTAACCAAGTCCATACCCACCATATCCTCCATATCCACCATAACCTCCATATCCTCCATAGCCCAAGCCGTATCCTCCATATCCACCGTATCCACCATATCCCCCAAGTCCATAGCCGTATCCACCATAACCAGGATACCCGCCATATCCATAGCCGCCATATGGAAGACCGCCGCCGTAATAACCGCCATAGTATCCGAACAGACTTCTCTTTTGCACAGTTTGATCTCCTTGTCTATTTTGTTCGTCAAATTCTCTTGGAAATCTGTGATCTCTTGCATCCTGGGCGTTGAAATCCCTTTCACGAGCAGCCAAGCTCACCGAAAACAACGCTAACAATACCTATAATAGAATAATAGATAGTACATAATCAGATTAATATTTAATTCTTACTAATGTATTTAATTATTTAAGATATTGAGGAAAATCACTTTTACTTACAATTCCTAACTTCATTTTAAACGTCTTTCTTATTGCGATCAAGATTGGACTATGAAGGTCTTAAGAATTTTGCTCTTAATTTATATACTTAAGAGATTATGTATTTAAAATATTTGCGTGATGAGGAGATAAGTGAGAAGTCAATGTTAATATCATTGTCAATTGTAGGCTATAATTTGGACTTTTATGTTGCGTGAGAGGAGGCGGATTTTTCACAATGCCAAGGTGGTTCCTTGTCTTAAGACGTTGCCCAAGTTAAATACGAAGTTCGTCAAGAGAAAGACAAAGATGCTCATTATGAGTTAATTTAAGCATTGGCATGCGGAAAACTCACTTTTATTATATTTGCTTTAACTTGATGACAATGGAACATGAGGGACTTCCTCTTCTTGTCTTCATTTTCTGAAGCGTAACCAATTAATTAAATAATTTTCTCCTTACATTATGCTTTTATTCTATTACGCAGCTGATGTCAACCTGACAAATATTAATGCGATATAACTATAATATGAGTGAGTATGCGAATAAAAATGAACACAATAAAATTTAATATGCTTTTTATTTTTAGTACGTACACGCGTATAGTGGAATATTTATTGTTAATTAGAATTTATATGAGGTAGATCACTTGCGTAAATAAAAGAAAAATGAATTGCGTGTTTATTGAACGTTTAAACGAATTTCAATTATAAATGACTAGTGAAATTACCGAGGTTAGAAATACCAAGACTGATAAGTGTTTATAATTATTGCTCACGAGGATGGATAGAAGTCAAGAGGAGGAGGAAGAGGAAGCTACTCAGGAATGTCATGATGGGTTTTAAGATGAAGGAGATCCGAGTCCCAGTCAAGTGCCTTGGCCAGACGCTGAGCTCCGTCATCACAATCACCAAGAATCGCAACGTCTTTGTTTCGCTTTCCTTTGAAGTCGAACCCTTGACCTAGCAAATCATCTAAAATGTCAGAGTCTGCCTCCCCTAACCCAGTGTTGAGTAATTGCTCTATCATTGAGTTACTTCTACTACCAACTACTTCACGGTTGATCAGAACTCGTGGACAGCTCTTTGGAACCCTATAAATATGAATTTTTTGTCATTTTATTTTTATTTTTTTATGTTTTTCATAGATTGATAAAATAATAATGTTAGGTTACTTATTAATGAGAGAAGCGAATGGTTGCACTTGCAACGAAGTTCCCATTATGATTAACAAGTCACAATCGAGCAAATCTTTGAGACACATGTAAAAGCGTTGAGGAAGATTTTCTCCTAGATATAAGTAAACTCAATTATAGACTTAATAAATATTATTATGATGCATATTTTATCTTGTTCTTTCCAAATTTACAATCTGTTTTCCTGTTCAATACCTTTATAATATGAAAATTACAATTTTTTTTAACTGGAAATGAATTATCAAACTGACCAAAAAAGACAACATCAGGCTTAACGAGGCTGGAGCATTTCGTGCAATTGGGAACTTCGTCCTTCGTTATTTTTTCTAAAGCATATCAATTAACTAAAATAATTTAATATTTAAACAAATAATTTTGAGGATTGTAAGTAAATTAACCTCTCATCCATTCGAAAGTGAATTCTTTGTTGCACTTCATGCAGTGCGAAGTGTAGAAAGTTCCATGAGCTTCAACAATTTTCTCTTCTGGCAAACCAGCTTTTCTTTCTAATCCGTCTATATTCTTTTGAAAAAACAATTTTATTAAAAAAAATAGAATCATTTTCAGCTTTGAATTTGGCCATGCCTATAGGTTAGGTTAGGTTAGGTTATAATATTCTTTTATAGTATTTAAACCTGTGTAAAGTGTCGGAGTAATAGTCCTTTTTCATGTAAAAGTCGAATAAAGTAATGAGAGACAGTTGGCTCGAATGTTTCGGGTAAAAGTTCTTTGGCAAGTGTGAAAAACGGTTTTGGGTTTTTCTTGAAAAAGTTGATTTCAAACATGATTTGAGGATCAGAAAGATCATATTGCTGCTTAATTTTGGCATAAAGTCCACAATTGGGACTTCTAAAGTCAGGAATTCCAGCCGAGGTTGAAATCCCTGCACCAGCCATAACAATCACATTTCGACATTTTCCTGATTTCATATACTCCGCAACGCATTCCAATGTAGCTTCAGGAAGCACCTGATAAATTATCATGAAAAACAGTTAAACTATTGAGAACTCATCATGAATCAAAAATATATAAAATATTGAATCACTAAAACCCTCAATTCTTTGAACATTTCTTTTAAAAATAATTAAAAAAATGTATGTATGCACATGCACATTATCATCTTAAACATAAAGAGCATTAAATGGACATTGACCTTTTCCTGTGGACCTTTAGAAATTTTTAGTTTAGAGAGTAAATCAGAAATCCATCCAGTTTCAGCTGTTTCCTCTTTGGTTGAACTTGAAGATCCTCCAGTAGCTTCTTCTTGCACTTTGACATCTTTATCAGAACCTAAGATGATAGTAACACAATGGTAATTTTTTGTCAATTCCCTTTAAACATCCAAATCATGTCATTTACTTGCACAAACACCCATGTTCAATATCTTTGCATTCCTTTAAAAAATTTAGATCAATCAAATAGTTTGAGTCAAAAATTATTTACCTTTACTTCCTTTTTCTGACATTTCAAAGGATTAGTTTGAGAATTAGAATCAATGCTTTAGAAACTGCAATACATAATATTTCTAAATAGCTGTAATGTTTAAAAATGCCCAATGTCTTCAATTAACTAATTGCTAAAAACTGTGAGAACAACAAGAGTTTCCACATGAAAGTTCCTTCCAATGAAGCAACCCTTTGACGAAGATCCCAGCAATGCATTTTCCTATCCAAGATCTAATATCCCATTGCATGTGGAAGAGAGACTAAATGTTCGGGGTACATTGCGAAAAATACATTGTAAGATATCCCTCTTTTCTTGTCATTGCGAGAGACACCTCTGGAAAGAATTGGTTTGCTAAAAAACCAACTCACTTTCTATTCCTCATCTGATGAGTTTCTTTCTCAAAGTCGTTAAAAAATCTGAATGTTTGATTACTTTATGATCGGAAATTAGCGATAATTATGCTAAACTAAGTTAAAGGGGTTATCATTCAAAGAGAGGATCATAACGTAATTAATGAACAAAAGATGACTTCGATAATCAAACTTCAAGCGATATCCGGTGTTAGAGGAGAATCTCCGCCCTGTTACATTCTCCAGATTGATGAATTCCGTTTTCTATTAGACTGCGGAATTGACGAGACGCTTGACTTGACAGGGATTAAGGAACTTAAAAAGTGTGCTCATCTTTTCAACTCTATTCCAGTTTTTTAAACAATTATTTTTTATTGTATAAAAACAAATATTTGATTTATTTCACAGGCATTTGAACAGAATAGACGCTGTTCTCATTTCCCATCCTGATCTTAACCACTTGGGAGCTCTTCCTTATTTAGTTGGAAGATGTGGTCTCAATTGTCCTGTCTATACCACTGTTCCTGTCTTCAAAATGGGCCAAATGTTCATGTACGATTATTACATTTCGAGAGAGAACGTAGAAAATTTCGAACTCTTCAATCTGGATGATGTGGACTCGGCTTTTGACAAAATGATACAGTTGAAATACAACCAAAGCGTCAATCTTAAAGGTATATATTTTTTATTTTATTAATGTATGGAATTTTATAAATTCAATGTTTTGGTTATAAAACGCTCAACGTGAATTACAAAATTACTCATACTTTTCATATACAGGAAAGGGACATGGTTTGACAATAACTCCATTACCGGCCGGGCATATGATTGGAGGTTCAATATGGAAAATAGTGAAGATAGGCGAAGAAGACATTTACTACGCTGTCGATTACAATCACAAGAAGGAGCGTCACCTTAATGGTTGCGAGCTCGAGAAAATCCAAAGACCCTCGCTATTCATTACAGACGTATTCAATGTCGAATATACACAAGCCAGGAGAAGAGCACGAGATGAGCAACTTATGAGTAATATTTTATAGTTATTATAATTATTTAAAGTAAATTGTCAATAATTGTGTCTTTGTATGATTTGTATAGCTAATATTCTTCAAACGCTTCGAGGTGGAGGGAATGTTCTCATTGCTGTTGACTCAGCGGGTCGAGTTCTTGAACTTGCTCATATGCTCGATCAACTTTGGAGAAACAAGGAATCTGGTCTTTTTGCGTATTCTCTCGCATTAATCAACAATATGGCGTATAATGTTATTGAATTCGCCAAGCTTATGGTAATTATTCTATGACTATACATATTCCATTTAAAGCCTTATAATTATTGAACAAATTAATTTTTGACATATTTTAAATTAACAGATTGAATGGATGAGCGATAAATTAATGAAGAGCTTTGAAACAGCAAGGAACAATCCATTTCAATTCAAACATCTTCAATTATGTCATAGCTTAGCTGAATTATCAAAAATTTCATCTCCAAAGGTTTGTAAATAAAAAAATTGTCATTCGTAGTCGTTGAAATAATTTTTATAACAAAAAGTTAATATTTTATAATCAGAATATTATTAGGGTTTTTTTTACAAATCGTAATGTTTATTGAATCTTTTAAGTGTTAATGTGCTTTAAGATTAATTAATTTTTAATCATTTTAGGTTGTATTAGCGAGCACAAGTGATCTTGAAACTGGATTTTCGCGTGACCTATTTATGCTATGGGCTCATGATCATAGGAATAGCATTGTTCTCACGAGCAGACCAAGCCCTGGCACACTCGGTAGAAGGCTTATTGAAGGTTTAGACGGCGTTGTGGAACTCGAGGTCAAACAACGTATAAGACTTGAAGGTCGCGAACTCGAAGAATTCTTTCGTCGACAAAGAGAACGAGAATACAGAGTGAAAAAGGAGAAAAGGTGGGATTTTTTTTCTTTTCTTGAGCTCTCCACGTACTTCGTTGAAATTCTGTAGATTGACACTAAATTCATGCACTTTGAAATAATGTTTAATATTTATTTCCTTTGAGATACAAAATGTTATTTGGCATGAATTGAAAAACAGCTGTGTATTTTAAAGGGAGGCGATGATGGACTCGGATGACTCTGAGGAGAGTGACTCCGAGATCAAGATCACTGGTATTTATCACGGGAGCAGAGTATCACACGACCTCTTCATTAAGCCGGGGATGGAGACTAAAATTGAAACTGGATTGTTTAAATCAGCAAAGAGCAAATATCCAGTGTTTCCTTATTTTGAGGAAAAGCTTAAGTTTGACGAGTACGGAGAGCTTATTAGGTAATTAATGACAATGATGTTTGATACAAATTCATTTGACTAATAACTAATCAATTATTGTTAAATTGGTAGACAAGAAGATTTCCTCTCTGAAGCTCCGTGGGAATTGGAAGAGAAAGTGAAGAAAAACACTGACAAGTCTATTGATGATTCAAAGCCCCCAACCAAATGCATTGCAACGCTCAATAATTTCAATATCAATTGTCACGTCACCTTCATTGATTTCGAGGGAAGGTCAGACGGAGAATCCATAAAGAAAATCATTGAGCAAATGAAGCCGCGACGATTGGTTTTGACAAGAGGACCGGAAGAATGTTCAGAAATCCTAGCTGACGTTTGCAGAAGGGCAACGACCGATACACGAATATTTATTCCTGATTTGGGATCTGTGGTTGATCTTACAAGCGAAAGTCATCTTTACCAAGTGAGTTCCTGTGAATTAAATTGTCGAAAGAAACAGGAAAGAAAATCTGATAATTGTTTTCATAATAATTTTCTTTATTCAGAAATAATTAATTTTTATTTAAATGACTTTAAGGTGAAACTGAAGGATTCTCTCGTTTCTTCACTTGAGTTCAAGAAGGGAAAGAACGCTGAACTCGCATGGGTTGATGCTGTGCTCAAAATGGAAATCGACGAACCGAATACTGAAAATGCTGGAGAGAATAAGATAGTCAAGAGTGCGTATTTGAATTTTTACCTACATTTATATTATTTGCTAATTTCCTTTTACCTACATCATAATAATATCCCCACAGGCTCATAAAATGATATTTGATTATTTGATATTATAGGTGAAGAAGTGAGCGCTTTAGTTCCTGTGTTAGAACCCATTCCTCACTGTGATGTTCTTCCTCATGAAAATGTTTTTATAAATGAACTCAAACTTACTGACTTCAAACAAGTTTTGTCTAAGAAAGGGATTTACTCGGAATTCTCTGGTGGAGTTCTTTGGTGTTCTAACGGAACAGTGGCTCTTAGAAAGGTAAGATTATAAGTAGATATTTATTACTAAATTGCAATTATTTAACTTCTACCATAATTTTCACTTACATTGAGATTAAAATATTGGATTTCCGTATCTATTTTTGCTCAATATACTAATAAGAGAATCGTTTAATTTATTTAGCAAGAAGCTGGGAAATTGACTGTTGAAGGCTGCTTGTCTGACGACTATTATCAAATAAGAGATCTCTTATATGAACAATATGCAATTTTATAAAACTTTTGATTGTTTAACTTGTACAGGATTTTTAAAGTTTTTACTTAATAAATGAATTTAAGAGTTTATATGATTTTTCATTTCAAATTAACATCTTTTATTATTTAGAACGTCCAAAATATTTTATTTTTCCATTATTTTGAGTGAGCGAATTAAGCCGGAAAAACATTTTGTTGGAAGCTTCCCCTTAAGTTTCCACATGGAACTTGAAGGACGACGTAGGTGTTGTCTCCTCTTGAAGCTACACCGACTCCAAATTCCTTTGTATCTTTCCACACCAGAAGAGAGAACGAGGTCGGGCTTGGGTTGTTGAAGTCGTAGTTCTGTTTCGTATTTTCCCAATTTTTATATGCTCCTCTCACAGCGTTTTCCATATTTCCACCTCCAGGGCTCATACAATAATATATGAGTTGAAGTTTTCCTCCTTGAATTCCGAAATCACCAGATCTTGCTAAATTTTCTGCCCAGGCTTGAGCTTCATCACAGAGCTAAATGGAAGAATCAAATTTTTATTAGGTCTCTTTGACGTATCCAGTATCCATTTGAGAATTTTAGTTCAATAATATTCGGTATACAACAAAGTATTTATTAGTATTTATTTACTATTTACCTTTTGAGTAAGAGTCAAAGGTGGAGATTTATGATTTGCACGAAGTCCATTAACCAAATCACGTAAAACATACCGGGGGTCCGCCATGGTCGAATTTTAATGATAATATTTAGGAATTGGAGTTGACTACTACAAAAGTGATAAGTCGAGAGTCAAAGAGTGTGAAGTTGTTGATGAGGAAGTGAGATAGAATCAGTTCAATTTATACTATACAAACCACTCGCGAGATGTTTCGAGAAGATTCAATAAATATACAAACGAGGTGAGTAACGATTTGTAGTTTTGGATCGCCTCGGCTTCGGCTCTCTACTCACCCATGCAGATTTTTGGTAGATTGTGGGTTGAAATGTGGAATCAGTCGAAGTGAATCACACTTATTCCTGAAGATCCGCTATTTTTACACCATCACGACACCCAAAGATGAAGCTCCAGCTTTTGATTTGAATGGGAGTCGGTGAGTCAGGACGGCCAATGCGAATAAAAGTCGAGGACGTTGGGATCTCAAATCATGACCTTATTTGGTCATCTACTTAAACCTTCTCCCACACAATGGCCCAAGTTTCCTTAATTGTATACAATTTCTGTCAATCACACCTAATTTATGTTCGCTCTTACAGAATTAAATGCTAAATATTACTTATGCCTGTTGATGTACATAATGTCTGTAATTTGGTCATTTAGCGCTTTCAGTTAATATTTTCAATTAATATTTCAATCAATCATTTTTCATGTGTGTTTTTATTCAAATATCAAAATATACAAGAAAGGTGAAAGAGTAATGTGCTCATAAAGATACAAATGGTATATAAAATAGTGACTTTGTGACTTAATATTGAGCGCATTTGAACAACAATTGTACAATTACAATAAAAATTCACTATATTTTTAACATTCTTTAATCGCTCGTATCATGTATACACCTCGTCGGTCCGTTTATATTTTGTATTTATAAAGGTATACATAATAACAATACTTTTTTTAACGTTGTTCACTTTTTGGCAAAATATCATTTTTTAGATTATTATTATGGACGTACCTTTCATTATAACAATTAATTATGCTGAAGCATCTCAATGAACATCGTTTTTTTATACAAGAAGGTTGTCATTGCATTTGAATACTGGAAGGAATAAAGTAAAAGTCGAAATACTTACAATTTACATTAAAATAAGTATTAATTTACTTATTTTAAGTAGAACCATGTCACGGGCGAAATTGTTTTTGGACGTCATTTGATACATTGATGAGTAAATATAAATTACATATATTTAATATGAATTAAGTTACTAAAATACATTAAATAGATGCCTAAGGAATACTTTAAAAGTATAAAAGGATATATTATAAATTATGAATAATCTATTTAATCATGATTAAATCAATATTGTACATCTTTGTTGTAATCATACATATATTCCATTCGATAAAACTTTAATCATCAAAAATACTAGAAACTGCAATTAGTAAAGTAGATAATCTATAAGATATAGAGATTTTTGTATAAAATGATTAATTTTTTTCCTAGTTAATATATATAGTATAAAAATTGTAAAAGTAGTAAATGCAATAGAGTTGCAAGTTACAAGTCATTTGTGGAATGTTCCAAAATATCCCCACCCTACATTACATAAGTTAAATGTTTTGTCAAATAAATATCACATTCACATTTCTGTTTCGAGCGGCATGCTTTTACTCCTACTACTCAGAGCTTTAAAATCCTCTTTCCTCCCCATCGGCCCTCCACGACTCGTTGGGATGTACTGACTCTTCGCTCCGCGGATGGGATGGAGCGTATCAGGCTCGTCCACGTTCGTCTCCAAGTAGGTGCTAAGAGGCCGAGTGGTTTCATCGAGATCGTAATCCATTTCTAAATCATCCAAGCTCGTTTCTACAACTCGACCGAAATCCCTACTATCTCCGAATCGATACTCGGGTTTAAGCATTTGAAGGGGCTTGTCGCGACTCGGATGACTCAAACTCACTTGTGCGTTTGCCACATCCGTGGACTCAATTTCCTTAAAAGACATCGTCGGAGTCTCGGCGTTTCTCCCGAGGGAAAAGGGATTAGTGGAGAAATCGGGGAGAGCGTCGTAGCTTTTGGAGAACTGTTGTTGTTGCTGTCCCTGGTAGCTCGAACCCTGAGGAGGATGATGGAGGGAAACAGGTGTGAGAGTCTCAGGACTCAACATCTCACTACTTGCGGTCGGTTGGAGAGGGAATGTGGAGGCCGTGGCCATTGAGGCACTCCGAGTAAAATCATTCGACATGTTGGTATTCTTATATTTCACGGCTGACCCATTGCTCTGGACATTCGGGGACGAGTCCCAATAGTCATTCGGGGCAATGGATGGAATGGACGGAGTTTCTCGGAAATTCTGATTCTGAAATGTTAAATCGAAACTTGGCTTGTTTGCCACGTCGGCTCGAACTTTGAAGCTATGAGCTACATTTTTGTATGGGACAAGAGGAAGGCCGTTGGTCGGCGGTCCAGCTGGTGGGCGACCCATTGGATGACTGCTGAATCCATCGCCAAACTCGGACGTCGTGGTTGACACTCCTGTATTGGCAGTGTTGGTCTCGTACAAGTCGTAGGAGTGAGTGTCGAGGGAGTTGAAGTGCGAAACGGATTTTTCAATTGAGTCAAAGCTCCCGTTCATCTTATTGTAATTATTTAAGTTGTTCCCGGTTGGAATTTGATTCACTGACTTTTGCTATATAAAAAATTAACAAGGTTATAGCCAGAATTCATACATTGAGAAATGAGAAGCATAACGAACATGAAGAGTAGAAAATTGAAATTCAAAGGATGTTGAAACAATATTATTTTTTGTTCAATTTTTTTATACCGAACTGACAATTTCAGCCATTCTTCTTCTATAGCCAGCTTCAGAGAGACTTCCCATTGAAGTGAAAGAACGACTTGAACGAATAGAAGCTCTTATTGAATTTCTCCTCTCGAGTCTCTCACTTTGTCGTTGTTTCGTCTTCGTGTACCAAAAGACAAGGATGAATGCAATGAGGATAAGTGCAACGAACGTGGCGACAATTGCTCCTATTGTAATCGAATCACTTGTCCAAGCCCATGGATCAATATTTACCTTCGGATCTAAACAAATACAAACAGTAATTAGGAACAAATACACACGCCAAGCCTGGTGTAATTAATTTAGAGGGGAGAGAATGTGAGAGAAAGTAATTTACACTCACCAGTCTCACAAATAAAAGGAAGTCGGTAGGAGCAGTCTTCAACTTTCACTGCATTGGCGACAAACACGGTACATTTACCGAATCGATCTACATCTTGTACCCAAACTCGATCATAGTAATCAAATTCTTCTTGTTGAGTTCTCAAAAAATTGACAATTGAGTAGTAGCTGGACTCAACATAGGGCATGGAGGCATTCTCAGCTCGGCAGAATTCCCTTGCTTCGGAGAAATTCATGTAGCCTCCCACGTACATGTAGCAAGTATCAGCCACGAGCGTATAGCCTGGAAGGCATTTCCCGCTTAGAAGCGTCATGTTATCTGTTCTAAACGGCATGAATAGAACTCGAAGAAGATCAAAGTTGTCGTTTTCATCTTTAATTCTTCCCATCACGGCAATGTTCTCCTTGTAACCCCACCAATTATGTCTGGCGTCGACGGCACTGGCAGCCTCGTACGTGCTAAAACCACTGTATATGAAAAGAAAACGTTAGGAATTTGTCATAATGAAAATTTTTCTACTTCGATAAACTACGAGGATAATTTAGAGTAATCTACAGAGATGTAGCAGAGTAAATGTACCTGTAGGCTCTGGGTCTGATGATGAGAAGAAAGACCAGAAATTTTATACAAGAGAAAGCATGCAATTAGAGTCGGCATTCAAAGTCATGAGAGAAAGTTAATTCATTAGTAAATTACATAATGTTTATATTTATTATTATTATTTTCTAGTTTTTAAACCTAATTAAATTCAGAATACTAATTTAAGCTATTCTGATTGAAACTGCTTACATAGGTAGATAACTTTTTAGTAGTGTAAGTTTTTTAGTACCCGAATTAGTTTTTAGTATAATGAAAGTGAATTGTATTTATATTTAGTAAGTGTATATACCGTGATTTGTTGACAGTGGCTAGTTCATAAGAATTAGCAGGATTGACAAATATATTGTCAACGTATTGTTGTCCTGTGCTTCCTGCAATGATGGTAGCCTTGTCTTCGGGGTCAATTGCTTCATTCCTTAAAAGTTATTAATAAAAAATAAAATAAATAATAAAATGTGTGAAAAATATTTTAGAATGATCGATGTAATAACGGTTTGTCTATAATATGTCATATTATTACTTTAAATAAATAGATATTGTTTATTCAATAACTTATATTTAAAAATTAAAGGTAATTGCTTACATGAAGAAGGAATTGTGAGTGCATGATTGATAAATGGGAAGCCGAACTTTCTCAAACCCTGTGACTTCCATTATGTGTTCACCTCGATTTGCATGAAAGAAATTCTCCGTGAGATTTGACACAACCTGAATTCAAAAAGGGTTTGATTGTAAATAATTTTGACTGTTACGAATTCATTAGGTAAATTAAAATTCAGAGTATTCAAAAACTTACTTGACTCAAAGTAACGAGGTCTGCGAAATTGGCATTATTCCTTGTTACAATGTTCCTGTAGAAAACAATTTCTTGGAATGGGGAACTTCTTTTCCCTTCAACATGAATCACTTCTTTATTTGAATTCTTTTCGAATAGATTGTTATGCACGTATCCTTTGAGTGAAGTTGCAGATCCACTAGAGTCGGATATTATGTGCAAGCCTCCTTGATTCCTCCTCACAATATTGTTCTATACAAGTAGAAATATTTGCAATAAAGCAATCCAATAATGGTGTTATTGATAAAATATATATATATATATAAAGTGCAAGCGTAATTGATTTCAAGTAGAATTACTCTGCTATACCTTGAAATATATATTCTGCATATTTTGCACATCAAATCTTATAGTTCCTTCACAGGAAGAAAAGTTGCCATAATATTGTTTTCCGTTGTCTTCAAATCTGTTTCTTTCTAGTGTCACCGTTGGACTAATTTCTCCGGCTGAGCCATAATAAAAAGCTCCAAGCGAATTGTTTTGAAAGACAGAATAGGAAATATTGTGCTGAACGTTACGATCTAAAAACATTCAAAAGATTTTATCATGTAGATTCAAATTATCACCTAATAGATACATCATCTTTCGATTTAATCTTTCGACACTAAAGCATCACATTCATGTAAATGTAATATTTATAATATTTAAGTATTAAGACATACCAACTCCATGAGGTGAAATTGGCAAAGTGAGTATTTCAGCTACAAATCCATGATATTCTGTTGCACCAGTCGCATGCAATTTCACGCTCAAACTCGGCCAACTAGTGGAGTAGAATTTATTCATAGAACTCGGGTCGTCTTCCATTGTGATCGTTGTAATTTCTTCGGTTGTCACATTGTAAATGTCCCCGTCAATCAGCTTGATGTAATCCGGAGGCCAGGGCTTTCCAGTCGAGTTGAATAGATTGAGTTGAAGAAGCCTTAAAATTTAATATTATGATGTCTAATTAAATGTCAGTTTTCCTTGAAGCATCAATTGAAAATCATTATGAATGACACTGACAAAGTACAAGCTCAGAATATGAGAGTCTTATTACTTTACTCAAATATTTATTTCAGATTATCCACTACAATGTATTTCATACTACTATACGAAAGGATTCATATAAATTATATACATAAGAGGGTGATTCCCACATCTATCCCATATCTATCCAATTCCAGACATTCCCCTTTCCCCTTTGGCATGTGTCAAAAGAGTGAAGGATGAAAGGAAGGTTTATAAATATAAAATGCACGGTTGAAAGAAAGACCCGTGAAAAGTCATATAGCGAAAAGATGCATATATCTCTAGTAAGAAAAGCATAAATTGATTACCTGAATCCGAGGTTCTTGGAGTTGTAGACGCTACTGAATATCTTGACACAGTCGACCGGGAAATTGTCATACTTGTAATATAGAACGACTCGCTCTTCAACGACGATCTCTTTGTTCGTATCGCAGATGTCAACCATGCCAAAGAGCCCATAGGGGATCTCAATCTTTTTAAGTGGAAAGAAAGAGGAGGAATCCGAGTGTTGGGCTTCGCCCGTCAGAGAAACCCCACTAAACCCAAGCCCCATGCTGTCCACGATACTAATATAAAAGGAAAAAGATTAATTTCCTCCCACATTAATGTTTTCCTTTAATAACTCACAAGTTCTTTGTCATCCTCATTGTTTTCGGAGCAGAGATAATTGAAATGGCGTGCGAGGCGGACTTTGATATATTCACGTATCTAATGAAGGGACTCTGCATGATGCTGAGGATGGCCGGACTTTTCTCATTGTGAAGAATCCCTGCCCCTTCGATTTGGACCCATTCGAGGATGGATTCTTCCTTTTGGGAAGGTCCATGCGTCACGGCGTCATGCATCCGATGCTCAAAAAGATGTTGCTCAAAGTCCGGAATGGCAAACCTGACAATTACGAATCATTTCAATCACATCCGTGTCTCGTCAATAATCCTTTAAAGTCCCTTACCGAATCCCGCCCCAGTACTCGTACGTCTTGTTCAAGTTTCGTCTTCCGCAGGAGATGAAGATGAATTCGTCTTCCCAATAGCAAGGATGGTCATAGCCATAGAGCTGGCCGTTCATTCTCACGGGACAGTCGTCGAGAGATCCTTCGCTCCCTGCAACACATTGCTCCACATTACTCTCCTTTCACCTTTCCCTCTTAATGAAATCTTTTCAACTTTCAGTTGATAAATTACCTGTGCACTGAAACGGCTCCGGCCACTTTCGAATCCTATTAATAGAATTGTAGTGGTACTCGACTCTCCGACCGTAGTCAAAGAACACGTTCAAATGATCGAACCCAAGTTGGCGACAGACAACTTGGACATTCCGTTCAGTAAAGCGGTTATCACACATTGGGATCCACTGGAGCGTCGTTTTATTAAAGTACTCTAGAAATCCCTCGTTGATTCCCCGTTCACATTTATCTTCAGCACAGAGACGAACAGACTTTTCACTCTCTTCCAGTTTCATTCTTTGAAGTCCCTCCAAATGTTCCTTTAATTTCATATAAAATATATTTTTTAATATTAAATAAATGAAAATTAATTTCTTAATAAAAGTTCAATTGAATTTCTTTGAGCTGACCATTTTTTGCAGCGTGATAGGTCTCATTATTACAGGGCTTTCTGGTAGACCTTGAGCAATGAGCGGTCCAAGAGCTAAAATTCCAACGCTTGGATAAAATTCAATTTCGACTCCAGGACCAATAGTGAGCATTGCAGATGGCATTATGGTGAGATCAGACTTAACCACATAAGGCCGATTTCTGTCATAAAGAGTGAGAGGACGATGAAGGCGGCCGGCCAAATTGTCAATTGTGATTTCGTTGTCGGGCTCAAAAGTTGTCGAGATTGGAGAGTCTAAATTATCTTGAAGAAGATAAGGACGATATGAAGCAATAGCAAATCCGTTCCAGTCATCAAAGTCGAAAATTCTCTCTTTAATAATCCTCGGGTCTGACGTTCCCCACCTTAACATTACATAATAAAACGAAATCAAGAAAGAAATACATAATTTCTAAAAGTAAACCTAAGTATTAACAAAATTGCATATACAAATCTATAAATAAAGTATTTCACGGTTAACAATCGCTTAAATGACTCGTGAAAGTGTTTTTAAAAGTGTAAAGCTTACCAATTTTTAATGACATTGACGTAATTTTCAAGCTTGGCAGTTTTCACCCCTGCGAGCAATTCATAGTCCAATTGATTTTCTCCGAACAAATTATTCGTCACATTGACTTTTTGCAAGCCTTTGAGTCCAATGGCATAGCTAACAGGTTGATAAGTCTCATTATTGACCATTCTATAAGATCCCCTGAGCAAAAGCGGGTTCATCCGATTCTTCTTCACCACATTTCGAACAAAGTAGGCTTGGACTTGGCCAAGGATCTCAGATTGGGAGTCAGTGTCAAATTGAACGGCAAACGAGGCCTGGTTGAAGAGGAATCTGTTGCTGAAGATGAGCATTTCCTTCTCCATCCCAGCAATGGCCAAAACTCCAGTCTTGCAATTATTGTTCTCAAAAGTTGACTCGAGGATGCTCACTTGAGCAAAGTGGCCGCTCACAAGGGCCTCAAACTTCTCATTGTGCTTGAAAGTGATGTTTTGGAAGTGAATGGAGTGCGTGTGGTTCTCATTGTACTGCCACACGTAAGGCAACGACACCACAAAGCCTCCTTCTTTGTTCCTCTCAATTAAATTGTCTCTGAAGATCCAATGGTAAATATTATTCGAGCTCCTCAAGTCCTTGCTATACTGCACCACGACTTTCCGATTATCCGAAATGGTGGAAGAGTTGACCATAAACGTGATTTCGGATAGATTTGATGAGTAGATTTCTCTAAATGGCGTATAAACATGGAAAGCCTCTCCTTCGTTGAACGATAAGTCGGAGCGGAGGATCTCAATGGACTCGTTCGCCTTTCGCAAGTATAAATCTCCAGCTTCATTCTCGTAGCGATTATAATGAATGGCTGCGATTCCTCTCCCATTGTATCGAATTTTAGAGTCGAAGATCTTTAGTCGCGGAAGCGGACCTTCAAGGTTTCGTGAATAGGAAAAGCGATTGAATGGAGCTCTAATTGCTCGAACGAGGAGAATGACATTTCCTTTCGGCTTCCCCCCTGACTTGAACCATAAAGTGACCCCGTAGGAGCTGCTGGTTGTGGGAAAAGAAACTTGGTCGCGTCTCAACGACCAAATGACAAGGTCGGGATAGTAGTCTGTCCCGGTCTTAGCAGGGACATCCTGGCGATCGTAAATGAAAATTTCCTCGGAGCTCTCATTGTGAATGGGGTTGAGGAGCTGCATGGAGACGACGAAATTTTGGTCCTGGCATATAATATTGTAGACTTCGTTTACGTTCTCTTCCCCTCTCGTGATGATGTACTTGAGAGAGTTCTCATCCAACCACAAATCCTTGGAAGATAAAGGCAAATATGCGAAGTTGTCCTTCTTCCCCATGCTTATCCATCCTGTCATTTCTCTCTGATGCGATCGGAGGATGGCAGGGTCGTGGAGAATCCCAGCTCCCTTATTATGCTCCATCATACAATCTATAATGCATTCGAGGGATGAAATACACAAGTACTAGCTTAATGATAGATCAATTAGATCTTCAAATACATTTTCCTAAATTTCAATTAGTGAATATTTGGCCTTTGTGTCAGTGCATAGTGGGTTGGAAGTGGATTAAACCTAACATAACCATTATAATAATCCAAATTGCCAGTATGACCTGGCATTTCGGATAATGAGCCAAAACGTTGAATATCAATTTTAACAAATAACAAATTAATTTTGTTCGTACCTTTCATTGTAAGTCCAAGCTGTCGAAGAAGAACTCCATTGCCGAGATTTCTGCTAAACTCAGATCTTTCAATGATATTTATTGTATCAGGAAAATACAAGTCTGAATAGATGATTCCAAGTCCATCTCCAGTGTTATCAGAAACACGAATATCGCTCAATACATGGTGGCTAAAGTCCATTTGGATAGCTATTTAAAAAATATTAGTTTTACTTCCAAAATCTCAAACTTTACTTTTATGATCATTAATTGAACAATAAAAAATAAAGACAGATTAAAAAAGAGTGCAATTTAACCTGGTTTGTGTTCATTTGTATGTGGATCGAGAAGTCCAGCTTTTTCAATAACGACAAACTTCAGAACGCTCTTCTCTGCCGTCATAGCCATTCGAATTCCAGCCCAAGATGAGTCATAGCAGCGGATTCCAACAACACTATCATGACTGCATGAACCTTCAATATCATCGTTTGTCTCTGCTTCGCATTTCGTGATATCGTAATCCCATTCCGAGCATTTCACATTGCTAAAATGAGTGTAAACATGAAATAAACATTAAAATTAAGACTAAAAATTAAACTTGATTAAACAAATGATTTGTTGAAATTTAAATTAGTTAAATAGCTCGGAGTCACACCTCAGATTAATTTGCTCTGATGGGCTAGCTTGAGGAATTTCAAATCTTTCTAATAGCCAGTCGTGTGGGTTAAGGACGAGGCCCATTTGTCGACACGCGACAGAAGCATCCTGAACATCAAAATCGTAGTTGCACACGGAACCCCAGCTGTTGCCCACTCGCACCTGGACACAAAATCAATTATTAGAGTTGAATCATCAAAGGGAATTTCATGAGTAACGCACTTGAAGTCTCCCTTCTTTCCGTGTTCTCCCTCCAACGAGCCGCACCGGTACATCCGTTGCATTCAATCGCCCAGTATCAAAAAGGGAGAATTTGACGTTTGAGCCATCAGCATGAGCAAAGCCCTCAGCATGAAATTGTCCACCGACCATGATCCCAACGGACGGCATGAACTTCAACGTGACTCCAAAGGGGATCTGGAGGCGTCCACCGGGTCGAATGCTGATGTCCCTCACAACTCTGTATTCTCCCGAAATGAGTGACTCTCGTCCAGTGATTTCTCCTCCAATGATTCGTTGCGGATCGTCAAAAGTAGGAACGTAGAGTGACATTGTCATCGCGATGTCCGTATTTGGGTCAGTGGGGGAGAGAAGGAAAGGAATGAAAAGAATCCTTGCGAGATTAAACCGATCTTTCCTATCAAAAACTCTGTAGTAAATCTCTTTCTCTTCCTTTGCCCCGAGCCAATTGTAAGTGCAGTTGAGTTCGAAGCTCTGATCTTCCATTTGCGATCCAATCTCATACTCCGAGTCAGGATTTTGAATAATGTTTCTAAACACATCCACGTTGGACGAGGAGATGACGATGGGTGCTGAAACACGACTCCTTGGATTCAAATGACTTGATAAGGGCTCATGAATTGAGTTGTAGCGCACAAAGTTCTCTGTAAAGAGAAGCCGCTGCTTAATTGAAAAATGACTCAAACCTAACGAGGCCACAAAGATCCCAGAATTCCGCTCAAAAACATTGTTGGACACTTCGACCCTCAATGGAAGAACTTCCAATTCCTTCACATCCACCCCTTTGATGACCAGACAACCTTTGGCCTGGCGAGTAAAGTAGTTGTGCTCAATCAGGGCGTCTGCATTGACCAGTGGATGGAGCAAAATGGCAAAGTCCTCATTGGCGACAAAGTGATTGTGGCCAATGATGAGCTTGAGAAGATGCCCGTAAGTGTTGGTTCTCACGTTGGCCCAGCAGGACCAGAGTTGAATTCCGGCCTTCTTGCTCTCCTTCACCACGTTCCCAGAAACGTTCACCACTCCAGAAGTGCAAAAGTTGCCCATGAAGAGTCCCACGTCGAGGTTCCGCGAAATCTCATTGTACTCCACGACCGTCTCTTGTTCCGCCGGAAGAGCCACGGAGGATTCATTCACCCAGACGGCAATCCCCCGCCCGGAGTTCCCACTCACAACACTTCTTGAGACATTTCGTGAGCCGCCGCCATAAGTGACATTCAAACCATCCCCCACATTGGACATTATCTCGCTCCTTGACACGTTCACGTGTCCAACTCCGCCCAAAATGTGGATCCCGGCAATGTGCGTGTTCTCCTTGACGTGAGAGTTTTGGAGGAGGAATTGGCTCTTGATGTTCTCGACCGCAACGCCTCGCCCGTTGTTCCCAGAGATCCGCGAGTTCTTGACGAGGAGCTCGTAGTCCTTCCCTCGCCCCGCCACAATGTCCATGACCATCAGAACCTTGTGTTGAGCCTTGGCTTCGAATTCGATGTAAATGTTTTCCCTTAACGAGGTCACGGACTGCGGCCATGTCTCGTTTTTAACTTTGAAGTGGGTGAGGAGATTCCCGCGGGAGTCGGAGCCATCATAGACTCGGACTTCGCCGCCGCCATCAAATTGGCTCATCAAGTAGGGGAAGTGAAGTGTGAGGACGAACCCAGGGCGAACCGCAAATCTCTGTTCGGTGGAAAAACCAATATTTAATGGGACCTCGTAAAAATACCGCAGGAATCCCACAGGTGATGTCTTCCTTATACTTTCCTGGGATCCTTAACCTCTCTTTCGCTCAAAATCTCTTCATGTTTCCTCTACGTATTCCTACTCAAATGCATGCGCAAGGATTAGTGATAAAAAAATTTAAAAAGAAAGCCGAACCTTTCTGCACGTCTTGTTGACCAGCGATTTGACGGATTGGTCCGCAGAGAGCCGAACGGGGTAAACTTGGTCTAAAGTAATGGGGACAGTGCACAAGTCGAAGATCTCCATTCCATCCAATTTGGGGTCAGGGTAGGCGTCGTGGTAGGAGAAGCGGATTCCATCAGCGGCATTTTCCTCCACCCGGCAATTGTCCACTTGGAAGCCTCTCGAGGAACTGTTGATGTAGATCCCGAACCCTACACAAGAATCCCGTCCATTAATTCCACCACTTTCGCGAAGGAGTGAGTGGTCATAAATAAACCTCCTCTCCCATCACCAACAGACGCTCGAGAAATAAAAATGGGATAAAGGAACCGTTCCCATTTAATCTGGAGAAATTATTTCTCCCCGTCTTCTCCCTCCCTACAATAACAATAACATTTCTTTTTATGTATGCGATGGGAATTTACGGCCTTGTTTCACTGCGGAATTATGAGGAGCAGCTGTATTTCCCTTTGTTCCCCCATTACTACGTGATTCCATTACTCGTCTCTTCTTCAAGTATAAATACACGCATACGTCATATATGGAGCATAATGAGAAAAGGAATTCGAGTTTAACCTCCATTCATCCTCAGTGTCGAGTTCTTAATCCCTGCAAAAGCGGATGGGTTGGTAAAGTTGATGCCGTGAAAGGCCGAATGCTCCACTTTTAAAGAAAAGATGTTCGGAGGGACGCCAATGGCTTCAATGGCCGCCGTCGTGTTGTACCCTGCCCCAACTCCAGCATACTCCACGTCCACGTACTCCAGGAAGCTCATTGACTCTTTCGCACGGAGCGTGTTGTTGTTCACGAACGTGTCGCGGTAGCGAGCATTGAGGAACAAAATCCCACGCCAGTTGTTCTCTACTCGGGACGGGAAGGCATGATAGGAGTCACAGCGGAGGCCCACGTTCGGGTGATGGTCTGAATTATAATTCATTTACTTCATTAGTCTAATTCACTTCGCTAGAGTAATTTGACTATTTACCGCAGACGCCTCCGCCAAGCTGTCTCCCGGACCAGTTGGAACATTCTTTGAGAGACGTTTCGAGTCCTTGGCACACTGGCTTCTCAAGGAGTATTTGCTTCGTGTCATTTAAATGATCAACCCAGTTCCAGTATTCACCGCCGGTGAAACCAAGCTCGCGGCATACAACTTTCATATCTGTCATTGTCCAGCTAAAAACAAAGATAAATTACACAGAAAAATTAATTAAATAAATATTTTAAAGTCGAAATATTTATTGTAAATTTTTTTTATAAAAGATATTTTTAGTTTGAAAAGAAGATCATTTGTTTCTTTAAAGCATGTTTCTAATTTAAATAAGGTAGATTTATTAGACAGTTAGCGCTTTTACCTACCTATCTTTTTACCTAACTTATCTTTTGATTTTTTTGAATTCTGTTATGTTTAAGTCATCCAGTTTGCGTTTTACCTATCTATTGTTCCAACTTAAAATTTTAGCGGGTTCTGAGAAGGATTCGAAGATAGGTTGGTAATCGAGTTTGGATAAGGCTTCTGAGGATTAGGAGGCGTGTTGGGAGAAAGGCCAGAAATGGTTGGGCCCGACTTGTCTTCAAGCCCTCCTGGTTCAAAGGAGGGCTTGGAGACAAGTCGGGAATCGAGTTTGGGGACGGATTGAGAGGCGGGTTGGATGACGGGTTTGGAGGCAGGTTGGACTTGTAACACAGGTCGAAATTGAGCGCTGTTTCGGAGGAGGACTTGGAGACAGATAACTAAAGATGAGTTTTAGTTATCTACAGCTACCTAGGGTTTCAAAGGATAAGTCAAGTTTCTCAACCTATCTCAAAAAGATAAGTAAAAGGGGAGAAGCTTACTTATCTTTCCTGAGATAAATTAGGTAAAAAAGATAGGTAGGTAAAAGCGCTAACTGTATATTATGTATTAAATTAATATGTGATCTTACTTTCTTGAATTTGAACAGACGGATCTCCAATGTCCCCTATGATATATTTGTACTCTTCCCATGAGGGGCGAAGGTCCTTCGACCAGTCGGACGGAAGGGAGGTTTTGATCGTTGTCCGAACGCTTAACCAACTTATGAACATTCTCGGTGACCATAGTGTACTCGACCGTCGAATGGACGTGATTGTCTAAACCTAATGTAGTCAGTCTTCCATCCGAGCTCTGCTTCAATGCGCTGCTCATTTTGATTCGCTTTTCTTCCGTACCCTAAAACATAGTATTTTCCAATAAATTATATAGCCTATTTAATAAACAAGTGAAAGCTAAAATCTTCTGCAAAAACCAATTCATCAAAAATGTAATAATGTAAGTAATATTCTATTGGTTTTAGTTATAGTGAGGCGTTAAATATGAGAGGGTTACTCTAACTTTATAAACATTGCATTTGAGCTGACTAATGTATATATTAATTTTTAATGCCTATTACTGTTGTTTATGAATCTTCATGAAACATGATTTATACATTAATGTTTTATCTTGAATATGCACAATATGCATTTTTTGACATTATTTTAACACAAAGCTTGTCGTTTATAACTTTGTTTATTTTTTAAACACAAAACACGCATTGGAAGCATAAAGTTGTATCGCAATTGTAGAAGCCAATTGCTAATGTTTATCAACGTTAATTTTTGAAAAAAGTAACGTAAAGTTCAATCACGCGCTCAAGAAGAATGAAGGGTGAAAAATGAGTCCGTTTAGTATGAGAAATGAGGGAAAAGACGATGATGTAGGAGGATAATTAAAGGACCCATGGGCTCAATTTTCTGCACTGCCGATTTATTCCAAGAAAATCTTCTTTTCCTCGACTCCTTTATTCAACGAGAGGAAAGAGTTAACAATGTGTCTCGTCTTTTTGTCCTCATAAGTCTCTCAACGAGTTACATCTTAAAAGATATGCTTTTTTATCAATTCTGTAGCATCCACAAAAGTAAATCCCTATACATTAAGTCTGGTATGCAGAACGGCGGCACAATGAAATCGTCATTCGATCCACTCTAATTTACTACGTGAGCTAACAATGAAAATGGCTCAAAAAACGTGGCTCCTTCGAATTCGTAATGAATCTTCAAATCTCCAATAGTTTATTCTAACGGTTCATTTGTAAATGATTTATAAAAATCCAACCCGATAAACCTAAACGGAATATATCATAAAAATATTAACTAGGTACATGATATTAGAAGCAACATGTGAACTCAGCTTTTTATCCACTCAAGAATAAAATGACTAAAAAGGCTACTGGGTTAAAAGATTTAAATTGAAGCTCAGATATTCAATGATTTTTTTGCTTCACATCACAAGATATGCCATATTCAATTGTGCAATTTTTTACATCTTTTATTGCCTCTATAAATGTAATGGAATTAGAAGATTATAATAGTACTAGTATATTCTTTGAGCCCAACGAAACTTGCTTTTATTCCAAGAATAAAAAAGTGTGCTAAAAAGCAAGAGATC
This sequence comes from Neelides sp. FZ-2019, assembly GCA_009869795.1. Taxonomy (NCBI): domain Eukaryota; kingdom Metazoa; phylum Arthropoda; class Collembola; order Neelipleona; family Neelidae; genus Neelides; species Neelides sp. FZ-2019. The sequence goes on along the minus strand of VJMY01000003.1, from coordinate 366,616 downwards.
ATTAGGTTGAATGAAGTAAAAGGAACAGACGGGTCTCATCTTATGAATTCTTGACACACCTATTTAAAAGTTCCTTGAAAAATAAATTGGATTCAAGATGGAAAGAAGCATAAGCGCGAATCTCCTCGGTCCGCTTTAAATGAAGTTGAAAGGCGAGCGGGCTCAGAAGTTTTTGCACTTTGTTCTCCATTAGACGAGACAATTATATTTTGTAAGGTGGATAAATGAGGGAATCAAAAGGGAGGAAGAGTCTCATAAAAAGTATCATTAAGGGTCGACGGAAGGAGGCCGGAGAGACCCAATAATGAGTCTTCCGAGGGCCGCCTAACTGAGCGACGGAGTTAATTAAGAATGTAAAAACGAGAACCAGAGTGTGATTTGGGTTAATCTCGGATTCTCTCTCATAATTACATTTTAATTATAGTGCGAAAGTCGTATGTAGCAGGTTTTTAGCCCAGCTTGACTTGCCCAGAGATCATCTTTTCCTGAGTGGCATTGTCTGGTCCCAAAGAGACACTTGAGATTATTAGAGAAGAGGAACCTGGCTGGCGGAGGAATCATGCTTAAGAAAGCATGAAGTTCACTTCAGCCTCCAGCTCCCTAAGCCACACAAACTTTTTGCAAAGGGGAAGGAAGGAGATGAAAGAAGGGCCAGGGTGGAGTTACCTTATGAAATTAACGGAGCTTCCCCAACTTTTATTCGCAACTCTTCCGTGGAGTTTCGTGAGAATTGAGACTCAAAGATCACCCTCGGTGGAGACCATCCAGATCATACACACGTAGCCACCATAAAGAATCCAAAGCGGAAGAGGACCAGAAAAGCATATTATCTAATACCTCACTTGTCTTATAATATATTGGGTGTGTGTGTACATACAATTCCTAGCGGTTCTCCTCCCCCTTACATTTTAATCGAATTCCTCAACTTTCATCTCTTCCTTCCACCCTTCCTCATCCAATGATCGGAGAGAGATGAGAATACTCTTTAAAGCTTCCGTCCTCATCGCTACTCGTCCTTTCCCAACGGAGTGGGAGGAATCGAGACATGCGGAGGTTCCAATTGAATGGAAATCAGGAGGTCCTCTCAGGAGATTTAAAAAGGAAATCTTCTTTACACATTATATCTCTCTCACCCGTTTTATCCAATGTCATCATTGACGTTAAATGGGTTCTTTTTTCCTCCCTCAAAATACGGCAATTTGGAAAAGAAATGACCAAAACAGAAGGAGGCTGAAAAAGAACTCGATTGTCCTCGCACAGAGAGATACCCCTTCTCATCATCATCCTCTCGTTCTACTCTGAAGGAGCGAGGAATCAACGTGTGTATAAATATCTCTTAATGCCATCATTCCTTCCTGTAAATCTCTCACGTTCTCCCAACGACTTTGCAAACTCGAGAGTCAATAGTCTAAACACACACACTGACTCATCCTTGTCTCGTGTCTAACGACTTGTATCACTCCTATAATGTTTCCCTGCCTGTGTGAGTAAATGCCGTGGACTGTTGTTTCTAAACAATTTTCACATTTCGCGACTTCGTGCCTCAAAATGCTCGGGCCCTTTAACAAAACGAGTCTTAAAAGCAAACTTTTGTTTGTTCCGATCCCCGTAAAACTTTTCGGCTTTGTTTAAAGCTTTACAGTTCATTTTAATCAGGATTTCTCTCTCATGAAGCCGAGTTTGACTGTGATAGGATTAACTCAAAGCACTACAGAACCGTTTCATAGGACACAGTTTCTAGTTTCCTACTAATGTTTATAAATATTAACTATACATTCATAACTCGACGTCATTAATAAGGGGAGATCTAAATAATTAGAAGATCAAAGGGATCGTTGAGCATTAAATTGTTTTCATTTGATTGAACAGCCGAACCTCTCTCCGAAATGAGATATCGAATTCTCCTTCAGTGTGCCATTTCGTCTCTCATGAATCTCATGGCATAATATTCATTTTTATTGGGGAGGAAAGAGGAGATAATCGATTTGTATTTTAATAAATGCTATCTAGAGTAAATGAACCAGAAACGTCTCCCTGGTCTTCTAATGGCTCCATACTGATTTATATTCGCTCTTTTATGGGAAGCTTTACATGCAGAGCTCGTATTTGCTAACAAAGCTTCCCCAAAGATTAGAATTTCAAAAGAATGCTTGGCGGATTGAGGGAATCCGCCCTATGTGTGTGTAAACATAAGCTTGTAAACTTTCTCGTAAAAATGGTTAAAATTTCCTCAGCACGAATTGGCTGGATGGGGCGACGAGGGAAACGGTTGCATTTCATTCAAGGATCACAGACATACAATTCCTAGATTTTTAACAATGATGGATGCGAGGTGGAGGGAGATTCAGAATTCATGAATTCAGAGCATTAAATGCGGAACACGAACCTCATAAATTGTTTATCAATATTTCATCACTGGTCAATCCATCCTCATTCTCCCGCTACAGACTCTTCGAGAGAAAAAGGAAAAGGAAGAGACGGGACGAAGAAGTTCGCGTGCAGCCGTGCAAAATCAAACCCCCTACACTATCTCTTTTCCTATGCTCAAACGTGAGTCGTCTTCATAATTTCGCAATCAAGGCTTCAAGTGTTATTATTCTAGTTAGGATAGTTAGCAGAGGCATTATTCTTTAATGAATCACTCTCTTTTGAATAAATTATCCAACGAGGAGAGACAAACGATAATCAGAGTCAACTCAAAATATAAAGAGGATGAAAGCCCACATTATGCACCTAATTGTTAAACAGCGAATCACTAACTGGTTTGTTCGTCAATGTTAGTTATATGACTCACCCACACACAGCTATCATTTCCTTCCTCTCTTAATTCAATGATTGACTCGCTTTATTAATTTCCATTTTGTTCTACGACATTTTTCTCTTTTTTTTTTACTAATGGAGTACAAGGTTATGATAATATGTCATCAATTAAGATTAGCTCATGTTTAAATAATAATCATCAAAATCATTTGATAATTTCAGTTTAGTGATCCCAATTCCTGCTTGGAACTCAGAACGTCAATGTTGGGAATGAGTCGTGATAATTTTCATGAACCATTGTGATGACTCACAAATGAAATCTCATTTTAAGCGCTATTTTCCCAACCATAACGAGCGATTTGGGAGTGTCAAAGCCATGTTAAGCCTCCATAATATGATCTGGTTCTGGTTCGTGAATGGAATTGTCATATTTGTCCCATGAAATATTTTATATAAAATATGTGCATATGAAATGAAAAATGAAAATTTTAATCTCTCTAAATATTAATCTATGCGTAATGTCCATGAACTATAATACTGAAGTGATAATGGTACAAGTTTTGCTCAGCTTGCATGATAAAATCAAGGGCTTCTTTCACAGCACATAAATGTACAATTGACAAAGTAAGGCAAAAAGAAAGGGAATCCTGGAGAAGAAAAAAGGGTTTCCTTGAACAAATGCAAATTCTGGAAACCAGTTATTTATACCGAAGAAACACGCATTTTGAAAGTGAGACTTCAATTCAATTTCATTTTCTCTCGTCGTCGTTGACCCTGAGGGAAGCCAATAAGGGAATTGGCGGCCGTTGAAAGAAGAGAGAAATGCGGTTATATATCTTACATAGCATCATCATTGCTTTAAGCAGAGTTCTATTCAGCTCGTCTCCTTTTTTTCTTACGCATTAAATTACACCTTATACACATTTTGGAATCGAACTCTCCAGAGAATATGCTTAGACAAGCTTCTTGCACTATCTTCTACTGTCATTCACGTGTCTACAATAAATACACACATACGAATACGATCATACTATCATACGATACGACGCTACACATTCCAAAGAGAAAAATCCACAAGAAAATGTTATGCGAACTCTGCACAATTTCTCATGAAAGTTCGTAACGACCATAAACTCTGGGGCCTTTGAGAGAAGTGTATCGGATCTTTTGGTCGTGTCATTCTTCGTGGGAGATGAATGCAACATTAACCTAAATTGAAAGCTGCCTAATATTATAATAAAGACGATGGGGGTGCAGGAGGAAATAGAATTGATATATGATTTATTAGAGCATCACATTCGCACTCAAATTGAGTCCCTTATGAATAGTTGAATAGAATGTGCAATCAATCATTTCAGCACATGTAAGTCACTCGGACTCGCATGAGCTGAACCGTGTAAATGAACTGTTGTCCTCCTGTGGCTCAGCTTCACTATCAAAATGCTCCAATATCACCAAATGCCTCCAAAAGAAGAACATAAATTATTCCAAACTCCATTCTTCTCGGAAGACCACGTTTCGTGTGTCATAACAAGAAAATAATGGATTTCCTTGATTTTACCATGTGATTTAATGATCTTAAAATAAGCTTTTATACTTTATTATACATATGAAATAAAAATAAAGAAAATCATAATGGTACAAGTAGTATTTAGCTCAAATAATAAACCAAATGACATCTTTAAGACGAGGAAAATATTTTGGCAGCTTTACTCCATCATTGAGTATTAAATGTGGCGGTGATAAATTCTTGTATAACCTAACTCTATTTGTTTTATCCACACTCGTAAAGGAATTATATACTTTATGACATTCCTCCCTACACGTTATTTGCAAGGACCTTGACGAATTGTCTAGAGATTTAGGAATTTTTGAGGATAAAAAGTGTTTTTGGAAGTAAGTTCATTGGAAATGAAATGCGCACATGTCGGAGAGGGAGTGAACGTGGAGGAATGCGAACCTGAGCGATAAGTCTTCCGAAGACGGTGATTCCAACAGTTGGGTGGAAGAAGAGCTGAACACCGGGTCGGAGGATGAGTTCTCCCTCCTCTTCGATTATGACGTCGTGCTTGACATAAAAGGGAGAATCCCGAACGTCGAGGACCACGGCGGTTCGCACGAGCCCACTGATTTCCCCGCCTCTCCCTCTAGCGAAGGAGAGGACGAGGGCGAGGGCGAGGAGAAGACTCCTCATTTTGCCGGGCAACTCGAAGACACCATCAAGAGCTGTTGACGGGTGCGGGGAGGGAGAGGAAATCCATCAGTTGACGGTTGAAACACGACTAACTACACTGACAAGTCTTTAGGGAAGAGAGCCAAGTGAGTGGTGGGTGGAAGAAGGGACCGCTGGAGCGGAAACGACCACCTCAAGAGAAGAATCCTTCCAAAGGCGTTGCCTCCCCTCGACAACCCTTCTTCTTCGTGTTTTGTCCCAAAAGAAGGTGGGCAGTGAAAGAAGGGAATGTTCGGCTATTGCATACACTCATTTCCAACACAATTCATTCACATACTCACACAGGTAGCCCTATGATAGATCCAGGTGAAGCTCAGCTCAGGTGAGTCTACCTCACCTGGAGGACGCTAATTGAAACTCATCAGTTCGTTCTCGTACCTTTTTCTCCCTCTGCCCCGGTCACTCTGACCAAATGCAAGTTTCATAATAATCCAAATCCAATTGAGCCCAGGTGGTCATTTTTATATAGGTAGCTGAGCTATTACTGTGAATGCTGAATCATGTCGACTTTCGCAAAAGGGGACGCAATTTCCTCGCAAAACTGTAATTGTAGTTTTAGGTACTTAAGGCATTGTGACTCCTCGGACTCATTACGTGAATCAAAAAGAAACAAACAAAACATCGTGTTTGAGCTCTATTCGAGTGCATGTAATCTTATGCCTTTCATTCCTCGAATTCTATGCATAATTGAAACAGTTACAAAGTTAAAAAATTAATTCATGTACGAAGCATAAAAGTAATACACACTTTAACAGAAATGAAAAGAGCAACGGACTGTTTATATACAAAGTATAAAGGGTAAATCATTTTTTATACGCGACTATAGACGTAAAGCAAGTAGCATGAGAGATTACAACCGGAAAATATGCTTATAGATCAAATGATTTGATTGCCATTCTTACTTCTTTAAGGAATTCAAATTAAAACTTCCCTTCATCACGTACCCTCACGTATGGGCTCTTTATTATGTCAAAGTATCCATTGTCAATTATTTTTGCTAATGAAAAGAGAAAGTAGAGGAAATTAGTTTAATTTAAAGAATCAGGATCCCGTTGGGCTCCACCGTAGAAAGTTCACATCTCGCTTTAATGATGAGGACTAGATGAGTCATTTGAATAATTCAATTCTCCCAAGCAGCTTATAGAAGCAATTTATTTAAATGCCTCCAAATCATTCATATTGAAATGAGCAACATTTTATTATACCATTTACTAAAGGCGGAAAGCCTCGAATAATCAAATCCCAGGAAAATGGAAATCTTATGCAATTTATGTAAATGAAATCGACAAAAAGGTTTTTGAAATAATAAATGTATTTTATTTGCTTAACATTTACTTACATTTGTTTACAGGATTAAAATTTGAAAGCAAAAGTGAGTTATATTCATATTTAGACCTTAGATTTATTTACTTAAACATTAAACGTACTCATATATATTTTTGGAGTGGGGGCACGGCGGCTACAGGTAGACAACAATATGCTTAGAACTAGGAATAATAGAAGTATTTATTTATTATAGATTATTAGTATTATTATTATTATGATCTTATCCGAAGGATAGAGAATAAATAACAAAGGGCCTTTTTTATTCGTAGTAAAGTATCTTAAACTTAATTTTTACAAAGGCAGAGGAGGGAAAGAAAAAGAGGGAGAGAATGAACTGGCTCAAAAAGAGGTAATGTAAAATGGGCCATTTCCTCCTCTCGCATTTTTAGTAGTGTAATTTGTACATGAATTTGATTAGAGACAAAACTCTACCTGCGACCTTCACAATTAACTTTTATTTATTACTTTCAAGAAGTGACTGACGAGAGACACGTGCCGCACCTCACCACACGGTCGTACCACACGTTCCGTGGGAGAATCATATAAAGGAAAATTTAAGTTTAAAATGCCATTCATCATTTAGTCAACAAGGAGGAGAGTTATAACAATTAAGGAAAGGAGGGAGAGGAGGAGGCTGCACTGGAGGAGTCAGAATATATAACATTTCATATAAAAAGAGTCGCGAGCAGCCGCCTCGGATCAAAAACATTGTTCCGTCTCGTTTAATTCTTTAATTTATGAAAGGAGCTTTTCCTCATCTTTAGAAATTGGGGTTCAAAGAAAATATATAATAAGGGTCCTTAATCAAATCCCGCTCCTGCTACTCTTTTTTTAATAGCCTTGTTATTCATTTTAATTGATGATAATACATTCAATATATTCGAGGAGAATCAACATGATGCAACACGTGAGAAGAAAACATAAAATAAAGTTTTTAAATATATAATTAACGAAATAATAAATATAACATAAAATATTCTGTTTGGTATACTCGGTATAATAGTTTCAGTTGGAGTTGTTTTCTTTCAAAAACGCATTACTCCTTTCAAGAGCCAGATGAACCTTCGTCAATAATAACCTCGAGGGAAAAGTAAAGATTTGTAAAAGTATTATTATACATATTATAAAGACAGATTATTAATGTTTAAATGTTTAATGAACTATGATTAAATTTATTATAATTTAGTTTCTTTGTATTTATTTATTTGGGGTAGGCTTGAACCACCTACTCATGATACATAGAGTTTAATCATGTAGCTCAACCACTCTGGTTATCATAAATGTCCCTGAATGAATATTTCTACTATCAATTTCCCATTTTTCACTCTTATCTTGTAGTTTTTGTATAGAATAGTATTTAGTATGGAGTTTATAATTGAATCTTTGAATATTTATATTTTTAGCAGTTTATTTCATTTCACTTTTACAATAATAATATTTTTATTTTCTAAAATTGTATATTTCTCTCCTCTCACTCTCTATTCATGTAATCACTTGCTTTCAATTCTTATGTATTTCTCTTCATTAATTATTCACCTTAGCCTAGTAATAACAATATGTATGATATATTTTTATAAAGGATGAGAATTACACACAGTTGGATATTTACGAGTGTTATTATTCCACATCCTCCTCTTGAAAAGGAGGATTCCCCTTCATCCTTGTGCCATACCACAGACTCGTTTTAAGACGGAGTGGGAGTACAGAAAAATCTCTAACTCAAACATACTAATTTAAACTCGTCCCTAACTCAACGTTGAACAAAAACCCTACTCGTTTTTTGGCAGTCGAAAGAAAAGAGAAATTGGGACAAAAAGGAGTAGAGAGGAATTTGAGTGAGTCGTAGACTTCGACGCTTTCTTCTACACAAACTACGGATCCTGTTGTAAGACTTAATAATCATCGCACATACAATCAAAGTATTTTTTATAGTATTTAGTAAATAGTAGTACATATACTCATCAGTAGTAGTAGTAGTAGTAGTAGTAGTCGTGTGCATCTACATAATATTAGATAAGAGACAACTACAAGTTGTTCCTAGAAATTATTCTTACTTTCCCCGTGTTAACTCTCACTCTGAAATAGAAATCACCAAAACTGTTCAAGAGAAAAAGGGAAAGAAGATCTGAGTTAGTAGAAGCCTTCACCCTCAAATATAAATACCAAGTACATGATTTTTTTTATCTTAGTATGTCACTTACCGAATCCACACTGTTAGGACAAAGTGATTTAAATACACTCTCTATGAAAGTCCGCCTGGAATAAAAGGAAATAAAAAACAATGAGATTCACACTCCATCTCACTCGGTTGCGAGATGTTGAAAATGGATAGGAGAAAGTAGCTGGAAGGAGGAAATGAACTTACTTTGCGAAAAGTCCTCCACCCGGTGGTAAGTCTGATATACTTTCATCACTTAGAGTTTGAAGAATATGGGAGAGCTCGACGCTTCCTCCAACCTCGTTGACGATTTCAGTTACTCTACTTTTTAGATACTCCTCGAGTGCTTGTTCCTTCTCAATTGCTTCAGCCCCAGGAGAGAGGCAAGAGGGAAATGTGACCAAGACCATGCTCATGTTATCCCGACTCCCCTGGAATCAAACATGAATGAAAATCTTGAACACCTTGTATATTTGAAAATTGAGGAGTATCAAATAGTAATTTAATTTAAAGGAAGAGACTTGCGAGGATGAAATCTTAATGAACCTTGTGGAGACATGTGTCAATGACTTGGTTACAAATGGCTTCGAGATCACTCGTGACCTGAAGTCGAGAGCGGACAAAGTCGACGAGATCCTCGTTCGTCATCACATCCCAGATCCCATCACAGGCGAGGATCATGAATTCGTCCTTCTCGTGTCGGTTCTCTACGGATATCTCAGGTTCCGGCGACACCAATTGCTCACACTGACCCTTTCCTTCTACGTTCTTGTAGTCGTAGTCTCCGAGGGCCCGGGACACAGCCAAAGACCCATTTACCCTGAAAAATAATATCATTTTCATTTGAATGCCAAGCTCTTTGCCTTTTCTTCCCTCAACCATTCATCATTGTACACAATGATGGCAATTATGAACTTTGTCTCTTCAACACTCGACTCTCTATTCTTAGTGATGACAAAAGACTCATTAAGAAGTTTCCCAATGCTTCGAGAAACCTCAAAAACTTGTGTATTGTATGACAAATCTACCACTTGTATTCCCCAGTGCTAATATCATTTATAATAAAACTCCTTGTTTGAGTCAGAATATAGAGGGAAATGATGGTGAGCTTAGGTCATGATTCGCGGATATGAGCAGGAAAAGCGATCCAATACCTTTGAATCATGACAGATCCTCCAGCGTTTTGGATTCGTTCCTTCTCTAGAGGATTGATAGGTTTGTGATCCTCCGTGGAAAAGACGACGGTGCCCTCGCGGCAGAGGACTCCCCGCGAGTCTCCGCAATTGGCAATGTACAAATGAGTAGGAGAGATCAGCAAGCAGACCGCCGTCGACCCGCTCTTGTCGACCCCTTGGGCCATCTCGGGGATCATCGTCCTCATCTCGCTGTCCAGCAGAAGGAAGCCTAAGACAAACACTTTCTTTACTCCTCATAGCTAATTATTTATTAAAAAAAATTAGCTCGTGCTAGCTCGTGAAATTGAAAAAACTATAAAGTTTATTTAATTTAAAGGAGTCTGACCATCGTGGATCCCCTTCTTGATTTCCTCAATAGAGACAGAGACGTGTCCCTCGTTGGCGCACCGGAAGAACTCCTCCGTCTTTATGATGGTCTTGAGGAGATTTTCGGAGCAGTGAGACGAGACCCGCTCGCCAGCGTGGCCGTCGAACACGGCGAAAAACGCCCATTCCTTCAACTTCTCCGAGAGGCCCATTATGGCGCAGTGGGCGTCCTCCATCTCAACCCGCCATCCTTGCATGCTCGCCAGCCCGTATCGAACCCCGTTCCATTCTCCATGCTCGTTGTACTTATCCGTCTTCGGCTTATCCAGCAAGGCTCCCATCGCATAATTTCTAAGAATTATTTCCAAAAACCTCATTCGCATGCTGGACAACATTATTTGTAGAACCAATCACTCGATGAATAAAACCAAGAGGATTTTAAATCTCGATGATTTTTTAATTAACTACACAAATATTTAAAATCTAAATAGACTAAAAGTTAGGTTTTTTCAACTCCAAAAAACTCAACATTAAATTTGTAAGATTTATTTCTTTTTGAGCAGAATTGAGCAATTTTGAAGGTGAATAAATGAAAGACTACTGGAATAGAGAAAAGCTGAAGACGGACTCAGCTCAAGGTTCGCTGAGAGATGCCCATTAGTGAGAGTTCCGTGAGAAAGCTCCGTTGCATCGTGGTTGCACAACGAATGGAAATGAGGATTTATAAAATACAAGAAAAATACAAGTGGTACTCCAAGTATCGTTCTGTATATAAATGCTGGACATTTGACAAATTGAATTCTCATTCTTTACTCATCCTACTCACACTTATCCGAATTAGCCAAATTGCATTTCTCATTTCATCATTTCACTTTATGTCTTTAAGTTAGAATTTTATGTAAATCTCTAATTCTCATTAGCATAATATTTTTGTGTTCCTCGTATTTTTCATAAGTAGGTACAGTATTATTGATGAATGAGCATTTCTGAACACAAACGTGATTCTAATTGAATCTGAATATTAGAAACCCTGATAAACTGATAATATATAAATTAAAGTTTTAATAAAATTCTTGAAAATGAGTAATATGTAAAGTTTAATAATTATTATCTGTGCTATATATGATAATTACTTAATGAGATATCTCAAGAACCTTTGATCATGATGTTATATGCTCATTGATCACTCGACCTGAGCGATCCTGACACCTTGCATTGAAATTGAATCATATAATCAAATCCTATTTTAATTATCGGTATATACATGATGTGAGAATTATTGTAATTTTTGTTTTTTTCATCGATAGTTCTTTATTCTTATATTTGAATTATAATGTTCATTCTAATTCAATTCGAACTATTCAAGATCAATTCAATAAAAATGTTGATAATTGATGGAAAATTTATAAACTTTTCATTTAGACCGTCGAGTAAAAAATAAATAGATTCAAGTAAACATTTTAAAGACAACCAATGCTAAATGGTTATAAATGTAATTACTCATCCAGAGCTAAAGATGAATAAAGTTAATTTACTCATACAATGACTAAGCTCATCTTGGACAGGACGGAGTGAATTTTTTAATTATTCTGTAATTTAACCAATTTGGACCTGCTCCCCCGATTAAGACGGATGCACCAATGAATTTTATTAATAGTGAGAAATGTGCGTAATTGTAAATGAGTTCTAATGATTTTACTTACGTTAGATAAGCGTGGCTACTTCAGTTTAAAGAACCCTGGTTCCTGTAACCTATTTAACTGATTATATTAGTGAGAGGAAGAATGACAGTTTTGCCGAATGTCAGCCCATGGGCGTTTGTTTGTTCTTTGACGGCGGCTGACCCGACCTTCTCCGGCCGACTCCTCCGAGGTGCAGAAGGGTCACCGTGCCTATGACGTCACCTACACCAATCAACGAAGATCTCCCTTCTCCCGCCAGACTCAAATACTTTACCCATGCTCACTCACTCTGTGGATTTGCTGGATCTCCAATGTCGTCGCACTTTCCTTTTCTCTTTAGTTCGCTCATTTAATTATTTCATCTAGTTTAGTCCTAGTTGGAGTCTTGTAATAAATTTAGCAATGCAGAGCTCAACCAGACTCATTATTTTGTGATTGGTAAATATTTTTGTTTCAGTCATATTAAACATATATTTATTTAAATAAATTTCATTCGAAAATTGCAAGTCATTAAATTGATCTTGACCACGTCGTTGATTTAAAATTAACTAAATTAATTTTATATACTGTATTTATTTATTATATCTTGTATATTGAATTCTATTTTTGTTTTTCATTTATTTGCAATAGAAGTAAAACGATGTCGAGAGCATTATATGGGTTAAGTTCCGATGACCAAGATCGCCCTCCTTCCGACTTCCAAATTTCATCATCTTCTGAATCCGAAGACTCTTTTGATATTCGACACGCCTTTGAGACTCGAGAGAAATGTCCTCTTTGTCTCAAGTTAAAGAAGCAATTTGTATGTCAAGATTGTCTTCTTCGAGGAGACTTTTATCATTCAAAACCCAATATACTTCCTGGTGCTTACAAGGAAAGGTAAATAACATCCTTTAAATTCTTACTTATGGAATATTGTTTTTTATTTTGATAATTTTGATAATTCTAGAGATTGAATCATAAGACAAGGATTTTGGCAAATTTTCATTTGACGTTTTATTTATTTTTCTCTTTAAGTAGATCAACAGCCTCCGTTTAAATATCTGTAGGTTATGAAAAATTAAGATTACAAATTCCTTTTTAATTTTTGCTTTTTCTCATAATAAAAAAATAGAACTGACCTTCTTGTTCCCGGAAGGCAAGTAAAAATTGGATCATCTCCTATTGGAATCAGAGGCTTTTCTTTAAAATTAGAACCGTCCGAGCAATTTATTTCAAGTGTCTCTTCATCGACACTCACCCTCCCTTGTCCGCAGGGACTATTCCGTTCCAGACAATGCAACTGCCAAGAATTTGAAAATTTATGATTTGATCATCATTTATTTTCCTAACATCAAGGCATTACCAGAGGAAGCTCTCTTTCTTCACATTGTTCATCTCCGTCGCAATTATAGCAGACGAGTGGGAGAAGTCCATCCTTCTTGCAAATATTTTTAACACATTTTCCCTCAAGACCTTCTGTTCCTCCTGTCAGTGATGAGATGATAGGAAGATTGGAGATATATCTTACTGGGTTTGACGAAATTGAGGCGTCTGTTTTGTTCGCTAGGATGAAATATTGTCCCCATTTACATGGACCTCGACTATAAGCTGGATAACAATTCCCATCTTTACTATGAAAAATATACCCTGGTTTGCAATCACATTGGACTTCACCTGACCTAAAAATTTCCAAATTCCATTTATAATTATTATATTTATTTAGATAATGCATCATGCAATAATGAATTATCAAATATTAACTAATCAATTACATTTGAAAACAAATTATAAATCCCATGAAATAAGTATGTTACTCTTAAAATTATTAAAAAAAATTAGTCTCGCTCTCCCTAGAAAGAATTCCTTTAGGAGATATGGTAGATATTGCCAACCTCGTAACAATTACATGATGACCAGGATGACAGTCCTCTTCCGAATTGTACAGTATACATGAGATATTAAACTGAACAAATGGCCAAGAGCAGAGTGTAGGCACGCACGTTCCTTGGTTCACCTCGTCAATCCTGAGAAGCCAATGGTTTGGGGGGCAAGGTCCTTGTTTGAGCAGAGCGTGACAGGTGCTCCCATATAAAGTTTCATTACTCTCTCGACAAATAATTGGAAGCGGAGTTGTAGTTCTCGGGAAAATTTTCTTTGAAGAGAAAAGCCCTCCCAGAGTCTGAATAGAACGTGGAATTGTAAAGAGGTGATTAGGCCCACGGACTTGTTTACCCAAATATTGAGATTTATTACGGAAATGGGTTGTGTGAGGATCCCCGTAGCGGAAGCGGAGAGTGAGGCAACGACGGCGGAGATTCTGCCTGGCTGTTCCCTCTTCCCCGCAGAAGATCGGATGCATTTAATTGATGTCGAGTCCGGAGCGATGTGGATCTCCATGGAGGAATTTATGTGTGGGAGTTGCTCATTCTCTTCATTGTATTCGTCCTCTTCCCTCCTGAGTTCGTCCCATTCATCGGGAGAGAAGTTCCTCATCTCTCGATTTATTTTCTCCAAATGTGGATCGCGGAATGGGGGTAGTGGATTTATGTGGCTTTCGAGGAGGCTGCTAAAGGGCCATGTCTCGTAATTGAAATCACTCACTTTCGCCGAGGAGGAGTTTCCTCCTAATAGACTGTAATTCTCCTCTCCCGATTTCCCGAGGAGGAGAATGGAGAACAGATCCAATAGTATCATCTCCAATCTCGAGCTGATGGCCCTATTCTATTAATGCAGAATCGCCTCCTCAATTTCCCTCAATTTCCCTCACTTCCAGACGGCCATTCGAGCCTTATTTAATCTTCTGGATCCCCTCAATGCCTCGAAATGTTCCACTTGATTCACGATAACCTTTGCTCTCACACTTCCATTCTCCCAACCTGATGCAATGGATCCTCCTTTGGAAAATACTCCTTTCGGAATAGGAACTTAAAGACTCTTTCTTCATGCATTTTCTTTTGGCCCGCACAGGTTCGTGGATGTGAAGAAGCGCTACTTGGAAATTAAAAAGAAAAAATGTGAACTCACCGCCCGTTGTGAAGCTTTCACGAGGAAACGTGAAGACGTCTCCACCCTTGTAACGCATACATATAACTATTCATTCTTTATTTGGGATTTCGGGGATAAGTGCTGAGGGGAGTATCGGGTGAAAGTCCATACCTCCCGTATCCAACATTCATGAAGGTAAATATACATGAAGGAATTACAATTTCAGATTGACGAAATCCAAACGTTGGAAGCGAATATTTTAATGCAAAAACAACTAAGGGATTATTTCCGAACCCGAATTCTTAAAGGTCGGTATACTCTCATCCTCTTTTATCTCTTACATTTGCTTTTACTTTACGAGAGCCTTCCTACTAACGCCCCCAATATAAAGTTTTACTACATAGCAAAGCATTATCGCATTATTTGAAGATAATCTATAGATGATATTGAATTCGAAATTAATCTCCGCAGTCTCTCAAGCTTTTCGCTTTTCTTTATTAAAAATCACATTTATTCCTAATTTCCGAGCAGCGCGCCAAGAGACGGAGAGTATTTGGAAGGAGAAAGCAGAGAAAGAGGGAAAATGGCCCATGTACCGGAACCGATTGGACAATATGGCCACTCTGTGTGAACAAAAAAGAGTCTACCTTGGGCAATTTGACGAGAAAGTCGAGGTGCTAAAAGACCGATTGAAGGCGGTGAGCAAGGCGAGGATTCTCAAGCTCCGCGACCAGGTTTTTCCTCTGAAGGATGTGAGTCGGATGAGCGGAACTCTCACGGAGTGAGTCCTTTTTCTTCCTCTCCGCGGCGTGAAAAAAAAATTGGATGGTAAAATGGTAAATTGGTTCCAGAGGGGCCAATTTGGCCAGGTCGTCAGAGTGGAGTGACGAGGAGGACGACACGGTGAGATCCCTCATGGCCGCCACGAGCAACTATTGGAGTCGACCCGAGGAGACGATCGCGTCCTCGACTGCCCACTCGATCACGGGGTCGCTCGGGCCGAACCTTCCAGCCTCTGGGGATTACGCCGCATATGAAATGTGGAGTGAGTGTTCTATTATTCACATTCCCCTTATCGTCCTCATTCACACCCTGGTCATTTCCAGATAAAGGACCGGGCGAGGGGGCCGGAGCCGCTGGAGGAGGAGTAACTACAAGAAATCCCGCCAATGTCATCCTCGCTGCTCTCACTTACACCACTCAATTCGTCAATCTAATTGCATACTTTCTTAATCTTCGCTTACCTCATCGATTGTCTTTCAGGTTGGGTTTTTTTCCCTTTTCGGGGTTTTTCTGGGTTTTAAATTCTTTCCAGTTCTTATTCATGAACGCATCGTGATGAAGTTTGAAAATTTAACGAGAGCCACCCCATGCATTTCTCTATTCCTCCATTACATTACATACGTGTACAGCACATTTTAGGCTGTGAAATAATGGAGTTTGAAAGAGGTTTTCTCGAGCTTGGAATTCTCAGGACGTGAAGCAATTAATCGAATTAGGAAACTAAAACTTATAGCTCTGGAGCGTCCTTAGCTAATTAGATAATACGCTTCATATACAGATTAGTCAAAAGTGTAATCGTTAATTAAATTAAGGGCCTTAATTGTCTTAGGATTAATAGGACATTTTTAAAGTTTGACTAATTTCCTTTTCAGCGAGTTTAGTCTCGGGGACGTTCACGGGGGACGGCTGAATCGACGAGTTGCTAAATTGAACGGGAACATCATCCACCTCTGCACTTCCCAAGGAGTTGAGCCAAACGTCCTCGGGCCAAGACGGACAATTCTCAATCTCCTCCTCCTCTTTGATCCGCATCTCTCCGACCTCGGCAGGTTTGAAGCACTGCCCATTGTGCCTCCCCCATTTAATTAATTGGATTCAATTAGGAGCGGACCTTTTGAGATGCCGACCCAGCTTGTGAAGTCCATGGAAGAATCGATCGAGCGAGACCTCGTGTTCTACGAAGACGACTCTGAGGAGTCTGACCTCGACTGGTCCGACTCCAACTTCCCCCCTGACTGGGAAAACGTGCAAAAGGGCACCTTGCTGGACGAAGTGAGCCTTCAGGAGATGGCGGCCGCCAGCGTGTACCAAGCGAGCTTCGGCTCTGTTCAAAGTGACCTCTTTGCCTCAAGGACGAGTGGGACGGGTCTCATGTCTTCGGTTTCCTCGTTCTTCAAGGGGTGGTCTAAATGAGGATTTGTTCTCGCCGTGTTCATGAGGGCGAACCGCGAAGGGACAACCCTCCTTTCAGATCCTCATGAATAAGGAATGGAACGACGGCGAGGAGTCGCGTTTCTCTCCCATCTCCTCCCCAAACGCTTCCTCCAAATAAATTCACAATGGAAGTACATAAAAGTCAAATGTGATTCAGGTCTATTCAAGATTAAAGGAAGTCTCACTTTAATAGAGACAAATTCTTGGCTCCCCACGAGCCGCCGCCTCAATACGAACAAGTTGAAATTATTGCATATTGTTCATTCCTTTCTTATGAATGATAAACAAGGGTTGAGGCACGCAATGCATTTTCATCACGCCGCATCTTAAACCATCCAGCTAATAAACCTTCGTCCTGGTGCTGTTCTCGGTGAGGATGCTTAATAAAAGAGTAATTCGGCTATACATCCCTTATGATTAGATTAAGGTGGGGGAGCTGTGAGCAGTTTCCAAGTCAAGTACATAATGCTAACTAAATACTCAGAAGCCGTAAACGGAAACAACCTTACCACCACTTATCCAATCGTCTTACACAAAGTCTTATATATAATCTCGCACTCAGTTTTGATGCAACAAGGCTCATTTCATTTCGTTGGAAGGAAGAAGGAATAAGTTGGTTTAAGAGTCCACTATGAAACTTTCCGGCTTTTCTCCCTAAAAGAATTTTGGAAGGAATGAAGTGATGATATTCTCCTTTAAGCTCGTAATTGGAGGAAAATGTCTCTAAAAACTTTGAAGTAGTAAAACCGCTGTAAAAATGGAAATTGTGGAAAGAGGAAAAAGAAGACTCATTTATGACCAAGCTGAGCTTCCATACAGAGCAGGGCGGCTACCCCGAGGGACTCCAAAGCCCAGAGCAAGCAGCCAGACCTTGAAGCTCCCATATGTCTCTCCTATAGATTTGCACAGGAAAAAGAGATCAACAAGAGTAAACTCCTTGCGAATGTGAAGCAAAACACTGCACACATGCATAAATATTCTCATGTACATGTTGAAGCCATAAAGCCCCCACCAGTTTGTCTATTCACTTTTCTTATGAATGTGATCCCCTCATTTTTCCCTTGCGCCGGCTCTTCTCAATTTAGACATGAGTCAGTGTGGAGTTTCCTCTGACAACTTGGGTTTAAATAAAGAAATCTCTCTGTCGGGTCTTCCACCACTCCGACTTTGACAGCCGGAGAACTCGAACCTTCGACGGACGGAGAGAGCGAAGAAGAGAAATGACGATCGTTGATCCAGCATTTACAGGCGTCGGCCAAACACCCGGCACCAAAATATGGAGAATCGAGGTTACCCATACTCTTTTTATTTCTCCACTTTTTTTTATTATTTCCACTTTCTTCTTTCTTTTTTCCCCATTCTTCTTCTTCGTATAAGAGAAGAGGAGTTTAGGGTGTGTGAGGATCGAGCTTGGCCCTTTCTCATCTCCTTCCCTCCTGCTCTTTCCAAACTCTTTTTCCCCCTTAATTGATTTGAATAATTTATTGAGCTTTGCTCATCCCACTAATCGTTCCTGGGACCGACTAATCTGTTAAACTCCGTCATCGCCTGTACTTCGGACGAGAGGCTTTTAAATGTAATCATGCTCGAGTGAGAATGTCCGCTTTGTTCAATTTATTAATTTCCAGAATGGTTTGTCCATTAGATCATGAAGTAATTATAGACTCATTTGCATATACTCACATGAGGGCTCGTAATGTTCTTTGTGCCTTGCGGGAGCTGCAGAGCAGCGCGCGAGTTGAATGGACTAATGGATTAATTAAGGAATGGAGTCTCTGACTCGGTGAGTGAGTTATCCTGGCTATACATAAATACTGGCACAACAGACGGAAGAGGGATTATAAGCACGGAGAATCGAGCGAGGTTCGCCCGCAAGTTAAGCTCCCGGTTCAGGACGTGTGGAGTTGATGGGATCATGGAGCTGCATAAATAGAGATTAAATCTCTGGATGTATGTGAGAATGAGAGTCGGGGCTGGAGAGATCCGCCCTTATAAATAAGTAAGGACGGAGAGAATGGAGAATGTTTGTTTTTATTCCGGAGATGAGAGCATTAAGGTGAAGTGAGTTGCTCTTGGCTTCATGGACCTCCTGAATCTCTCAAGATATTCTTCTTGACAAGTTCATCTGAAGGGAAGGGAATGGGGAGGGCGAGAGAATGGGAAATCCATCCCGTCGAACTATCCCGTCCACATCTATAAATACGGTATAGAGGAGATGCGGGAGAGTGGAGGCGGATTCGGGGTTTTCGGATTTCAAGTGGGTCTCGCTCTGGAGCTCCTGATTTATATTTCGGCCCTACACTCTATTTCCGGAAGCCCCCTCTCCGTTGTAATGAGGAAAATTCCAAAATGGGCCCAACCGCTCTTGAGGGGAAATTTAATGAGTCGTCGCTCACCAACCCAATGACTTCTCTTTCATACCATTAAGTATATATGCCTTCTTCGACGAACACGGATCCAGTTATTATGCTTTCTCCCAGGCTTCCTCAAGACTCCTTTTAAATACTCATTTCCTTACCTCGATTTGATGAATTATGACACGGCGGAATGAGAAAGTGTTACATTTCTTTTCCAGAACTTCGCGGCGGTGCCGTACCCTGAGAAGGACTACGGAAAGTTCTACAGTGGCGATTCCTACATCATCCTCTATGTGAGTGAATTTTTTTTGGGGGGGACGGGAAAGTTCTAACTAGGTTCGTGTGCATATGAGAGGAATATGATATGAGAGTCATATTCGAGTCATCCGTATGAGTCGGAGTTTCTTAGGCTCATCCATTAGAAGAGCCTTTGAACCTTTTCTTTTTAGATGCCTCTCGCAGGGTTCTTTATCCATTGCTACTACCCGACCCATTACTCATCCCCTTCTTGTTTTCAGACGAAGGAGAGGAACGGCGTTCTGTCTTGGGACATCCAGTTAGTTTCCAATTCCCCTTTATCACACGCTCACTCTCGTTTTTTCACAGCTTCTGGCTCGGCAAGGAGACGACACAGGTGAGGAGGAGCTTAATTACGATTTCCTTATCATATGAATCCTCCCCCATCCATCTCTCTCCGGATGTAACGAGGAGCGGGAAAAAATGAGATGTTTTCCTTCATCTAGGATGAGAAGGGAACAGCTGCAATCAAGGCGGTGGAGTTGGATGAAATGCTCGGCGGAATTCCGGTTCAACACCGAGAAACGGAAGAGTACGAGTCTCCGCTCTTCCTATCTTACTTCCCAGGCGGTAAGAGCCAACAAGAGCATTTTCAGGATTTCCAAGGATTATAAATCCGATTCCCGCCCAGGTGTCCGCTATGTTCCCGGAGGAGTCAAGAGTGGGTTTAAACACTTTAACCCAGACGAGGCCCCGTCCCGCCTCTTCCAAGTGAAAGGAAAGCGAAACGTCCGCGTGCGAGAGGTATGATAATGCACTAAACCCCCTCCATCCATTCAATCCACCTTCTCAGGAAGAAAATGACTTTTGACTCAAAAGGTCGAAACGAGTGTGAAGTCCATGAATAAAGGGGATTGCTTCGTTCTGGATACTCCGAAAAAGCTCTACGTCTACGTCGGGCGATACAGCAAGCGGACCGAGCGCCTGAAGGCCATACAAGCCGCGAATCAAATCAGAGACCAAGACCATGGAGGACGACTCAAAATCACCGTCATTGGTTCGTCCAAACCCCAAGTTTTAATGACTGTGAATGATTTGACTAATCGGATTCAGAACTGGGAAATGAGAAACGTAGCTTATATTCTATATGTGGAATTAATTAATTTCAGAGCCGAGCTCGAGCGAGGAGGAAGTGGCGGATTTCTTTAGCGCTTTGGGCGGAGGGTCAAGAGCCGAAATGGCCGATCCTCCCCCAACGGACGACGACATGGCATTTGAGAAGCAGGCAGAGGTGAGGCTCATATTAAGGGGATGAGAAAAAGGCTGAACAAGTGTCAACTGCAGAGCACCGTGAGTCTCTTCCACGTCAGTGACTCTTCGGGAGAGCTGAAGGTGGAGAAAGTGGGGGAGAAGCCTCTGAAGAGACAAATGCTTCAATCTCAGGCAAGCTCCCTATAAATATACTCGCACATTTCATTTTGCGTTTGGAGTTTTCCTCTTGCGGAGGATCATCATCGCTATCATATTATGAGGCTAATGTGAAATATATACATACTTTTGAGAGTGGTATGCCTAATATAGACGTTTTCTTTCATTAACATGGCGGAACGAAGGAGGGGGACGGAGGCGAGGTTAGTCATGCATTACATAATACGTACACTTTACTTATCTACTACTCTGCATTATACCCGAGACTTTCCCCTTATGCTTCTTTGAATTCAAAAGTGTTTTTCAAGAACTAATTAACCCTATTTACATCCAAACTGCTTCTACAAAATTCATTTGATTATTAAATAACTCCACTCGAGCGACGCATTATTATATCTTGTGCATACAAAAATGTTCAAGTATTTAGCAAGTTTTCAATGCTCGAGAGTCCTTTCTGGTTTATTCAACTTGACTCGGAGAGTCAAGTGGGTTTTATGCGTATACAAAAGAGCAATTATTATGTTTGAGCTTAATAATCTAACTATTACAAATTTTGACTGACTAAGAGTTGTAAACAAGATTAACCATAAGTCCTCTTTGCTTTGTGATGGTTGCGGAATTTCGGTATTTGTTTTCGGGCACATTTTTGGTTGTCGGGGATGGAATGTCGGCTAAGACGTTGATTTCATATATGTAGGATTGCTACATCCTTGATGCGGGAAAGTCCGGAATTTTTGTATGGATTGGACGAAAGTGCACGAGGGAGGAGAAGGGCCATGCCATGAAATCGGCCGAAGGCTTCCTCGCTCACAACAACTACCCGCAATGGACTCGAGTAAGTGAAAGTGGGGGGAGTGGAGAAGTTAAAGGCCTTTCTCTCTCCTCAACAGATCCAACGTGTGGTGGACGGCGGCGAGCCTCCTGCCTTCAAGCAATACTTCACTGTATGGAAGGAGGCGGACGACTCTCCGCCCATCATTGGAAAAGTCTACACAATGGAGAAGATCGCCGGTATATCTTACACTCGATGTCCTCGAATCCCATTAATTAACTCGAGTTCTTATAAACTTCAGCGAGCACTCCGGTTCTCGGGGTGAAGATCCGAGACGCGGGGAGCGACAAGGAAAAGTTAAGAAAGCTATTGAAGAATCTCGGCAAGGCTCTCGGCTTCTGCCCTGACGACGGGACGGGGAAAACTGAGCTTTGGCGAATCGAGAACTTTGAGCTGGCTCCGGTTCCCTCAGAGAAACACGGCATGTTCTTCGGCGGAGACTCCTACGTTCTCAAGTACACGTACAAGGAAAAAAGTGGAAGAGAAAACTACATCCTCTACTTTTGGCAGGCAATTCCCTTAATCCTTCTCAACCAACCTCGTCCGGCCTCTGCGGCCTTCCAAACCCGGAGAGGAGATTAAAACATATATAAAAACGGATTGAAAGCAATTATGTTTTTATGTTGGATCTACCAGGGAGTGGATAGCAGTCAGGACGAGAAGGCGGCCGCCGCCCTTCAAACTATGAGATTGGATGATCAGCTCGGGGGTCGAGCCGTCCAAGTGAGGGTTCTCCAAGGACACGAGCCAGCCCATTTCCTTCGGGTCTTCAAAGGGAAAATGATCGTTTTCCGTGGGGGGCATGCGAGCGGGTTCAAGAACGTCCGTGAACACGACACATATGACTCCAATGCCCCGAGGCTTTTCCAAGTCCAAGGGACTTGCGACGAGGACACGCGGGCCGTGGAGGTCATTCCCCAAGCGGGGTCATTGGACTCGGACGACGTGTTCGTCTTGGACGGTCCGTCCGTCACGTACATGTGGATTGGGAAAGGAGCTTCGGAGGAGGAAAAGGCCATGGGAATGAACGTCGACGCTCTCGTCTCTCCCGACCGAACTGCCATTAAGATTGGTGAGGGAAGCGAGCCAGAAGAGTTTTGGGCTCTCCTTGGAGGAAAAGGAGAGTACAATAAGGCAAGTTTTGAGAACGACAGTCCGACACTCGCGACTCGCCTTTTCCACTGCAGTATTACACCTCCATCGACGAAGCTGGACGTGGACGAAGTTCACAACTTTACTAAAGAGGTTTATTTCCTATAGAGAGGAGAAACGGAGGAGATGTAGTCTATCTATGCGGCATTAGAAAGAGGCTGAGAGAATGTGGGGAATAATTTACACACAGCTTGTTTGGTCTAACGATAGGACTTGAACGAAGACGATGTGATGGTGTTGGACACGGGAGCCGACGAAATCTTCATCTGGTTGGGGAAGGGAGCATCGGCCGAGGAGCGAGCCAACTCCCTCAAGATGTCCGATGTAAGGAGCGGAATTGTAAATGAATTGGAAATGCAAATGGGGTTTTTCAGGAATACATCCGGTCACAGCATGAGCGTGCTGGAGGGAACGCCGTAACGATCTCCATCGTGGTGAAGCAGAATGAAGAGCCCGAGTCCTTCCGCGTCCTCTTCCCCGACTGGCAGTGAGGAGTTTGGGGCGAGGAAAAAGGTGAAGTCTGAAATTCCCCAGCTTCTTCTCCCTCATTAACTTTCTCTCACATCTGCAGGAGCTCGGCCCAACTTTCTCTCGCCCTTCCCAGGGAATCGATGGGGAATTGAGAATCCATTGTCTCCAGGTGGGTGGCTTCCGATGAGACTCCAAAGCCACTCTTTATTAAAAAACTAATAAATTCCTCTCAGCCCCGGATGAGCCCCTCTTGGTATGCAAGTAAAGTGAACTTGGTATGTAAAGTATGTATCTCATCATTGCATCTCGCATCCAAGACAAATAAGGCACAGAACGGCTCTTCACTATTTATTTCCACATAAGACCGCATTAGCTCCCCTCCTTAGGACTAACGGAGACCCAAATGGTCCCCGGTAGGAGACAACGGCGGGGAGGCTGAGGAACCCAGGCGGGTATTTGAATTGAAGATAAAGAGCCTCGCGGGACCTCGTAATCTGAGAGTCTTAAATTGGGCTGGGGCTCCAACTCATCATTTATGCAGTCGAGTCGGGCCAGGCTCCTCTGCTCGTAATTAAAAATACTCTCTTCGAGAGCCGACGGATTAGAGACCCTCATCATGTCTTGTTACGCTCATGAAGGAATGAATTAGGAGGAAGAGCACCGAGTGAGTGAGTGAGTGGAGCTCAATAAACTGAAGCCTCCTCTCTCCCCGCCATTAACACTTATTGCCCTGCTGAGCCTCATAAAATTACACTTACGATTACCTACACCAGCATTCACTTCTCCTTCACAGCTTATTTAATGAAGGAATAAATATGAAGGGCCTCTTAGCCCCAATTGAGCAAGGTGGAGAGCCAGAGGAACAGCTCGCCGAGGCGGATCCGCATGAGGGAGGCTTCTTGGCCCAGGAGAGTTCGAAGGAGACAGAGCAACCCCTTGCAGGATCTCAGGCGCTCCACGTACACTGCCCGCACGCAGAATTTGGCCATGGTCGTGAAAGAGCTCATCCTGGAATTGAACGAACCAACCCTTCATCATCCTTTCTACACGAGCATAAATTTGAGGAAAAATGCTCATTGTCCACATTTAAAAAGAAAAAGTGAGATGATAAATGGGAACGAGGAAAATAAGCTCAAAGGGAAAACCCCGTTTGTTGTTTTCACGCATACGCACATTTGGCACATTCTTTCATTTATATTGCATTATTGTGCTCCAATGTGAGATTTCTTGTTAAGAATAAAATATCAGTAATTTTCCCCTTCCACCACCAACCCTGCTCACTCGATTCTTTCGCCATGGGTGAAAGCACTGAAGAAAATAGCGGAAAGGGTTTAGGAAGTAATTTTGCTCCTTGGTACGTACGTCTTTTGGGTTTTGAGAGCATACTCGACTCCGCGAAGAAGGTCGTTAGTCTTGAAGATGAGGACCATGGGCGGGGGAATTCTGTCGAGGACCTCGGAGATCTGGGTCACAAAGTTCGAGATATTCCTCTTGATTTGCATTTGCTGCAGAAGAGGATGAGATTGAGTTTGGGGTCTTGAACCCGCGGGTTGCTCACCTCCTCGACCGTCAACTTCTTCGCCGCGATCCCTCCGGAGCTCGTGATGGAGTTCCAACTACGTGCTGTGACCATCGAGGCAAACAACTCGAAATAATCTCCAACTCCGAGCTCGCCACTGAATCTCGCTATTCCTCCCACGTCCGACTCCAAGATACTCAACCAAAATTTAGAATATGTGAAGCGAAACTCATCTGTGAGGGTCTGGAAAATCATGAAGAGTTAAATGAGCCTAGAGGCTTCAAGAAGTAGAAACTCTTATTTGCACCCATTTCTTCCTCACCGTGTATAGCCCGTGGTCGAGGAGGCAAAGTTCCACGCCGCTGCTCCGCTTATTCACAAGAATGTTCCCCTGATCAATGAAATTTGACTATATAGTAAATAATGTAGGAATTCCTCTCCTATCACGTTGATAATTTATGGCATGTGTCTCAACAGTTATATGATGTTGCTCCTCTTTTATGAACATAATCGTACAGGAGCATATGGCTCCACGTTTGGAAAATTTTTAATCCACAAATCCTGTTTCGAGCCTTTTTGCAACTATAGATATTTATGCATGCATAAACTTTGTTTAAAGACTTTTAAGCCATAAATCCAAATCCATTGATGCATTAATGATCCAAAGTTGGAATTTAAACCAGAACGAGGACTGTTTATGTTGGAAACTTGTAAAAAATAAATAATAATGGCATACCGGGTGTGGATCACAATGAATGAACCCATGCTTGAAGATCATTTCGCTGTAGAGTTCACCCAGTTTCCCCACCACCTCGCTCGTGGACACTTTCATTCTTTGCATGAAGTCAAGATCGTTGACATGTCCCCCTTCACAGTACTCCATCACGAGGAGGCGCGGAGTGCTGAGCTCGTGATAAATCTTTGGGATCTACACATGGAGAAAGAACTATGACATCGTCGGGACTGTTTGCTCTTTGCATATTTAATTAGAAGTAAATAGAGTTTGAGGAAAGTTTCGGGCTCGAGGGCGGTTGGGACATTAACTACTATTATTTCATGGGATAGGAATTAGAGTAATTACGTATTTACTGGACAGGTAAATTACCCTAAGCCATGGGGAGTCTTTCATCAGGCTTCTAATTTTCTCCGCATTCTCCGCCTCTTGAAGAAAATCGAGCTCTTTAGGAAGGTTGGCCTTCGTCTGGTCAACCAGCCAGAGGAGCTTAAACTCGGGAAAAGCCTTGGCTGCCAATCTGACGAGAAAGTCCATTGTTTGAATATCAACTGACGAGTGAGCTCGGACTTTGGGGTGTTGTACTTTAACGGCCACTTCCTCATTATTACGGAGTCGGGCCCGGTAGACTTGAGCCAAAGACGCGGCTCCCACCGGTTCATTAGCAAAATATACAAATGTTTCGTTTATATTCTAAAAAGAATACAATGAAAATAAATAAAATTCCGAGCCAAAAACTGTTTTGATAAACGAAAGTAAAATATCTCCGTCAGTAAAGGGTTTAAATATATGAAGATGGAGAAGCTGAATAAAATAAAAGGCAAATGTGGTTTACGCATAATATTTACATTTGTATTTAAATCTTCTTTGATCACAGCTTGGATTTCCTCGAGCGAAGACGATGGAGCCTGGCTATGGAGGACGCTCAGCGTTTGCACATATTCGCTTGGTAAAAGGTAATCGAGAGCACCGAGGTGTTGACCTACTTTGATGAAAACCCCTCTGTTCGACCGACACAGTTCAAGCAGCTTCTGAGCTGATCTCTTGTGAACCTTCAATTTCCATAGACAATAATCTTTTAATCCACCGACCTCGGAAAACTTGATATCTTCATACAACCACGTCGGGCACAATTTATATTAAATGTATTCATTGCTTAAATCAATACTAAAAGTAAGTAATCTCGTGTAGACTCATTTAATGAAGAATAATATAGGTAAATGTAGACTACAAACCTCAGACCAAATTTTGTTCACGTAGTCTTCGTCGTCTGGGAGTTTGGTGAAGTAAATACTGGATTTGTAGTCATATGCAATTGATGCCGTCTATAAAAATGATAAAATGAAACAAACAAAATCAGCAAAATAAATTACGCTCACCCATGAATAAAAGAAATAAAAAACGTGAGTAATTCGGGTTTATGATTCAAATATGGGTTGATTTGATTGTAAAATTCGTTTATTATTCATAAACCGTATTTATTTAATTTTCAAAATTCAAAAGGCTTATTTACACACTTATTTACTCCCAACATCGTATAATGTAGAACTACAATTTGTGCATTGAACAGATAATTCAAGATTCAATTTACAAGGACGAAAAATATTAATCTCCTCTTATATATACGCTACCGAATTTTTTTTATAAAAAAAATATATAATTAAATTATGAAAATGGATCCATACCACAATCGCCGCTCTGCCAAACCGAACAATCCCGAAAGAATTCCAATCAAATGAATTACGTTGAGAGTACGTGAGAGCCGAGCCGGCAGCAAAACTGCTTAAAAATATAAACTTCCGTCTAATTGAAAACATTCCTTTATGGAACAAAAACACTCCGAGGTAGAATTTTAAGACCCATCAGTTATAATTTACACTTTTGACCCTCCAGACTCCAAATCTTTCCTTTTGTTATGAGAAGAGGGTAATTTAAGTGTCTAGGACTCTGAGGGCCCATTTGTAAACTCTCTTTCTCTCTTCTATACTTTACATATAAAACAAGTTAGCAAACCAAGTTGTCTGTGAATATAATTCAAATGGCGGAAGAGAAGAGCGGAACTGTGATTACACCTTTTAAACTCAAGTCGCATTACATAGTTCCTCCCATGTGGTTGGATAGGAAGGGGCAGAGAGAGAGAGAGAGAAGAATGTCCCTGTGCTAAATTCCTATGCTTCACGGAATCGCGGACAACTTTCTCTAGTTCTCTCTCTTCTCTAAGCAAAAGACTGGCAAAAGACTAGGAAATGTATAGGAAGGGATTGAGACTGAGAGTCAGAAGAGAGAAACTTGTTAAACTTTTATCATTCCGTGACGGACTTTATTTAAAATAAATAATCCGTCGTGGTTTGAAACTCGGGATTCCCGAGGCACTCCGGGTTCTCCCGCCCGATAATTTATTTTGAGGGTCGGGATTGTTGAACTTTTTTATTTTTATTATGCGAATTTCGGGAGGAGTGCCGGATTAGATTGAGCGGATTGAACCACACTGGGAAGCGCCCTGAAAGGAATTTGAGGACTCGCGAGGAGAGATCCCAGATAGGACGCGAGATGTTTATGGGGAAATCGAAGGAGCTCCTCCTCCTCCTCAATAGGCCCTTTTCATATTTGATTCGATCCTCTGATTGTAATTGTGAGGGAAGTTTATGGAGGAGGAAACAAAGAGAACTCCCGTTGTCCTCCAAGATAAGCCCTTTATTATTCCTTCTCTCCTGTTTACTCTTCTCTTTCGGGCTTTATTGGATCTCGATGTGGACTTCCTCATTTGAATCGCAGCTCAGGTGAATGACTCCGAATTCATACGTTCTCATCGCCTTATTCCCATAGCGGAATATGGAGTAGGAGAGTCGTCGGGAAGGATGAGGAGAATAAATGGGGAGATGAGATATGTTCATATCAAGCGTTTCTGGAAGACTCACACTGACTATGAAAGGAATACGTTGGTAATGTGCTCTTTAGGTTCTTTCTCTTTTCTCCGCCGCCGCTCCGCTCTTTGAGTAATTAAACTCTCTCCCCTCCTCCCAAAGGAGGCCGTAATAAAGCTAAAGAAGTCGCTTAATCGGAGGAAGAGAGGATGAAATCCCATTGCATTTTAATTCCAGAGAAAGGAACGAGAAGAGAGAGAGAGAGAGAGAGAGAGAGAGAGAGAGATGGAAAAGGAAAAAGTACAAATTTTAATTAAAGGCCTCTGCTCCTCTGTGACTGTCTCCACTTAACTTCCGGGCCGACGTGACCTTCTCTGTCTCCCCTCCTCCAACTTCTCCATCCAACGGCTATGAAAGAGAAAAACATTTCAGCCAACTCGAGCAATGAGAGTAGATTTGTGCAGATCGATGTCCCCGCCGACCGGGAAAATCCGCTGAGTGCTCCGATGAGGAGGCCTCGACGCTTTCGCCATCATCCGACTCCAGAAAGGGGATTAGAAAGTAATTCCATTACGATCCGACCTCTCCAAGGCTTCAATTAGAGGTCGAGAGAATCAGAGCTAATGGCCCCCATCATCAACAAGTCATTCTGCATTATTGAGAGGAACTTCCTGAGCCTGATGGAATAATAAAGGAGGCCTCTCGCCCTCGTTTATGACTCTCTTTATTTTATTGGCTTCGCGCGGGGAGAAGGAGATTTGTGGGGATGAAGATTTGTGAGGGCCATTAGGAGGGGTGGAGGGAAACTGGTGGTGGGGCTCATTTGACGATGATGAGGATTAGCATTTAGAGTGGAGGTCGGGCGGGAATGGGCACTTAGGCGAAGCCGGCCACCGCCCGCCACTCCTCTTCCCTCCTTCGCCGTCCAATTTCCCGGCCACTGCCGCCCATTCCGCTCTGTAATTATGGAGCCACTCGGGAGATAAAAGTGGCTTCGGCTCTCCTCCGTCCCGCCGACCACTAGTCCGGATAAATCACGGCCCATTAAAGAACTCACTTCCGCCTCACCTCCTCTCACCATTCGTAAACATACGTCTTTATTCAATGGCTACACGGCCTAAAGATCTACACTCGTTTTTACACAGAGACGTATATTGTATATTTAGTAGTTGGTAGTTGGTAGAAGATGTGGTTGTGGTAGACAACTTAGCAGAGGCGGCACTTAAGTCTTTGGAAAGCGGGAGGGAAGAAAGGTGAAGAGCTCCATCACACACAGACACTTCCTTGAGCTCAGCTTCGTCCAGAGAAATGGTGGAGGCCGGCCAAGACCACGGAGAGTTGGATCCAAGACCCGGAGAACCCGCTGCTCCCCGAATGACTCGCGGCTTCTGGAAATCAAAAGGAATGGGTGAGTTGACGGCCGGACAAACGGCTGGTCTTTTTTCTTTCGCCAGGTACAGGAGGCGGGTGACAAATGAGGAGGGGGAACCAAAACGGGGAACTGGGTGACGGGTATTGATTGCTCCCCGACTCGCGTGACCCGATGGGATCTCCTTGACCATTTCATTATTGCCCACACACTCACCTCGCTTACCCGGCCCAAAGGTCTCCCTGCTCTCGAAGGCGACCGCTTTCTGCGACCGCTCCCCCTCCACGCTCTCCTCGTTGCTGCGGACAAACAAAGGGATCACTCACATCGCCTTTCCTTCCGTTTATTTGCATTTCAACCAATAGGCAAATAAACTTGATGGGTTCACGGAATTTCATTCCTTCCATCAATCTACCAAGGTGTCTATCATTGCATTAGAATATTGGGCCATTGGAATAAAATACACAAAGGAATCCATGGACTCACCTGCGCCAGTAAACAGTTGCAATTGTTGCCACACATTTCATCTTGAGGTCGCCTTTTTTGAAATGTTTTGGGCGGACCTTGAACTCAAGACCGAGGATTGAAGTCTCTTCCCCATCCACATCCACAATGTGATCATATCGACGGAGTAGCCCTTCCTCCGCCTAATACACACAAATACCCAAATATAATTTGTACAACCAACGCGAGTGTTGGTTTAGGGCGAGATTGGGAACTCACGGGTTCTCCATTGATGAACCAAGTTAGTTTGGCGGCCGGGCGGGAACGAGAGGAAGTGCAGTTGACGCGAACTGTTTCGGCGAGAGCGTAGCGAGGCTTTCCCCCGTCAATGTGTGGCCCATCGTCCGGAATATCTAAAAGGTTATAAGTGGGCGGCCCCCATATTACGAGAATCCCAACGAGTCAGAGAGAGTCAATGAGAGGAGAAAGTTGAAAGGAGCAAATTACAAAGAGTTAACTACATGTTAATCGACTACTTAATAAAAACATGGGACCTCGGCTCGGCATGGCAAACTTCAATTATGGAGAGCATGAATGTAAATGAGGATCCCTACGGCGGGGATATTGAAGAGAAAATGCGCGGGAGTTTTTAATTTCTCCTGCAATGAAATGATTTTGGGTTGATTTATGAGGGCCACTGCAGCAGAAGGACTCCTCATCGCCCGTGTTCACCTTTACGCAGGGGATGAGGAAGGGCCATAAAGGTGATTATATGGGGAGGGCGACCATATAGCTGATTTATAGGCCATTCGAGGATATCGGGCGGGATGCTCAACAGGCGGAGTAATGAGGGATGGGTGACAGATCGGCTTTCCTCGGATTTCCCTCCATTTAAGTATGTAATCAATGCGGGGGAGGGGAAGTCCATGTCTCAGCTGAATAAAACTCCTGCCCAGATTTGCTCAAGGTGATAAAACAGGAGAGGGGAAGTCATTGTAATAAAAGTGGAACCATAGTCGGAACAAGTTGGCGTACCCAAACCGAGCCCCTCCCTTCCAAAGCATTATTATTTAATTGGGCCCCAACTCCCCAACGCAATGTAATGAAATGTTCATTCGGCTCTCCCTGAGTTCTTTTCCCTGGCCGGGCTTTCCCTTTTCGCGGACCTTCTGTTGATGAGGTGGATGGGAATTTTGGAATTTAATTACGAGGTGGCCGGGAGTCTCAATCAATTACGAGCCCACCAAGTGCTTGCCATTCAGATTACTCCAGACTTCAGAGTGAGGTAATTGAAGTGGACGGGGTGACCGGGGGCACATTTCTCAGGAAGTGAAGTCTCCTCGCAAGTGGGAGAAAGTCGGAAGTGAGTGGTTGGTGGCAGGCGCCCAATTAGGCCGATGGCTCTCTAGCCCATCATCTTCTCTCCTCCACACACACACTCTCACACCACGCAGAGGATGAGGGAAGGGGTAATTGGGACTCGGGCGCGAGCTAACTTCAAATTTCATTGACATCCATCAAAGAGAGTTGGGGCTGGAGAGCGTCCAAGTCCCCGAGGTCCTTCATCCGATTAATCGGATCTTTCATTAGGAGGATCCCCGGTAATTCTAATGGAGGAACAACAGCTCACTTCCCCGCCACCTGAGCCCGAGAGCTACGCGGAGAGAAAGGCGAGAGAAAAGGAGAGAGAGACGGAAAATGACCATACCCACGACTTGCATTTCCCCGTTGCGAGAGACGGTTTGGAAGGCGGGAGCTTCCCCGGAAACTTCGCATCTGTAAACTCCTGATCCGTCCAAATCCACGCTTTTGAGTGACACGGCCGTGTCTGACGAGTTCAGCAACTGGAAAAACAGAAAAGGGGCTAAAGGTTCAACTTCTCAAGAATCTTTTTATTATTTTTGGAGGGAGAAGGAAAGAGGCGCGCGGGCGGAGGATATCTTAATCTCCTCCTTGATGATGAGCCTGAATTATTGAGATCCCTCCGCCCCGAAAGAATAAATAATACAAAGTGAGACTCACATCGACTGTCACTCCAGGGAGGGTGAAGATTTGAGCGGGCGGGTCGTCGCCAGGGAGGAAGCGAAAAAACTCGTTCCCGTCCTTGTACCACTTGACCGAATAGAGAGCTTCGCCTTCGAGGTCGTAGTGGCACTCGAGACGGACCGTCTGCCCGCGCACTGTATGGCTCGGCACCTTCAAATCCGCCAGTTGGAGCATCGACGCACCTGAAATTCGAGACAGACCATTAAAAAGTTGGAAATATGAAAAATAAGAACCACTCGAGTCGCCCTCCCAATTAAAGAAATGAGCGGGGAAGCCGTGACCTTTCCCTGCCTTAGGCCCCCTTAATCCCCAAGTTGAAAGAAATTAGGAGAGAGGTGAGGGAAAGAGGAAATCTCCGAGATAACCCACTTCAGCCCCTAATCCTCTCCACTCCCAAAGTTTCCCTATTAATCATTCAAGAGTATTTGAGAGAGGGCTGAGTTAAAAATCCAAGCCATCCTCCTCCGTCGACGTCTTGATGAATGGACTCTTATCCAAACAATTTGGGTCCCTTGTCCTATATCTCCTACACAATTAAAGACCTGCCGTCGAGGATCTCCCGAGGCCCCTCCGCGGCCCCCATTCTCTCCAAACAGCCTTCCCTAATTAATTCATTTACCCACACATTGAGCTCGGAAGGAGGAGAGGTAAAAGGAAATGGATTCCAGAAACTTCTAGACAACCCGTGAGTGGGCCGAGAAAGCTCCCCAGAACAATCACAAGAGAAATGGAAATCTCCCAGGATTTTCCCTCCTCATTGTCCTTAACTTGAGAGCCGAGTGGTTTTGAGAGAAGAGAGCTTCTTAGCCCACGTGGAAAGCAATTAGAACTGATTTTTACTCGCCCGTGTACAAGTCTCAAGCCCCGTGGGGAGAGGAAGAGAGAGGCAGGTTAGGAGTAGTGCTCTCGGCATTCTTCCTTTGTTCCCTACTTCAATGTACATAATTTGTGAGACTCCGAGCGAGCTTTTTAAATTTTAAATATTCAAAGGTCCCGAATATTGTTCATAAGCGGAGATTGATGCGGGACATCGGGAATGAAACGGACGGAAGCGGGCGGCTTTCAACACAGCGGCCCTCCGCCCACTTTCTTATTTCTTTTTCGGGGAGGTTTGCGAGGACACGTACGGACGAGGGCAGGAGAGAGCGAGCGGATCGGTTCGGAATAAAAACTGTTAAAGGAACATCATGTGCATTCCATAACTCTTGAAAGCGGAGATTTCTCCCCATCAATTATTGATCCACAATCAAAACCCATTGTTTCCCTTCAATTCTCGAGAGCAAGATCTTTGAGAGGAAGTTGTGAAGTGGCGGAGTCGGCACTTTCCCCCTCACTCTCACTCCTGCCCTCGTAGCCTCCTAATGAGGAGGCTTCTAACGACACTAACGAGGAGAGGAAGTCTGCTGGTCGGCCCACCGATACCTTCGGCTATCTCTTCATTTCCCTACCTCCACGCACCCCATTAAAATTGGAGGAGCGGAGTAAATAAGAGTTAGAGTGTGGGGGATTACTCCCAAAGTGGGGAGTGCGGAGACATCCGAAGAATTACATATTTCCGCCGAATCAATATTCATTGTGGGGGAGAGGCGCTTAAATCCACTTTCTCCGTTCCCTCATCATAACTTCTCCTTTCTCTGTCTTCCCCGCCTGGTGAGAATGGCCCTAAATAAACATCTCATATTGGACAGGAAATGGGTTTTTCAAATCAAATGATTCAAAGGCCGTGGAAATTGAATCCGCATTTGAATTTCTCATTTCCTCTTAGCAGGGATGGAGCGAGAGACTAGGGCAAGGGCTCAGGCGAGCTGTAAATTACGGATGATGAAGTGGGAAGTGCGGTGTCCAGCGACCTGTCACCCCGCTCCCGGTCCCTGTCATCGCCCAAAGATGAAGGAGATCCGGAATCGATTTGAGGCTCAGCTACGCTCCCTCGAGCCCATCTCATCATCCGCTCCACCGCCAAATGAGGACATCAGGCATTAGCCGCCCATCAATACTCCAAATTTCATTAGCCGGGAAGGCGGGAGAATTAGCCGCCTATTTTCATATTTACAGCCGAATCTGCCCTGAATAAATAATTACGCTCCCGGCTCCGCCCAATTTATCTTCGTTAGCCCGTTCATCCCCCACAGCTGCCTGGGTCTTAATGGCAGCTCCTCACGCGCCGGGAGGAGCTAAGGATTCACTAGATACACATAAAGAACCCTGCATCTGTCCACCCGCCGCCGAGGCCGTCATTAGGAGGCTCTTAATTAGGGGGAATCTCCCCGTTCCTCCCGGGCCTAATTCGAGAAACAAGTAGCCGTCCGTGGCGAGAGTCCAATTAAAATCCAATATTAATTCTCAAGGAGCGGCCGAGGCTATTTAAGCACCATAAAAATAAAATTCGAATGAGTGAGGGAAATTGACGGAATTTCACGAGACTACTTGACCGTAAAATTCATATTGATTGCAAGAGAGGGTATTCATAAGTGGAGGGGCAAACACGGGGCGGAGGACCCGGCTCGCCGAATACTTAAAAGCCCTTCCAATTCCAGAATTGCAAATCGATGGCGAAGGTGAAGCGGGGTAAACAAGAAAGCTCCAAGAGGCGGGAGGGAATATTAAGTAGCGGATTACTAAATGTGATATTTAAGGAGCGGCGGGAGGTTGCGTTCCGCCCGCCGCCAAGAATTTATGCTCTTCGACTTGTTCCCAGGACGTGGGTAGCCAGCTAATCCGATGAAATATGTAAGTGGTGGTTGGAGGCGAAGCCCTTTTGACACCGCGGGACCGACCACCACTCTCGGCTTTGCTAAATATTTCATCGGGCTCCCACCTGTCCTCCCCGTCACTCCTGCTAGTTAAATTTTCAACGGAGGCAGCGGGGAGGTTCCCTTCATTACAGAGGAATTGGTGCTCCCGGTGACAAAAGGGGACAGTTAATGGTGATGGGATAGAACCTCGATTTCCTTAATGGCTACTCCCTCCTCCGGCTCCCATTAATTACACCCGCACTCATCCCTATTGTGGCAGCCGTCAGGAGGACATTTGTCACTCGGAGGTCATCGCTCGATGAGGAAACCCCGTTTGATTAAAAGGAGAACAGAGCAGCGTTTCTTTGGACGGATTGGTGCGTGTCGTCCACACCTTTTCACGAGCTCACTCACGGGGATGAGCCGGGGCCGGCGGTGCCGCCGTGGAGTGAAATGCTCCTCAGAGTGAATAATAAATCCTCATTTCAACCCAGTTCGTTTACTCCGGCGGACGTCTCGCGTGCCTCACCCGCCTAATGCTATCCATCACTCCGGAGATGAGGATGGACCGAATCACTCCCGACGGGGAATTTGCATCGGAAACGCAAGTGAGGCCCGGTGGGGACGCCGCGAGAATCCCAATCTCACTCGATGAAGACACTCAACAAGATTCCCCAAATCCGCTTCAATTCGCATATATGGAACTCCGTTCCGCGAACCTTAATGGGGAAAAGATGCGAATTACCTCGGGCCCCTGCTGAGCTCCTGAGATACTTCCGGGCTCTACACTCCCCAACATTTCCTCCTCCTTATTATTTTATTTGAGAACAAGAACCTCGGCTCCAGTCTCATGATCATCATGGAGAAGTTTGGAATTCCCAGGGAGCTCTTATGAGCCTCATCCACTCACTCACTCGGTTCGCACTCTGGAAAGTGGGAATCTGGTTCTCGAGTGCCTGGGATCCCTGGGAACCCAGGGATTAACGAGTGAGTGAGTTATGAATTATGAGGACTAGACCTAATGGCTCATCATTGATCGGCTTCTGAGAGCGGCTAATGGGCTCCCGCTCAAATCCACACTTGTTGTGTCTGATTGGGTAATGAGGCCATTGTGTCCGATTACCGCCGGATTTCCTCCTTTCGACTCCTTGAGGACTGGAGGAGGCTCTCGGTGGAAACCCGAGCACTAAACTAAGTCTAAGATGATAAGGCAAAGTCCATCTGAGGATTAACCTTAATTGCCGTGTGGCAGGGGGAGATGAATTTATGTTCGCTTAAGACTTTTCTACTCCCTCCGTAATGATGATAATAATAATAATAATGGCAATAAGGCCTGAATGCAGGCTGGAGTATTTAGACCATATAAGAAGGGCAAGGGCGAGATATGGGATCTCACCATCTGGTTCTGGTCAGGAATACACGTAAGAGCTATCGAGGTTCCCATCGACTCCCCATCCCTCAGTTGACATCGGAAATTGGCCGTGTGCGTGGAGTGAAGTGTGCTGCTCCTTGTGGCAGCACACCTGGCCAGCCGTGTGGTCGCGTCCCCCCTTTTACACCCCCGCCCCAGTACAAATAACTCAATTTACTTACCCGACGCCACTCACACGACTTAGGGAATAAATACTCGGCGATATTTACAACCAGCCAGACCCCGAAACTACACTTTGAATTCAATATTGGGTTGTTGTATTAGTAAGGGAGAGGATGGTGAGCGAGACCGAGGGTGGATTTACATTATCAAGTTTACTCACCAACATTCACAATCCCCTCCTTGCTCACCAATTACAGCCAACACGGCCACCAGTGCTGTGAGGAAGTTGAGTCATGGCCATATGAGAGCAAAGGATGGAACATGGAGATTCACTGGCGTTAAAAGTACCAGACTAATTTTTGTATTACAGAGTAGTTAGGCATTAATGGAAGTTTGGAATCTGGTTGTTGTTAAATGAAAAAGCTTCTCCCTCCCGGATGAGCTCCGTAATTAATTTTTTCCCAATCATCATATTTCAATGAGAGAGCGTCGAGTAAATTGAATTACACTGCACTTTGCTCGAGTCGTAATGAGGCTAATAATTCCCAACTCCTTTGTCCAACTTGGTCTTTGCTCTCCCCCTCTTTTGCCGGATCGAAGGAAAGTTCTCCCCCTCTGCACGCACTGAAATCTCCGAACAAGTGATTCCGATTCGGGCCTTTATGAGGCTTCCTCATGAGATGGGCAAGTGAATGATTAGGGTGGCCGCCCCCACCAACCACCATCTCGGCCGATTCGGGAAAATATGAGCGGATTTTATTGGATTAAAAAACTTTTTTGCATCGGGGTGCCTGTGAAGAAAGTTCTCATTTATTGCTCTCTTTCCACTCACTCTTTTCGCACCCGAACAAAAGGGCAAAGAGAGAGAAAAAGACTGTTTATAAAATGGCTAAGGTCCTTCCCCCTCCTTCAAGTGTATTTTATGGTGCGGGAGAAAGGGAGCGACGGGTCTTGGACCGCTTGGCTCCTATTTACATCCAAGACTAATCCCGCCTTCGGATCCAAGAGCCTTGTTCCGCTAAATTAATCTCTGTCCCCTCCGCCCATTTTTCTCCACGTTTGGGGGAGATTGAGGGCCGGGTTCGGCTCGGCCCCTAATTAATAATGGACCCCTCCTTCATTGAGGTCGGCAATAAAGGTAATGGATGTCGGCGGGCCGAGGCGAGCCGCCGAAGGCACCGAAATTCCCTCCATCTCATGTTTTTAATGTTTTATTCAGCCCCTGTGAAGAAGAATGGGGGGTTGGGTCCCTCATAAAATCCACGGCGGACAATAAAGAGGGAATTACTTTAACACTCCGCCTCCCCGGAAATAACTGCCTCCTTCTTCCCAGTGGCGGGGGAATAGGGGAAAGAGACTCGGAGAATCTCGGCTAATTACTCTCCAACTCTCACTCAAAAGGCCACAGAGAAGTGATTAACTCGCGTCCCCCAGGAGGCCGGCTTCCAACTCCAAGAGAAGGTCGTAATGAGGTCTTGAACAGCCAGCAATAATCTCTATATTTTTCATTGCCCCTCGGAAGTAAACAGAGCCGAGTGCGAGAGAGGCTCTCCACTCGGGAATCGCTTTCACTTCACCCGTTTGGAAAATTAAACAAGAGGTCTTCAAGATAACGTACACACATTCGAGGGCCTTTCTCCCATGATTCCCTAATAATGTTCTCTTCCTAATCCTCCCTCTACGCTATCAACCCATCCACCCAAAACGAGTTTTCGACACTTTCTTTTACTTACTCTCTACACTTACACTCTTTACTTTCGATAGTTTGACTTTTTGGCCTCTTTGTTTCCCCCTTAAGCATAAACACTCAACGGCTCGTTTTTTACACACACAAAATTCCCGGGCTAAACAAAAACAGTTTTTTAAAAATCCTTTCTTACCATGGAAGAGAAGGGCGAAGAGCGGGAGGAGGGCTGTTGACGTCGTCATGATTTCCGAGACGATCATCTCACCTCGTGTTCCTCCAAAAGAACTCGCGGCCCATGTGAGGAATCACTAACTCGTTGGGTGGCAATAATGAGGAAGAAACGTCTCAATGATGTGGGCCAATCCTCCCCATACGTCTCCACTAACGTCCTCCTCACATACGGAAGTGTATTTAATATTTAGTGTTTGACTATATATGAACAGGTTGCACGTTAGCACGAAGTCAGGTCCGACTCCTTCGGTGGTCCATGAGGAGGAACGAGGGGACGTGCGGCCTTGCGGACGTTCAGAGTGCGAGTGAGCCAGAGACGGCGTCTGCTCCTCGTCTCCACTCGCCCCCACCCGTCAGCTGCGGGACGATAATCCCCAGGTTCGCCCCAAAACTCCAACACACTTACCTAGAGCCCCACTCAAATGATCCTCAAAAATCCCCCCGGTTCTGTGGAAATATAAACCTCTTGAGTCCTTTATGCCCGGTTCATCAAGGGAGATTAGCTGGGGACTTCAAGGTGTTAATTTCGAACCGGAGACGCTTATGGGCTAAGAGAAAGATTTGTGAACTCCTTCATTCTCATCTCCGGCTCGCTTGGCATTATTTCTATGCACTTTCTATGAGAGAAATGCTTTATCGAGGAAAGGGTAATGTTAAGGTAAAAAGAAAATAAGCGAAGAGTTCTCGATGATGTAAGAATGTATGAAGGATATTAGAGGGTGAAGAAATGGGAGGTTTAATATTCTTGGTCTCCAACCGGGGTAGATGGTACGGAAGGAAGGAAGTTTGGAAGGGAGGCTTCGTTCGCGTGAGGGTGAATCCAATCGAATGAAATGGAGGAGGGTTGTTGCTTACTCACTCTTCTCTCCGTCCTTGTCCCGCCTGTCGATCCCATCACAGAGTGAGTCACCAATTACGAGGATGTGCTCCGTGTCCCAGCCGTCATCCCCCATTGTCTCCTCATGTCAAATGTCGGAGTGGCCATCTTTTAATTAGCGGATTCCTCGAGAGGCCGAGGGCCTCGGGCTCTCCTCGAGTTTCAGAGTTTTTCGGGTTTGGTTTCATGCGAAGAGTCCTCGCACACTCCCCGGGCTCGGATTACATTTGAAAGGAGGTGAAGCAATATAATTCATAAAACGAAACCGTAACTACGTGTTCAGACTCCGCATTATCCGCTCGGAAACCCGAGGAGCTGCCAGGGAAGAAAGCACATAGGAGCATTGGAGGAGTGGTCTGTATGCTTGGGTTTCCTCGGAGTGTCCGGTAAGTGGAGGGTAGCACGACAAGTTCTTCCAATCTCGGGATCTCCATATTTCACCCGTTCTCTTTTGGCTGTGCCGTGGGGGTGTATTGCCGCTCCGGGTTGCCCACTTTATTGGAAGCGGAAGTGGGGGGAGGAAAGGGAAGGTAGGGAACACGGGGACGAGTACAGGTTTCATGATGTCGTGCCCAGGCCCCTTATCTCTCCCTCAGGTTCCCCCGATGGAATGTCATATAATTGGGAGGGCAGCGGAGTCGTGGGTTGTTGGGGGACTCCCTCCGGAGAGAACCTCTGTTCCCGGGTCGTTTTACACCGAGATATGACCACTCTCATTAACATTAGCATGTTATGTTGGGATTAGCACAAATTCACCCTTCCTCGATAACCCCACGAGCACACGCCTCTGCAGTTTGTCGCACAGAACTATGTTATTACTCAAATTCCGACCCCGCCGTCGAAAGGGGCCATCCAGGAACGACGGGGCAATACATCCACCTGCCCCATCATTCAACTTCATTGCCCCACTTGGATTAAAACATTGAAAAATCTCTCGAAAAGGTGCGGAAACTCCGTGCATGTCTATGGATATTTTTACCTGGAATTATCAGTCCCATTATGGTATTTGTAATCCAAATCTACGGGTTTATCATTATATGATGATGTATGCATGTTGTAACCACAAACATTTATGAAAATGAATTTATGAATCATAGAAATAAAGATTAAACTTTTCCTTTGATTGAGTTTCTTTTCTTGATAGCCTTTGATAGAGTTATTCCACAAAACATTATTGTTTCCTTTCTGATAAACCAAAAACTCGAGATTCTGAATTTTTACCTAATAAATGCATTTATGGCTCTACTACTTTTTCTATGTGCTATTGTATATGAGCAGTGAGTTATATTATAAATATTCATACTTTTCATACAAAGATGTATGGGTAACTCTTAGTTAATGATTTTTATTCAATTGTTGGGCATTGGTCAAAGTAATTTAGTTTTTAATAAATTGTCGCAATAAATCTAATAAATTATGTGTCGTGCATTTTGGCACTCCGCATGATGATTATAATGACTCTATAGGGAATAAATTGTATATTATAATGCTTTCACAATATACATTTTTAATGAAGTTGGTAATCAAGTAATCAAGCTTCAAAAATACAGGATGTAAGCCATATAGTTCAGAATCACAGAATGAATCGAAATGAACAAAAGGATGCAGAAACCCATTATGGCACTTGGATACAAGTCAGCTTCATAGACCTGTAGATGTGTTTAAGCAGTTTAGTATTATTAAAATTATACATCAAGACTGCTTACGTCAAGATCTTATTTATTTTCCAAGCCAGGTAAGAGAGAATAGAATCTGGAGGATCTAATGATCACTGCCTCTCCCTCAAACCGCTTGGAAATTAAATACGAGGTTTGTTCTTTCTTAAATTAACTTTGCCGTTGTTATTGCCATCACATCCTGGGCTCTATTACTTCGGCTCGTTGAACCCTCTATGATCACCTTCCACGGATATTTTAGAGAGAATAATAAAGGATGAAAATTGGACTCGAGTCGGCGAATATGTATAATGGATCCAAAGCAGGTCGTGGTCTCGGAATCAAGTCTGATTCCAAAACAATTTGGCGTAGTGTTTATTCCCCGAATTCCGTCCGCCTTGGACGTTAGAGGAAACCTTGGGTTGAGGAACCGCAACGGGTTCTCCAGCTGTCCCTGTTTACATATTATCCCGACATTTCCCTTGCCGCCAATTACACGGGATGGCCGACTCAAATTCCCCGTCATTATCATCGGCGAGAGAGCGAGTTGGGAGTGATTCAATTACTCCAGCTCCGAGCCTCATCGCCTCATCACTCTCTCGCCAAACAAGAGGAGGCCTAGTGAATGAGATTGTTTTGTTTCCCATTGTCTCTCTCCTGCGTGTCGACGGAGGCTGGAACGGAAGCTGGCCGAGATTGACAGCGGAGTGAATAAAAATGGGGGGGAGCGGCGGCGGAAGGAGATCCCCCGAGGGCCGTTTCTCGTCCCGACATTTGATGTCCATGTGAGGAGGATGGGGAGAATTAGGGAGAGTAATAATTCCATTCGGCCTCTTCTGAATTTTCATGGGTGAGGGAGCGTGCCATTTGCTTATTTTATGTGAAGTGGGGAGAGAGGAGATGATGAGTCGCCTCTGGAAATTCACTCACTGCGCCCGCTCTTCCTCTCTCTTGGCTCCGGAAGGAGCAACAAAGGGGAATCAGGACGATAATCAATGGAGCTCAATTGAGCCAAATTCCACGTAATTCCCTTAATCATCATGCCGGTGGACAACACACAGAGAGTTGTCATCGCCTCCTCGGGTCTGCATTCCTAATGGGCGTAATGGGGCTTACGCGGGGGCTTCATAACTCATACGGGGTCTATAGCCCTATTATCCCCATTTGAATAATTGGGGAATGGAAAGCAGGGAAGGGCGGGATATCCGACGAGCAAAGTACAGAGTGTCGGATCTATACACTCCTGTCTCACATGGTATAACTTTTCTGTTTAAATGGATTTTGTAGCTGACTCACAAGCTGACTGAGAAGTTTGAAGGGAACTCACGACCATCCGACTCACTTCCCTCAAGTGCCCCTCAATCAATGGGGGAGAAATGGATTGACACGGCCCATAAACAACATCATGGATTTGACTTTCAAAGTTGGAACTTGCGGGGCTCCTACAGATTTATGCCTGTAAATATCGGGTGTATGGGGTGATGGCGAGATCGATCCCCTTGCAGCCCAATGGCTCGGAAAAAAGAGGACCGGAATGATAAAATCCATAAATATCTATTGATCACCGTATTTGACCATTGGAGATAATTATCCGGAGACACTCCTCCCGTTGTGGAGAGCGTAAATCTCCCCGCCCCGCCCCGCCACCAGGCCTAGCCCCAATGAGAGGGTCAAGGAGCCGATAATCCTCATATCTTCCCACACTCCCCGGCCCTAATCCTCTCCCCTGGTATCGGGAATTAATGGACCCGGGAGGGATAATCGATGATTATGGCGGGGCGGCGGGGGCCCTCGTATAAATCAACACTATTTTTATTGTGGGGTCATAAATAAAAATCTCATTTCGGTGTCTGAGGTTAGTCGGGGGAGAAGCACGCGGGGTTTTTGGAAGCAATTTCAGGGTGACAGGGCTCTGGAGTGAAGCCTTATTAAATTCAATCGTCTATCTCTGCCCCTCTTATATGAAGTCGAGAAGACCCCTTCTTGTCCCAATGGTGAGGAAAGTAATAGCTGGGCTGTAATGAGAAGCTTTATTCGGAATCAGACCCAGGGCCACTCGAACCTCCTTTTCTCCCGCGAAGAATCAGGTAATTCTCGAGGGCGAATCTATTGAGTCTCTAGTAGATCAATTGTTGTAGGATGTGGGTGACAGCCGGGCGGCTGAGTTGATCCATCATCGCCCTCTCCACGAGGCCCGACGACGCTAATCACTCATGGAGGCTCGTTTAGGAGCCCGATACCATTAGCCTCTTAATGCCTCCAACTCCGTCTCTGTAAATCTAAATAAGCTCTCAAATTGTTTCTACCTCCGGAACGGGCGGGAAAGGCGGAATCATGAAAAATGCGCGGACGAGATGGGAATTTGTGATGGAAATCCAACGCCGAGGGTTTTCTCAGCCTCCTTTACATGCATGGGGCTGTGGAGGTTTGGAGAAATATTCCGAGATGCTTTATACCTAAATTAAGATTATGGGCTCATTCGGTGAGGAAGGGAAGTCGGGGCACGTCCGAAAGGAAACGGGCTCAACGCTGCTCATCCTCATCCCAAATTGATTGATTCTAATCGAGAGGCCTATGTTTGTCAGCACAAACTTTCCTCTTCATTAGAATATAATGGGGCTGGGAGGCATTGAAGCGAGGCTCATCTCGCTAACACATTCGCACTCACCCGGATCCTTCCTACGCCAGATAAGGAGATCGACAAGTGAAGGATGTAAAGATTGTTTTTCCATATCGATTTCCCGTCAGCCACCTCCCTTTCGTAATTTATGTCCCGAGAAAGATCTTAACTCATTTAATAGTGTATCACGTCAAGGGGAAGCATTTTAGGAAATGATGCGAGGGAGAAACGTGTCTCCCTGGCCGAATTCATCTCCCGTCACACATCCTACGAACTCAGTCAGCTCCCCCTTCGTCCACTCCGAAAGGCCACGGCTCAAATGTCACACGGAGGATTTAATCGGAGTCCAAATCGACACTGGCCCGACAGGTGAGAGACAATGGAGACAAAAGATGATGGAGACAACGAGCATACATATAAAGCAATTTCATATACTCCCCATTTATGACACTCTTCACAACCCACCGGAAATGTCAGAGTCGAAAAGTCCCAAATTCCCTCTCCACTCTCCCCAAGATACAATTTAAATTGTGAGTTGTGGTCGTTATGCTCGAGATCGATTTCGACCCAACGCATACATTGACTATAGCAGCTACACATCAGACCGAGGTGGCTTTTGCCTCGCTATACTAAACTAAAAGGAAAAAGACCAAAGTGGATTTAAAAGAGTTGAGGAAATTTCCGAACCCAAAATGATTGATTGTGGGAAGCAGGAGGTCGGAGGAGTGAGAATCCTCCTCTTTGGCCATCTAGTCTCTACCCGGGTAGTTGGAAAAGGAAGGAATTGGGGACGTCGGGGAGTCTCGGGCAAATTCGGCGGATGAGCCATGCACAAGTTAAACTAGTGGTCTAATGTTAAACACGGAATCACTCACATTATGCACAATGCTGCAGAGTTTGTGATTCTAAAATTAGTCATTTCCATCCCATCCGCCCTAGTGCCGTTGGGCCGAGGATGGGAAATTGAGGAACGGGAAGAAGAACATTGAAAATGTGAAGAACTCCCATGGTAAGAACCTCAGCCAATTCTCACACACTCCCTGCGCCAATTGTTTCCCTCTATTTTCTTCTCCCAATTACTTAAGTAAGAGAGAGTAAGTAAGTAGTAGCTCATTACATCCCAAGGAATTCTCGCCAGTCTCCTCTGCCCACA
The DNA here is from genome assembly GCA_009869795.1 of Neelides sp. FZ-2019. Taxonomy (NCBI): domain Eukaryota; kingdom Metazoa; phylum Arthropoda; class Collembola; order Neelipleona; family Neelidae; genus Neelides; species Neelides sp. FZ-2019. The sequence goes on along the minus strand of VJMY01000003.1, from coordinate 321,827 downwards.
TGAAGAAGGTGCATTGGCGGTGCACCTGAGGTTATTGTTCCCCTCTTTGCTCTCATAAGGGCAATCCCTCCTCGGTCACCAACAACCCGTCAAGACCAAAAACCACCATGTTTGAGTTAGACCTCGCCGACCGTGTCGATGATTTAATTTGTGTATTCGAAGGTGGAAATCCTGACAGTGACATGGACACGATCTCGATGCTCCTCACCGGTTGGATCATCTTTCTCTTCTTTGCCATCGCCGGGATCAAATTCCTCTACGTCCGCTTCTCTAGACCCTCAGTGCCCATCGAGGGAAACGAGGCGAGCGGAGAGAACAAGGCGGATCTGGGAGAGAAACCCAACAGTGAATCATCGGACCCAAATCAGTCAAATTCGTCAGGGTCGTCAGGACCGGTTCCCCCAACTCCCCCGGTTCGGAAGTCAGAGTTCGGAGATGAGGGCGACGAGCCTCCAATAGCCGAACTCCGGAAGAGAAAGAATAAGAAAGAGATTATTAATGTCGATGGGGCAAGTGGGGGAGGGAAGCCTGACATTGTCCTTGTCGGGCCGAGCAAAAGTTTTTCTAAGCAACAGCCCTCGGTCTTGACGGGAGAGAATGACGAAGGTCCCTGTCTTGGCCCGGATCCTCTGATCAATGACTATCTCAACGGCGTGTTCAAATGGATTTACTCGCCGAGACCCGTCTCGGACGGGACGTGGGACGAGGCCGTGCAAATACTCATGGATTCACTCAACCAGTCTTTGAAGGACTCCGGCGGAAAGAAGGTAAAAATGGATCAAATGCTTTCCCTCTAATAAAAACTCCTTTTTATTCCCCCCAATCCAACGTGGCATGCAGATGTTGAATGCATGTTGAATGTCGGATCAATAATGAAATGAGCATTGAATTCCCTTATGCTTCGCTCCTTCGCTCCTTGAATAGTTGATAGTTGAAAACACGCTATTAAAAAGAGTCTTTAATATGGCAGACGCAGTCGACATCCACAATCCTCGCTCTCAAGTTCAGAGATAGGATCTCGCTACAGAATCTCTACGCGGAATCTCATCATGCGAGCACCAACGTTATTGTAAGATTAAGACCCTTTTCAATTTATAACGCATTCATGCTTATATATGTGGAGTATATGCTTTCACTATTCATAAGAATGGGACTAAATAGTCTGGTATAAATATCGTTTTTCATTCAATTGAGGATTTGAGGATATAAAAGTAAATGAGTGGAGTTTCTTGAAGTAATAGAAATTCAGTCTAATCGCCCTCAAATATTGAAAGAGGAGATTGATGTTGTTCGAATAATAGTTTTGGGAGAAAAGCTTGATTTATCTTAATTTTGAGGAAAGAAAGATTAAAAAGTTTAATGTCTCATTGAGCCTTGGAGGGAGATTGTCGAATTGAACATTGAGTTTTGAATTAAGTCACACGCTAGGAGAATTTAAAAGTTATAAATTCCATTTTTGTTTAGGTCTAATACGTCGTTTGGGGTTTATTCGGGTCTTTTATTATTTTGCAGAGATTGACTTGTGACTGCGAAACGAGTCTCAACGGGGTCCTCTCGTTTTACTCGAAAGTTAAAGGATCGGCGGCGAGGTCGGACTTCTTCGTGGATACTCTCAATGGTCGACTCAACATTTCGTTTGACGGGGCGGAGAAGCGAGTCAACGTGAAGTTTGACGGATGGCCCGACGTGACCGTCTCCATCCCACACACCACCTCCCTAGACAAAGAGGGGAACGAAGCCCTGATTGAGGGATTGACAGCAGCGATTCGCAACGCTGTCCTTTCCATCGACCTCAGCCTTTTCCCGACATTTCCTCTTATTCCCAAAATTACGCCCCTCTCGAGGCGCCGTTCGTCTCATGTATGTTCATACATTTAACTTTATTTCATTTCCATTTTGTAGATGCTTTTTCATCCAACTGCAGTATTGACAAAAAGGCTCAAGTGTTCTTTCATATACTCTTAAGAGTGTAATAAGAATAAGTCATATATTTCAGTCATTCAATATAAATATGGAAGAGGCTCTTAAAAACTTAAAATACAGGTCATGTACTCTCGACATACTTTTGATACTTCAATCTAATCTACTACGGAATGTTTGCACCGAATATTATTCTAGGTTGTAAAATGCAGTAATTTACTGCTCTAGCGGTGAAGGCAAAATGCAATGTTATGTTTTAGTACATACACATTTTTAGTAGTTGATTTAACGAAGATTAATTAGAAAGATATGAGGAATTATTGGAGACTTTAAGATTGGTTTATATACTGCATTGATCAATTTGATAGAAAGCCCGTGAGTCAACTTATTGCATTATGAGTCTTATGAGTTTATGAACATTGTGTTTTGCACTTTCCGCTCTATGATATAACGATGAGATATTATGGTGAGTGGAGGTTGGGTTATTCTATTTCTTCTTATGATATAAAATGTCATCATGGATTTTCATTCTCATTTATATTTTGCTGAAAGACAGTAAAAGACAAATGATGACGACAGCAGAATTACATGTGTCCATTTTTGCAGGGGAAGGAGAAAAAGTACCTCATTGTGAAAGTTGTTGGAGGAAGAGACATTGGGCTTCAGAAGGGCTGCGAAGAACCCTACTGTGTCCTCGAACTTGATGATCCGCCTCAAAAGTATCAAACAGAGCCGATGAAGGGGAAGAATCCTCAATGGAAAGACAACTTTGTCTTGTAAGCCCCAGTCAATAATGCTCAAATCCACTCAAATGAAATGAATCCATTCGTTTCCTCACTAGTTAATTGAACTTAAACACTAGAATTACAATTTAGAAATACCTATGGTAAAAACTTAAACATCCTTGCACTGAAACAATGCTAAATTGTCCAATTTATTTATTTACAATTTTATTTCCCAGAATTAAATTAGTGAGTGAAATGGGGCATTGGTTGTAATGTAAAGTTTCCCCATCATTGTTTAAATAAACACGTATAATTAAACTAGTATCTACTTAAACTGACGCTGATGGAACGAGAGGGAAAATTGATCCGAGTCATTTAACTCTCAAAGTTTCGAAATTCCTATGCAATGAGGAGGAAAATATTTAACGATAGTTATTTGTCTCAAAGACTCCAGGTCTTGGGGTCTTCATAAATTTTAAATAATAAATCGGGGAAGTCGAGGATGAGAGGAATTTGAAGAGAAGATTGCGTAGCTCAATTCTAATTAGTAATTCGATTAATTTTAGCAACATCAGAGGTGGAACGGGTGAGATCCTATTTGAAGTCTACGATCAAGTTGGAGCTCGTTTCCTCGGCTGTAACATTCTCTCCGTTGATGAAATCGGAGTAGAGGGAAACCCACGGTTAATTCCCCTCAAGAGCCGTAGAATGGAAATCTCAGAACAAATTACTGGAACAATTGAGCTACAAGTACGTAATTCTATTGCATACCCTCAAGGCTAAACTGGAAACTTCTACTTAACGTTATGTCAATGACTATGGTTCTATATGCGTAGTAATTTTTAATTCTTAACGATGAACCCTTCCGCTTACTCCTTATAGTCTGATTACAATTAATGTTTTCATTCCGATGTGATCAACAACATTAAATGGAACATTTAAATAAAGCTCAAATAACATCAGCAAGCTTTTAATAGTCTTTAAAACCATGCTTCAAATTTGATTTTCCTACTTCAATTAAAACATTTCGGTTATCTAATATTTCTTTAGACATTTTCCAACTATCAATTAGTTTAAATTGTACTTTTGTATGTAGTTTACTTTCCTCGACGAAGCCGAATTTATGCAAAAGTCTCGAGAAATCATTGAGCAAATCTCCCCCAATGGAAATTTGATCAAGACGACACGAACCGTGTTTACCAAATCCCCGACGGCAGGGTCGGGCCTCTTCACTGAAGGGGTTCTCAAAGAGTTTGACGCCATATCCAACGCCGACAAAAGTACCCTCATCATCCACTCCGTACAAAAGGTAAAATGAGACATCTCAAACTTACGGTTTAGCAATAAAAAGTACAAGCAACTTTAACCTGCTCACAAATACGATGCGAGCTTGGCTAACAAGATTTGTTCTTTGCTTTTATTATTACTTATGTAGGACTTCTCTTTGCCTCCTCGTATCAATTACTTTGGTACTTCTCCTTATGTTACTTACACTCACTCTCAATAGACCATTAAAGTAATTACATCTTTACTTACTTTTTTGTAGAGGAAATCGTAGGAGTAAGCGCAGTAACTTAATATTCTGATTAATTTAAAGTAGAATGAATTTGAGAAATCACTTTATAAATAGTAAGCACAATTTGTATGTTCAGCTGAAGCTCGATATTTTACCTTCTTATAAACATTACACCCACACTGCTCCCAAATTATACTTGGTTATATGCTCAAATACCGTGGTTCTCCTTTATCTATGTCATTTTTTACATAACATCCCTAGACGGAGAAAATAGCCGAACAAATTATAATAGGAAAAGATAACGAGGTATGAAAGATCTTTTCCTTGTAGTTTACACTTACGATTTACAATATTTACACAAAAACATTATGTGCCATGCCCAATTGTGGATCCATACAAATAAAAGTATGAATGTAACTCTTGTGAGAATACCTAATCTATATTGTCACATAGAGTTGTATACTTGTAGAAAAGGTACATCTTGATTTCTTATGTATATTCGAATACAATTTACACTAATGATATAAAATGTATAACAAAGGGCTGAATCAATTCTCTCGCGCTTAAGCTGATGTCCAACGATCTCATATGTTTCCTTTTCTATTTCTGCTTTACAGGGACTCGACAAAGGAGAAAAGGAACAAAGTGGAACATCCATGGATCATCAGTACGGAGAAGGTAAAAGCACTTAAACCACGCTGTATTAAAAATAATAGACCTTCGAACTACGTATTTTTGGTAATTTTTAATAAAGAGTAAAACAGTCTAATACATTGCTTGGGATTAGTAATAAAATAAAGGCATAAGTCGTTCACGTATTTTGAAGAAGTTCTATAATTAGATTTTTCTACTAAAATTCAACTTTTTTACGAAATTGAGCATAGCACTTAGCACAAAACATTCATTTACCTGGAATTTGAAAAATACTAGAGCGTGGGAGGAGGAAGACAAGGAAAGGCGATATATTCAGGACGATCAAGAGGCGTTTTTCAAAGGGTCGCTCCCAATCTATGGTCACAAGCAAAGAAGACGCTGAGACTGAAAGCGAGCCTGAATTCTCGAGGTCGATCTCTGAAGACAGACAAAGCCTATTGACCGGTCGACATTTGAGTGTCGGAGGAAGTGGGATGAGTTCTGCGAGATCGTCAGCCTCTGAGCTTTCCGGTTTCTCTACGACCACCTACATCCATGAAAACTCGACGCTTGTCATTGAAGCAACGGAGAACAGAGTCAAAAAGTATGTTTTATTCATGGCTTACAACATTTAACGATATGGGAATTACAAAAATGTATAGCGATGCAATAAGTAGCATTGTGCTGGTGAGTGAAATCCGAAGCGAATCTAATTTTTAACTTTTTTGAGGTATTATTTGGTCCCTCCCCATTTGGCTGAAAGTGGTAAATGGAGGAAGCGTGGGAAGAAACTTCACATCTTCAACGATCACACATTCAGTGCTAAGCATCTCCCAAGGTGAGTTTGAGATCCGTGCTTTAATCCCTTTCATGCATCGCGTGTATTCATAATTTCTTAATTCCATATTCTTGAAAATAGCTAGTCTTGGACCAATCTTACGTTAACTCAGGTGAATGACTGCAAAATGGATTATGACGCTTCATTTTTTCCAGTGGGAGCTTATGCGAGATCTGCAGTGGTCGATTTCCGTTCAGTTTGGGCAAGCAAGGGTACGAGTGTCGAGATTGTAAGTTGAAGTGCCACAAGGAGTGCCACGTTCGGGTCACGAACTACTGCGCCAATACTACAGTGTACGACATTGAGCTGTAAGGAACCATTTTCAAATTCTTTTTTGTGTGACAAAAAATACCAAGTGTGCGTTTGCAGTGATACAGCGAAGTGTGAAAAGGGGTCTAATCTGCTCGCCTTCTTACCTTCCTTCTTCCAAAGGAAGAAAACTAACAACGGTCATGTGAACCATGAGGGTGAGACTCTGAGGAATGGGAAAATTAACAAGGCTAACGGTTCTGCGCTTCAGAAATTACCTTACTCCTCTAATAAAAAAAAGTCTTGTAAGCTTCTTTTCATGATGCTTTTCTAACCCAATAATGTGTAAATATAATAAATAGCAAGGAATTTGGTTTGTCTTTTGGAACACTAACATACAAGAAGGGTTAATCATTTTGAATGAAGTTAACTTTTTAAATGTATTCGCCCTCACAAAGACATCGCGAGAAATAACATTTTACCGCTTTTTATTTAAAAACGTTTTAATTTCATTTATGAAATTACTCTTTATTGAACCTTTACATGTCTTTTCTAACGTATCAACTTTAACATTTTATTTTTTTGTACAAAATAAAATTAACTTCTTGATAAACAGGGCGAAAGAATGTAATCCCTAGATAACTTAAAATTGTTAACCATTTAAAATATGTTAAATCATTTGATAGCGAGTATCTTCAAGAAGGCCCCTAAACTTGGAAAGATCTCAGAGGAACCCGGTGAAGTGAAAATGGAGGAGGAAAGCGAAGGGATCACCCTCCCTCCGAAATGCGCTGAAGAACCTCCGCTGGGATCGGATAAATAAATAAATTGAATATTGCCAATCACTATCATTTTAAATTCTCACTCTACTACCTAGCATACGAATCTCACAAAAGCTCTAAATTTAGCTTAGATAGAATAACATTTAAGAATACAATCAAGGTACAAAATATCTCAATTTCATTATTTACACAGGTAATAATTAAATTATAATTATAAAAATGAATTTGGTTTAAAAAATCTAACTAACTAGATGAGAGAAATTATTATTAGTGCTTCTTTTTGAGGATGATAGAAACTGGTTCGCAAAAGTATCCAGTTCTGTTATAGGAATCCAGGCCTCGAACGATGAAATGATAGCGATTTTCTTCAGTAAACTAAAAATGTTTAAAATTAGTTTTGTTAAAAAAAATCAAAACATAAGATTATACAAGGTAACTTTGTAAAAAAACAAAAATTGTGGTACTCACTTGGGATAATGTGCAAGCCATCGGGAGAGGAAGAGCTTTCACATCGCCGACTCGCTTCCACTTTGAAGGTTGCCCTTGTTGGTGTCCGGTAAGAGGTTCTTGGCAAGCGAATATTTGGTAATTCTGAATTTCAGCATGAGCTGGTGTAAGCTTTAAGGTCCAGGAAAGAACAATTCCGTCAATTTGTTCTTGTAAGGTCAGGCTTGGTCGAGGTGGGGCTTCTTTGATGGGTCTCTTCCCAACTTGCAATGGATTAGGTCCAGGTGGAGGAAGTGGAGGCTATTTGAGAAATCATCATATAATTAATTTTTAGTAATTATTATTAGATATTAAATAAGGTTATAATGAATCTTAACTTTATAATATATATTTAAAATCAAAGGTTATTTAAATAAATTAATAAAACATTAAATAAATAGATTTACTTACGAGAGTAAATTTTCGAACAAGTGCGTGTTGTCCTAATCGAATTTGAGGACTGGCCACAGCAGTAGGTTTTACATTCTGCTATAATTTTTTTAAAATAATTACAAAATTATAAAATGCGAATAAAAAAAAATTAAATCAAATTGAGCAAAAAATAGGTCAAATGAATATAAAAAAAACAATTTTACCTTTACTTGAATTTGAGGACCATTTTTTGAATTTTGAGCAAAAAGCACAGGTCGTGTTAGCCCAGAAGGAGTGACAATACGGTATCCAGAGCTGGTTGATAAAAGTTGCATATTACCCTGCAACCCCTGCCCATTAACGAGTCTGTATTGCATTCCATTCTGGCCTTGAACTGCTATATCACACCAAATCATCATTATCGTTTCGTTATACTTGTTCCAAGCAATTAAAACTGCATCAAATTAAAGCTCAAGCGCATTTGAATGAGAATCATTATTTATGTACCATTTGCTTGGCCATTCACACCCTTCTCGTCCGTGAGATCAACAAGAGACTGTGCTTGTCTAGGTGCTATTTTGTTTGGTGACCCAGTCTTTTTGCCACCACTAAGGGATTTGGACACATCGGCCACGGAAATCATCGTTTTTCCTATTCTTTGCCTTCCGTTCATCAAGGCGTTGGCGTTCCCGATGGCAGTTGGGGTCGCTGCTGCAAGGGGGATGAGTCCTGGGCTCGCCTTCATAGTTCGATTCGGCTCGCTTTTCCTTCCAAGCATGTGAAGACGGTTGAGGCTCTGGGTGTTTTCCACTCCTACTTGAAGACCCACAGAGCGATAAAACTTGAGGGGGACGGGGTGGGTCTTCAGCGCAGAATCTCGGCTCTTATTCTCGACGAGACCTCGCATGGCCTTCGACATTTCAACGACCTGAAATATTTGTATTTAAAACTAAATACTTGTCTTTAATTTCCAAGCATGTATAATCAAAATATAAAAATGTATCGTTTAGTCCTAATGGTTTACTGGAAGGATATCTTTCGTCAAAAATGCATAATTAATAATATTTATGATGATGTATGATTATATAAGTAAATTATATAATGAGAACCTCGATACATTGTAATTTTGTATTGAAAAATTGATTGCATTAAAAAAAGTTAGTATTCAGCACTAAGTATTGAGCATTTAAGAAAAATTAAAATAAATATTTCTAACATAATTTATTTACCATGAGCATCGATCTAATCTAATCCAATAATAAACCAAAAATCTGACTAAATAATTTATACCGGGCACTAAAAATACTGGTCGCCCTGTATAGGCAGATTAAGCAATAGACGTTGCCAAGTGGTTTACCTGCTTCTGCAGCGTTGAAGTTTTATGAAAGAGCTTCTCTTTTGTCCCGCACATTTGCGACAACTTGGCCTTCACTTGACCCAACTCTGACTCAAATTGAATGACCTCCAAAATTTTCTTCGTTACGAGAGCCTCTAATTCCTTTCTCGTCAAAGACTTAAGAACCTTCCCAATGCCGCTCGCACTCGCAGCCTCATTCTCTTCTAGAGGAACCACTAAGGACTTTTTCGCAACAGGCTCTTCCTCTTCCTCTGAAATGAGGATCTCGTCCACTACACTCGAGACCTCTACTTTATTTTCTTTAGGGTCATCATGGATGACCGGGAGCACAGGGTCTAGGGCCATAACAGGGATTTCTTCATCCTCGTCATCTAGATCTATGACCATAGGCTCCTCCCCCTTCTTCGTATCTTCCCCCACAACAGGAGAAGTTTCTTTGTTCTCCTCCACCACTTGGTCTACCAAGTCGTCCACTGCGTCCACGACCGAGGAGAACTCCTCGGGTGCTGGGGTCACCACACCAGTCACAGCAAGGGCCATTGGAGTCAAGAGGGCAAAAACGGCTTGATGACCAAGAACGCACAGGAATCAAGACTGAGGCAGGAGGACGGCGAGGAGAGGACAGGAGCAGGGGGAGCCACCAAGTCGCGTACTTTAACCATTTCTCCTCCTCGCCTCCCGACCAACCAGAACCCAGGGATCCCGGCCCTAACCTATCTCCTAATGCTTTCCTCCTCGCTCAACCCTCTGCATTGATTCCGCTCAACTACTATCCCTGTTGGCCCGACCGATCTCATCTGCCCGCACGGCCCTGCTCAAAAACCCCAAACTACATTACAGCCGCCATTTTGAGACTTTATTTCACATTTTAATTCCATGAGTCATCACTGGCATGAGTCAGACCGCGATTGTTGAAATTTTATTAATGTGCTTTCGTCTTGAACCAAGCATAGGATGACTTTTATTACTTATTTATTACCAAATGAAATATGAGGGCGCTAGAAAGTTGTGTGCGATGTTTCATGGACTTCTTATGATTGCTTTTATAATGCCACTTTGGAATATAAATGATTTTAATTAACTAGGCTAATATGCAGTGATGAATCACGAAGTAAAATAGGTTTTTTAAATTAAATTTTTTATGATTACGGTTTTTCGCATGATTGATACATTTTTAAATTAGTTTCTTACCTTTGCCTTTATACATCTTTGTCTCCCTCGAGCGATTAGCGATGCGAATGAGAAGAAAATTGAATCAAATGGTTACTTCGACTAAAGTTTATTATTTTCTATAAAAATTGCAGTGTTATTTGAATTCATGAATGAAGTCTCATCGATCTGGGTAGTAAAAATGAGGCATAGGTCATGTCGAAAGTGAATTTGTAAGAATGCTGAGAGTAGTAAACATTAATCATATGTTATATATATATATAAAGCAATCTTAATATAATCAATTTTAAGATTAAAGATGAAAATGGGTATTAGCAGCCCGTATAACGAAAGATGGTCGTATAGCTGTTAGTGAATAATATATTCAAGACATTAAATATTTTACGTAAACAATTGTATCTAACCTTACAAGCATTTAACCTCTCTTCCGCCACAATAGTTTGTTCTTTTAAAGAGCTGTAGAACTCATATTATGTAAGTTATCGGCGAGACAATCGCGGGAAAAGTTTTTTAAGGGAGAGTATTTTCATTTAATTAAATAATAATATGATCAAACATTATTCAAAAATCCTAAATCTGAACATTTACAGAGAGATGTGTAGAGGGAAAACATGATTAAACGAGGTTTCTTCATTCGGAATAAGTTTAAATAGCGTATGATGTAAAAAACGGAGGCGTGATGGGATGTTGAGCGGCTGAGTGAGTATGGCGTAGAAAAATAATGGTCGGGAATGGGTCAGTAGCCTGAGGCCTCTTTGTACTCGGACCCCTCAAGAGTGAAGAAGTCCTCGAGCTTCCATTGAAGGGTCTCGAAGGTTGGGCGTTTCATGGGATCAGAGTGCCAGCACTCGAGCATGATGTCATAGAGGCGCTCGGGGCATGCTGGCGGGCAAGGCATTCGATACCCATGCTCAACTTGATGCAAGACCTCGGCGTTCGTCATGCCCGGGTACGGGATACGTCCATATGCCACCAACTCAGTAAGGAGGATCCCAAACGACCACACGTCAGACTTGATTGAGAACTTCGAGTAGTTTGCCGCTTCTGGTGCCGTCCATTTAATTGGAAACCGAGTACCTATCATCCCAATAAACTTCAGTGTTAAAAAATGCAACGCGAGCAATATTTTAACGCGATTTTGAACAATTAGCTCAGTGCGTAACCTTACAGTATATATAAAAGTATATTATCATGATAATTGTGTATTGTAATAGGATAATAATGATGTACCGAGTCTTGCTTCATATTCGTCCTCCTTGATGAGACGAGCAAGCCCAAAATCGGCGATTTTCACAGTGTTTGCATCACCAACAAGAACATTTCTCGCAGCTAAGTCTCGATGTATATAATTTTGTGACTCGAGATATGCCATTCCTCCAGCAATCTGAGCGGCCATGTCAATCAATTGAGGCAACTAAAAGAAAAAAACATCAATTTCATCCAATAGTTAAAGGCCTAGGCTTATATTCCTGAATATACGGTATTATGTCATTATTTGAAAGAATGACAAAGAGGGCAAAGACCAATAAATTGATAAGCACAACAATGAATAACTAAAATTAATAAAATGAGATAATTAAATATTAGCAGTCTCTTGTCTCTTGAACATTCAAATTCAAAGGATCTTTGCAAAAGTACACTGATAACGATGTCTATGCTGACAATACGGTATTTCTCAGGATTTTAGAAAAATATCTTTTGTTGTTTTCCTACCTTTAATCCTCGCCCCTTCCCACTCAAATATTCGAGCAATGAGCCATTCTTCATGAGTTCAGTGATAATGAAAATAGGTTCTTCGAGAGTACAAACAGCATAGAGTTGAATGAGCTTCGGATGCCGCAGTTTCTTCATAATCTGGGCCTCCGCTAGGAAATCTTTAGGATCCATCGTCCCTGCAAGCAATCATAAAATTGGTTAAATCATTCTTTGCACAATTATTGCAACCATTCATGTATATTACCTCAACTAAATAATGTATTGCTCTTTCGCCTTTCTTACCTGGCTTGAGGGTTTTGATGGCTACAGGAGTCGTATTATTCCATACGCCTTCCCAAACTTCTCCAAACTGGCCATGACCAAGCTTTCTAATGAACTTAAGTGAGGAACGGTCAATCTCCCACTGATCTCTCGTGTTATGACTCAAGCCCCCGGTCACCGGCTTTTCAATCTGAATGCACGGTTTCCTCAAATTGACGCAGAGTCCGTCTGCGTCCTTTGAGTAATGGTCTACAAGTTCTTGGAGAGTCCTGAAAGTCGTTCTTCGGGCAATGAAAAACCCACCGTCGTCCAGTTGACGTATCCGATAGTGCTTGACGGTATCTCCATCGCGAACCGAGAGAGAAAAGTCATTTCGTCTCGACTCAGAGTCGCGAATGAGAAAAGCCCCGTGCTCGTTCTCAGGCAGCAGGAGCTTCTTCTCGGCTTCGATCCGCTTGATCTTCCCAAAGTACCAGGGCTCTGCCTCGATGCTCTTCAGCTTCGCCACATAGTTTGAAGGGATGTAGCCCTCTTGGCGGGTCGATTTGGATCGGGCGAACCACCAGTCTCCTTGAGTGTCATTGAGGATCTCAAGATGCTCCCCCTTTCGGAAACTCAGGTCTTCGTCCGTTCGAGCATCGTAGTCGTATAGAGCCACAAAAATTCGGGCATTTCCAGCTGCTGCTGCACACGCATTGTTTGGCACGCCCTTCAAAGAAAATTCCTCATTAAAACGCTATCTATGCTTTTATCGATGTGCTAATATTCAACGATGCAGCATCAAAGAACTTCAGTTTTTAATTTCTCCCGCTGCCAAAAAATTCGATTTGGAAAACGAGCACTACTCAATTAATTTCAAGAAGTATATGAATCTTCTATCCATTTAAGAAATACTATGCCCAATGATAATGAAATGAGTAATATGTTAATGTGAGATAAGCAAGAGTGAGAGATTTGAATTAAAAAAATATAACTTGACCTTTTTGGATTAAACTATCAATTAAGGAGGATCCTTTTTGATCTTTTAAAACGAATGATTTCTGTTTCTGAACTCAATAATAAAATTCAATAGACCAATGTCTCTTTGAAGAAAGCATTTAAATTATTGAATCTTTTCACTTTCAATCTCAATTCTCCAACAGGTAAAGCTAAGAGTAAAAGTTGAGTGCATAATTAATTAAATGAACGTCATGAAATTGTCGAATGAAAATAATACATATATATTCAAGTTAAAAAAAAATTGGTTGCGGCCAATACCACAGAGAGATAATGAATTCGAAGGTTCGTTTTTTACTAGGTCAATGCGAGTCATTATTTTTTACATACCCCTCCGCCTTGTTTGTTGACATTTCAATTCCACTTTCCTTCTCATTTCCATCATCAGTCAAATACGTCAAAAACTCACTAAACAAGAAACCCTCCGTTACTTCTTATTGATCAGGATGAGACAGATGCCATATTTAACTAAAAGGATCATTAGCTTCTTCAAAGGCTAAAAAGTAGTCAACACATTGAATTTGACTACTTTTCCTAAATAAAGTACAACTTTAACGGATGCTTTAACAGACCTAATTTTCCCACATCGACCACAAAATTTAAGAATATTTCAAAATTATTCATTTGCTTAAATGTGTGTTTAAAATGTCCTCAAACTCGCATTCGCACAAGAGTTGAATTAAAAATTCTCTTTCATAAATGAAACTGAAACTATCTATGAAAAAGAATCGTACATGAATTGGTACGGAAAGATGTGATAAACCATTTAATTTCACAGTGCGAGCATAATGCAATATAGCATTTATGACTGAATCCTTTTATCATTCCCTAATACCCTATAATTTTACGAATCTTTTAATGGCAAAAAATATCTTCAGTGAACCTTGTCAAACAAGTAATGCGTAGAGTGTAGAGGCAAGTTCATTTCTATTATTCATTGAAAACCTTTTTATAAATTTCCCTATATATATTTTTTAAAATAATCCCCAATTCTATGCAGTTTACAAAAAATGGAAATAAATACTAAATACTCTGAACAAGCTGATTAACCTGGCTGGATGAAGTCCAAACTCGTTAAAGAGCCAATTTGACATTTGGACTCGATGACAAATGGAAAATAGAGCAACCTGCTCCTTAAGAAATCTAACTGTAAATCGCCCGAGTCAAGAGTTGCAACCCTGGCATTTCGCACTTACTTGAGAGTTACTTTCGGTGTCAGGAAGTGGGGGAAGGGAATTCGGGTTCCTGACGTGATGATGAAGATGATTCGCAGGGTGCGGAGGGGCGTCTCCAGCAATACCCGCCTCGGTGACCCCAACGTGAGTCGTGACCGTCGCCGAGGTGTCTTTGGCCGCCCCGTCCCCAGCGCCGCGATGGCCGGACAAACAGCTCCCCATCCCGCTACCCGCCGACCATTCCAGCCGCCGAGGAAATCTGGAGGCCGACGAGAGGAAGAAGAAGAGAAGACACGAAGACCAGGAATAAGAATGCCGAGATCCTCTCACATTCCGCAGGTGCGGGGACGGACAGAGAGGGCGCCTACCTCTCCCTCCACGCCCACAGACTCTCACCCCCTCATCTCCTCATCCTCATCTCTTGACAGAGATGCTCTATGGAAGAAACGTTTCTCCCCAAAGATCCACTTGGCCTTCGCTTTCTTTTTCCACTCTCATTGTCAAATGATTGTGATCAAGGGAAATGGTATCAAAAGACTAACGTACTTTTATTCAAGTTTAACAATTATCTATATTTATACCTATAGATAAGTATCTACAGCATGCAATAGGAGGAGGAATGTATATAAAAATGAAGAAAATCTCTGGGAAATAATAAATACCTTTGTTTAAAATAAAAAATGTGGGTAAAATAGTTTAAAATGAAATTAGTAATCAGTTCCCGAAAGACCAGACTCCCTCAGCTTATTGTTGAAAAATTTCTCGAGAATATTGGCGCATCGGTAATACTCCGTTTCGGCACTGTTGTAGGTTCGACAATTTGTAAAGATCCGGTTCATATCGGCGATGAAGAGCCGGCGTCCAATGTAGTACCCTTTCTTTATCCTCTCGCCAATTGTCTTTAAATCTACACATCAATACAAAAAAGCATATTAACTTTATAAACATAAAATGCCTTTTCAGTTTGAAATTTGAGGGAAACGTGTTTTACATGACAAATAAAGAGCAATCATGAGATGGAAGTTTACAAGTCACACTCAGAACTTTCATAGTGAATGAAATTTTGAGACGTGAGAGTCAGAGAATTTTTTATAGTAAAAATAAAGTTAAGCCCCAACTTCGGCCTCCTTTTAGATTTCTTATGTATAAAAATTTTTTTTTAAATGAATGGCGCCCAAGTCTGGTAGTACCCTCAATATCTCATTTTTAGATAGATAAATTAAAAACAAAATATTGTTTTTTAAATTATATTATTGATATTAATTACTATTTTAGTATATTCGATCATCAAAACGAAACATGCGATATTCTTACCCATTGGATATTTGATGTGTTCGTAATAATCTGGAACATCATTCCTATCAACAGGCTTTTGGAAAGGCCAAGACGAGTGATGATTTCGGATCTTGATAATCAGGATAATCATTAGTTTTTCATACCAAATATTATATCCTATTAGATTAAATGTATCAATTTTTTAAACTTACTTGGTTTAGAATTGATTTGTACACAATTGAAAGATTTGGTTCATCTTCCTTTTTAATGTAAGGCACTGAAAAAAGTAAAAAGAATCTTGAAGTGAAATCTTAACAAATTAACAAATACATTTAATACATTAGAAATTAGATAGACATTAGCATATTAAAAATCTTACAATTAACGCCACATTTTTTGGCTGCAATATCTAAACCGGGAATCTCCGACATTCTTTTGTTGTCTTTATCTTTTCTTGGAGGAGGTATGTATTCCTCTTCCTTCAAATTAAATTTTAAAATTAGTAATTAGTGTCACATGCATTCAATTTATATTTGATACGAAAGTCTCGAATAAAAAATTTTAATTTTAATTTAATGTATTTAATAAGTATTTGAAACCTTAAGTTCACTGAGTTTCTTTCGATAGAGTCTCATCATTATTTCCTTTTGTTTCCTCACGACACTTGTGAACTCGGTGTACTTTATTGTGGGGTTGAGTTCGCAATGCATCAGAGTTGCTCCTTCGTATTCTTTAATAAAGCCGCTATAAATGCTCTTTTGTACTGTAATCTCCATACTAAACCCTTGTTTCTTAAAGTATCCTGTAATTTATCGATGTGGTTTATTTAACTTTTAATGATTTTTAATAGTTTTTTTAAAATAAAGTCTCATGCGTATTGGAAAAGTATATAGTTCTTTATTTTAAGTACCGATAGCAAACTCGTCAGCGTATGTGAGGAAATGAAGGACTCCATGTTTTATATGATAGTCTTTGAGTTGGTTCATCAAATGAGTTCCATAACCTTTTACCTAAAAGAAAATTGATCAAATAAATTAAATTGAATTGTATTATAAAATATCTTGCGGAAAATTGTAATGAAAGAAAAAGAAAAATGACAATATATCAACTTTAAGCATATTGCATGTATAACAAATGCTTTATATTTAATAAAATAATCAAATTACTTGTTCATTTGATGTGACAGCGCAAAAAACAATTTCGGTAAAACCCTGTGTGGGAAACATCCGAAAACAAATCCCTCCAATTGGTCGATTTTCTTTTATAAGAGCTAAGGTCTTGTGTTTCCTTTAAATTTCATTTTCATTTTAATAATCTTACTAATTTACAAAAATTATCAATTATAACTATAAATAATAAAGACTCGTACGGGTCAAAAACGAGACGAGTGATATATTCTTTAGGCATTCTTGGTAGTTGATGAGAGAAAACATTTTGAAGGCCAATGAGCCAAATCATGGTTTCTTTTGTCACTGACAAAGACAGCGTGTTCCCAACCACATGACATGAAATAATTCGTCTCATTTCTTCTCTCTTGGCCGACTCGTCTCTCGCAGCCGTGTCATTGAGGAAATCCTCAGCTTCGCCCACTGGCATTGTTTCCATTTCGCCGAGAATGTCTCCGAGCGTGCCGTCAGGAAAGTCGTCCAGGTTTAGCAGAGGGTCATTCTCTTCCACTTCTACCTTAATGAGGACTGAGGGGACGGTGGAGATTAGGTTGTTCGAATTCCCTTGACTCTTCGCATGAGGTGGGAGAGCAGGGATGAAGTTCGAGTCCCAAACTGGCGAATCACTAGCTGAGAAGGCCATTTCCACTTCATGGAAGAAACTGGGATTATAAAATATATTTAGAATTTGTTCATGGTCTCACTAGTAAAAAAAAGTTGAATAATTGCGTAAAGTTTTATATTGAATTTATCAAAATTAAATAAACAAATGAAAACTTGTTTGATTTAAAAATAATATTTCGAGTTATGGAATGTTAGTTAATCAAATTATTAGTAATTTGCTACAAGGGCAAAAATATTGGACTGATGAAAGCCGTTTCCAAATTATAAAACATTTGTAGTTTTCACAGACTTGCAAATTGGGCTATATTTGAGCTAATAATTTGATTCTCAATAAACAATATAACTCAGTCCATATAACAATAAATGGATGGTTCTTTAAAAAGAATAAACATGGTTTCAGATCAATTACTCAGGAAGTATTTTGGCGTAGAGGTCCCTCTTTGCTTGAGGTATCTTCTCCTTTTCAGCCGAGAACTTGTCAAGGAGTTGTTGCTTCGCGTTCGGGAACATTTCCCTCATGAAGTGCCGACCGAAAATGCCCACAGCCTCGTGTCTTTGAAGGGTACTGCATACCATTGGAATGTGGCAGAGGATGAGCCAACGAGTGTACATGAGCTTGTAGTAGTCGTAAAAGCCAGTGAGGAGTCGAGGGGACGCAGTGGCCGGAGGATCCAGTTTGCAATTGTTGTAGGTGTGAAGGAGGATTTTGCCCAGGTCGACCACAGCTTCCCACTCTTCAGCTCCGAGGTGTCCAAAGCGGAGGGCGATCAAAGCCATCATGGCCCTCATGATCGTGGGCTCTTCATAGGGGGGTTTCCCGAGAGTGGAGAACTCATTCCCTTGACTTCCACCGAAGCTTAAATATTTTCGGAGAATTCGGTACACGTAGTGGAAAATATGCGTGTCATCAGAGTGCTGGTCCCGTTGGATGAGAAGAAACGTCGTCTCCATATCAACCAGAATGGAAGTCATATTATCCAATTCTTCGTCTTTGAGCTTATTCAAACCCACTACGTGTTTTTCTGAAAAAGACGTTGACAATATTTATTAATTTACTAAATAAAAAATATTTGTAATGAATAAACAATGTAGTTTATCCAATAAAAAACCTTTGAATAAATAATTGACATTTACCATAAGGGTGGGGACAATTTCTGCAACTGGATTCATTCGAATCAGTTGAGTTGCTGGTTTGGGGATAAATAAAGTTTCTGCAAGCCGCGAGAGATTTCCAACCGGTACATGTGCAACCTTCGAACTAATAAACAAGTATGGGATTATTTTGACGCATGCGAAGAATCAAGATGTCACGAAGAGAATTAATTACAACATTCATCAAATTTTTACTTTGCAATTGGTGTGAGTGGCAATCTTGGCAATTTTCTCGGGTCTTGGAAGTGCCTTAAATTGGTTTCTTCTGGCGGCGATCCTGTGAGGGTTCCATATCTTGTTGTGGGGCGACTGGTACAGCGGGTTTTGCTGCGGGATGGGGTGGGAGGAAACGGGAGAATCCCCACCAACGGATCCCCCATTTACTGCCTGCCCGCCCGGCGTCATCCCGCCCTCACTACTCATACCGTCCTAGAAAATTCATTTCCCCAAGATTCAACTCAAAGCGGAGCTTGCTCACCATCTATCTCCATATCACAGAAAGTCGCATTTCACCCACATTCTCCATTCATACTCCGTTTTGCGTTCTCGGAGAATAAGATGCCTGAAAGAAATGTTAAACTTTTATACAAGAGATTTTTTCTTATGTTCAGTGCTTTCCATTTTCCCCATGCTTTATTATTTGACCAATTGTTTAGACCATTTGGAATTATCTATTTTATTTACTCAATTTTGTATAATTTAAATTACTTTTTAATGCCATTGGGTATTCATTTCAAATATATTATTGTACGATTAAAACTTTAAAACTAAAAGTAAGGGAATACTTTATTAAACCACTATGGAAGTCTGAAGCATTTTTATAGCAAGTTGCATTAGTTGGATTACTTTTGAAAATTAATAAAAGTTTGAGTAGATAGGTAAGAAAAAACGAGTGAGTTTGACGAGCTGTCTTATAAAATTCTTGAAATAGAGTAAACTCAAGCTCTCATGACTGACAAGACTTCCTTATAGAGGAAAGGGAAAAGAATAAATTATAAAGACATTCAAAAACTTTACAGTTGAATAAAAAGTCTTTCATCTTGTAAAATTTGGAAACACGAGCAAATATAAGTTAGAATTTACATTCGAGTCGTCGGCATATACAACAGTAATTGCAAGCTATAAAAATTATGCAATCAAAAATTGAAAAAGATCTACTCAACCCATCCTTTATATTAAAATATATTATTTGTATAAGATACTTATTTTCAATTTACATTTCAATTTAAGTTAGCTTGCAACGATCCACATTTGTAATGGGAACCGACGGCATATTATTGTGTCTTCGTTTTATGTATAAATGTATATTTACATATTATAACAGATGTATCTGTATGCAAGTTGTATCCACATTTTATTAGACTGAATTGGCTCTGCGATTCTATGCACCCAATTTATGTAAAGTAGTCAATGATGAAATGACGAGGAATAAGCATTAGAGAGAAAGCCTTTCGCGAATCCCGTTTCTCCTAATGGAGAGAGCACGACCGAGTTGAATTCCATTCCAGAATTTATATATTAGGCAAGAGTCGGGAAGAAGGATCTTGAGCACAGTCGAGTAATCTCTTCAGGGGACAAATCCTCCCTCTCAATCCTCCTTAACCGACCTCAAGAGAAATGAAAATGAGAATCCCCTGAATCGAACCACATTCAATTTATTTTCAATTTCATCTCCTAATATGATACGAGTCTTTTCGACTCAATGGGGATGAGTCGATTTACGACCAGATGAGTAAAAGGTGATTGTGAAAGAAAATTACATTCAGCCCAACCACTTTCTCACCCCGCCAGGAGTGGAAAGTGAATTGTTTTTATTAATCTCAAGGTGTTTATAGTCGAGAAGCACCTTGAAAGTCTCATATATAGAGAGTGTTTTCACACATTGTTTAAAGCATCTAATATTCTAATATTCACAATATTCGCATAGACAAAAAAGTAAAAGACGCACACAGACGTAGAGTAATACTTGAACAGTACCTATTAATATAGATATATCTTATGTATATACTTAAATTTATCTCGTAGTAGAGTGAAATAATATTTCAATCATGGAACAATATAAAGAGAGTAAAAGGAGAGCTTATTTTGATAAATAAATTCCATTTCTGCTAGAAAAACAATCACATTAATAGCGTTATAACGAATTATAATGAAAGGTAACTAGCATATATTCCGCTATAAATTATCTAAACTCTAAATAATAAACAGGATATTCTTTCTTAATTTGATCCATTAAGATACATACATCTTTCCATTATATTATATAGTTTTATTGTAAGCAGGCAATCTTAATAACCATCATAATCTGACAGAGATACTTTCTTATCCTATAGAATTGTAGCATTACATGAATGTACGTATCATTAGAGAATATTATATATTTTTTTATTTTATTTAGAAATGGAGTAGAAGATATTTTCCTTAGATTAGCAATATTTTTAAAACTTGACGGTTGCATCGTGGAAGATTGTATATCATAAGTATTTTGAGGAGGGATATGTGTGTGGAGCGGGAGTTTAAGGTCGGAAGGTTGCAGACAGTACGTTGAATTATTGAGTCAAAGGTACATTGAGTGTATAATAATAATGTTAGAAGGATTGTGTTCGCAATCAGTCGGGCTGAGCTCCGTCTCAAGCAGGAGTGAGTAGGAAAAATAACTTGATTTCAGAGACGATTCGGAGGGTTTTTTTTAGTGTGGGGAAGCGGAGGTTTGTGGGGAGTTGAATTCTCTATTTGTTTGATGGAGGCTCAAATTGGTGTGATGGATGTAGGAGAGTTGTATAGAGGTGAAGCAGAGTCGAGACGTTGTTGGGATCTCGAGGAGAATGACGGCCTAACGAGACCCCCACTAATGAACTTCTTTAATTCCCTAATGAGAGCTCCATTCTCCACCGGCTGAGGAGGATTATGATTTCCCGAGCAGCTTCACAGCCCGCTCGTTCGCACTCAGGATCCTCGTCTCGTTCGATAAGGCCTGGAAAGAAAGGAGAGGATTTGTTGAGGAATTGAGATAAGTAGGTATATATTTATGAGCTTCGGGTTCTTCACCTTTGTGTTGATCCGATCCACTTGTCTGTTCTGGCCCTCAATCTCTGTCCCCATGTCAATGGCCATGTTCCGAAGATTCCCGATCATGGTAGACACTTGGCCCATGTTATCCTCCATTTCCTCCTCCCTCGCGTCATTCGTAATCCTGGAGAAGATGAATTATCGATCCGTGCCTCCTCGGGCGAACGTCTCTCATTGACACTTACTTGGCAATGTATCCACCTCCACCTGCGACTGAACCACCGTTCCGCTCGTTCATCACACGAGTTGGTTGGTTATTCACGACTTTTCCATCCTCGTTCCCCTTCCAGGTGCTCGCATCCTCCTTGAAGTCAGACGCCCTGGGAGGAAGCCATGGAAATCATCATATGTTTAATAAGCCCGGGCTCCAATTGGTCCCCCTCCCCCCACTCACTTGTTGCAGGGGAGGATGCAGAGACCGCAGCATTTCTCCATCCCAGTGAGGTTCTTCTCAGCTTCCTTCATCTCCTCGTTGATCTGGTCCATCCCCTCCTCGATCCGGTCCAGTTGTTCTACAATTCCCTCTCAATTGAGGTCCTCTTGTGGGAAAGCAGGGTTAAAGCATGTCCTACACCGAAAGCTATCACTTAATCTGTACTCAAACAGATGGACTTAAGACTCTCAGCTTAAGACTTTCGGTTCCAGAGTGGTGGGTCAATTACTTGGTACATAAGGTACACCAAAAGCTAAATGATTTTAAATTGGATTATAAATTCTACTTTTCAGACTCTCAACTAAACAAAGCTAAAAATTACACGTAAAGGTCAATTTGTATCAATTACGAGGAAAGGGCACAAATAACCAACAAGGTACAATTACGAAGAAAGTACCAATTAAACCAGTTTTTAAAGTAATTAAACTCTTCAGTCCTCGTGCATTAATAATCATATAAAAGGTCAATTAAATTTTAAAATATAATTCACATTGGGCATAAAAAATGTTCAATAAATATATAAATAATGTGATCCAATTTGTACAATTTGCATCCAAGTGAAGGGTCAAATATTGGTCTAATAGGGAACACCATAGATAAGAAGAGAGATGAGCCTCGGTGCAAGAGATAGTAAAAAACGTGAAGGGTTGTAGTACCGCCTTGGTGGTCGAGCAATTGCAACGTCTTGGCCCCCGCATCCTGGCTCTGGGAATCAAAAGAAGGGTGAGGAGAGGGAGCATGGCGGGTGAAGCGCGTGAGGGGCTGCAAGTGCAGAGGGACACAGAGAAAGACGAGACGGGTGAAGACACTCACCTCCTTGGTCGTCGAGAGCGACCAGGGTCCGGATCCCTGCCTCTTTGCTCTGCCGAGACACGCAGCACAAACAGAGAGGGAAAGAACATGAAGGGGGGGAGGAAAACACCTTGACAATCACTCACCTCCTCGCAAAGTACCAACATCCGCCGCGTGCTCTCCAACGACTGGAAACAAGGGATTAAAGTAAATAAATATCATAAGCCTCTTCTCTAACTCTCCACACGAGGAGGTCCATACAGACTTCCTCTATTTTTCCAAGCTCAAAGACCATCACGGCACTTTCACTCCTTTCACCACTTTCCCTCCAAAAGACTCTCCTCACGAGAACCCCTCATGCAATCAGGGAACAGCGATTCGTCGTCGTGTAATAAAAGAATAATAGAATAGTATTGATTCCCAATCCTGGCATATCCCTTCCCAGATAAACATGTGTATAGTGGTGTTCAGGGCCGCGCCCTAAGCCCTTCCACTTCCCCCTCCCATTAACTTGATCTAATAGGCTCTCAAGGAGGAAACTCCCGGTTTGCTCCAGGTAAACCCAGGCTTTCCTCGACCCCCCAAATGAACCCGACGGAAGTAGTTTAGAAAATGACCCTATTTTCGAGATGGGCGGCCGTGGCGAAGGAGTAAATCCTCTTCTGGCGCTCCATGGTGGGACCAACAAGTGTTGTTCCGCCCTCCGCGGATGGTTGATGAATGGAAGCGAGGAGGATGCGCGTCCAAGTTCGTGCGACGGTCATCTCTCTCAGCCTCCGCTCCCACAGGTATCATTCGTATAAACTCCTAATTTGATTGATGGGGAGGCAGGAGAGGTGAGAGTGGGAGGCAAGGGTCCCTCGAGACTCCTTCCCCCAATCATCAATTTCCCATTCGCGGAGAAAGTCCTTACCTACCTAATCACTTCTCTTAGCAACCTCATCATTTCTTCATTTGGCTCCGGAGAGGGGCTTTAATTCCATTTATCTCTCGCTCATTTTACCGGAGAGAAAACCCCTTTGACCTTTCTCGGATCACAAATCAAACATCCTGAGATTCCCCGGAACTCCGGATTCATTTCCTCCTCTATTGTCCTACCCGGCTCTTTATGTACACACAGACACATTCGCTCTCAGTTTAGAGAGATCTATTATAAAGTAAAAGCAGGGGCTCAAAGGAGCTTTCGACTCCATCAAGTTCAACCAAATTGGTTGGAATGCTCGACAGGGACGGAATGATCATTCCAACTCAAATACAGACTTCGGCCTGCCCGGCTCATGCTGAGCACGACTAGGTAGATTTAAATTTGATCCTTCTTGATAAGTAGTATAATAGGATACGGTAGGAAACATTTGAGCTCTATGAGTAGCAATACAGGCTAACTCATTTAATTAAGAGGAATTGCTTCAATATTCAGATATTAATAAGGCTATTTAGTGCAGATTTCAACTATTTAAATCGTGAAAAATGCAAGAGTTTTAATTACACAGTATTAAAACCCACATTGTGAAAATTTAATATTCTAATCTGGTACTCTCTTGTCTATTCAAGTAAAGAGTCTCATCATTTGACAAAGGAGGCTGGTGGGTTTTGTGATTCTGGTGACACTCTTGGGAGCAAAAAACATGAATTTTAATATGAGTGAAAGTAATAAAATTGACAAATGAGGTAAATTCGATGTTAAAAAACAGTTGACTCCAGTAAATATTACAAAATAAAAAATATTTTTAAGTAAATAGATAGTACGTATTAATTATTAAATAAACCAAGTATTATTTAACGTTAAAAATGTATCGATAACAAATGAGACTTATCGGAAGAAATGAAAAGAACATTCACAATTACCTATTTACTAATGGTTATGGTTAATGGTGCCATATTACTTGTATAATAAGTCTATTAAAATTATTATTCATTGTGCTTTTTTAAAGACTCTTAACATTTACAACAATGAGAATTACTCACTTAAATGAATATTCAAAATGAATTATGAATGAAATAACGTTTTTAGGGATGACGAATTCCACTTCATTCTTTTTTTAAAAAATAATTCTAATAATTATGAATGGAGTTAAAAATATTTTTTATGCCATAATTAGTTATGGTACATAAAAAAGAAAAATTGTAAATAGATCATACAAATACCACTGCTGGATAAATAAATACAAAAGTTCGTTTGCATATTTAAGTCTTCCTAAGCATACCAACTTACTATAGTTGTTTAAAGAAGGTTTTCATAGGCTAGTGAACATTTTAATTAGTTTATTGTGGAATATTGAAATAGGAAACCCTATTATGAATCCGCCGATCTCAAATATCAAGCGAGCTCTCATGTAGTTTATTTTCCTCTTTGTTGACTTGTGAATATGAGTCGGAGAGGTTTATTTGTATACCAACATGAGTTTGATTCTGAGTGAGTTTGACTAGAAGGTCTTTGAGTTTGCAAAGTCTTAACGTGTGTTATTACCTCGTCGGTGACGGTGGAAGTCTTGAGTTGAATGTCTTGGAGTTCAGACCTTTTTCCTCCGCCCGACGAGTCCACGTAGTCTCCTGGCCCAGGCATGGTGATATGTATGTCCTCCTGTCTGGAGTCTTATCCAAGTGTCTTGGTTAGTCAGCGGCGGGTTGAAAGTCCGTGCTCGCCTGGAAATAGCAGAGAATGGAGGGAGAATTGATCGGGTACGGTGGGATCGATAGAGATAGCGGGAGGATCGCGGAATCCAACTCACCGCCACCCACTTCCGTCCCGCCTCCTCATAAATCCTACACGGGCAAAATAACCCTTCACTTATGGCCTCAATATCAATAGGGGAAGAGTTATGTCTCCACAACTGTCAGTTCGAACCTCTTTATGCATCCCACAATGTGGACTCATATGAATTAAATCTGGGAGCCGTTTCGGGAAAAATTACAGTCTATTGTTACATAATGCTCAAAGTTTGAGAGCTGAGAGCTTGAAGGGGTAAAGCTTTCCTATTGTAAGAAATTAAAAAGGGCCTTCAAAGTTCTTCCCGACGCTCGAACCAGAGGAATTCGGAGAAAGTTGGAAACGAGTGGAAGGCTAATAATTATTTTAATAGGCAGCCCCATTTCAAAGTTGAACAAATTGGGAAAAGTGCGGAGTGTTAGGGGTATAGTCCCAAATCCCCCATTCCAGATGAAAGTGTTCTTTGACATGGAAGCCGCAATGTGAGATTATTCCTTCTTCAGTCACCAGCTCTGCATTTCCCTATGCTTTCTCTCCCAGCCTACTCACCCACTCTAAAGCCTATAAAAATATTTTTATTCCTACGCCAATTAATCTCGACTCTCGTTCGATTACATGGCACACAACGAGATTCTCTTCTTACGCAAATACGATTTTATTAATTCCCATCTCCGCCCTCTTCTCGTTCAATGCGAACATGAAAAACCAACAAAGGTCCCTTCGAGAGTCTTCTGCTATCTCTAATCGTATCAAATAATACTGTCAAAGTATGCAAACTATGTGCCATATAGCAGTCCTCTTCGAACCAATAAAGTTATGAAAGGATTTTCTATCCATGGCACACGCTAAAGAATTTCGCTAATTTCCTACTCTATGGGAAATCATAGGGGCTTTTAGATATAATTAATTTAACTAATGTGCTGCTGCAGCAGATTCCCCATAATGCTAACAAAACTCGCAGATTAGGCACACCCTTCGCCATCCTGCCTTCGTGCCTTCCCATTCTCTCCCAATCATGAAGGTACTTGTAGTTGGAATTAAGGGATTTATGTTGGCAGTCCAATTCAATCCAATGCCTGTGTATGCCCGAGTAATGGCCAATGTTTTATTTGTTCTGACTCAATGAGCTACACACAAAAGAGGGAAATGATTTTCATAATAAAATAATATAAAAAGAGATTACGTGAAGAATAATAAAATTATTATTATTGTCAAATCCGCCTCCTTCTTTCTTCGAAGGTTTGTGAGGAATTTATTTTGGAAATTGGATGGAAGCGAACATGCACAGAAGCAGTTACGGTATTAATAGCTCACCTTAAGCGGAGATAATATCTCTCTTTTTATAAATCTCCCTCCTGAATCTTATCACTCCTTCCCTCACACACATAAATTCTTTCTCGGATGGAGAATATTATTCGATGGTTCGTAAAGGCCGTCTCTCACAACGAGCTCCGTGTGGTCGTAAAAAGAATTCGTTCACTATCATCCCCTCTCGAATACTTTAATACCTTCTCGCCCTCCTCCTCTCACTGCGAGGAAATATGCTTGCAATTCGGCTTTCGCGAAAGGGCCGGCGGATTGGAGGAGGAGATTGAAATAAAAATGAAAAACTGTGTTCGCTCGCCCTGTGGCAACCAGAGAGGAAAAATTTATATTGTAAATTGAACCTGACTCAACCTTATATTATATTAAGAAATGACCTTGTGCACACCGCAATATACGCTCTTCCATATGATAACAACTTTGAGCTCTTGATGATAAGACACGAACGATGAGGCAATTTGCCATAAAGCATATGAGCCTCTATAATATTCGGCCTATGATGAGCATTTCGCTAATATAGCAAGGATATCCACGAAGCCACTCACACTCAGGAGCGAGAGATGAATTCCAGAGACAGGAGTCGGTCGGAATGAATTTATTTCCTCGACCCTCAATATTTATTACCTTTGCTAAAATATGAGGAGACTCCATTTAGCAAGAACAATATGAAGGGGCGAGAGGAATGATGAATGATGGGCTAAATTCCTTACCTTCAGGAATAATCCTCGGAGTTGTCGGCGGAAGGTGACGGAGCAAGAGATAGTAGGTCACAGGTGGGTGAGGAATCTTCTTCAGAGACCCACACCAGCTGATGATGGGGAGGCAGAGGGAGATTTGCAAAGAGAGCCGAAAATTCCCCCTTGGTTGAACCCATAAGCACACTTCCTTCCTTCAGATGCCCCTATCTGACTCAAATACTCCAACTGTGAAGTCGTGGCCGAGTGGTTAAGGCGTTGGACTAGAAATCCAATGGACTCTGTCCGCGCAGGTTCGAGTCCTGCCGACTTCGAATTTTTTTTCAATTTTTTTTCAATTCCCTGAACTCCCCAAGGCCTGGGGTATGTCCCTGTAGTTCAGGCACGTCTTGAATTTTTGAATACTAGACATAATTGGGCTAAAAGTTCTGAGTCTCCCTTCCACTCTCATCAATGAGGGTGGCGGAGTGAGTTTGGAAACTCCTGGCAAGCTCCCGTTTTGTGAGCGAGTCAAGTGAGTTAAAGGTAATAAAATAAATGAATAGACTCTTCTTGCCTCGGCCCAGCATGAGAAAAGTTTAGTCGAGAAAGTCGAGGAATTGAGCTTGGAGGGGATGAGAGGCTTCCCTGGGCTGCTGGAGAGCTCCACGGATTTTCGAGTGGAAAAGTTATTATAGAATTGAGAACGCAGGCTCATCTTGAGAGGATCTAGGGACCTGGAAAACTTTCATCTCATTCCCTTACCAGCCCCATGATGAAGATTCATTGAGAATTGAGATTCAGGGGCCCTAAATAGACCGGTAATTTGGGGATTTGATTGTGAAAGAGCGGACTGATTGACGCCGTCTGGTGGTTCCTTCATTTGAGTCGATGATGGCAATTTTGGTGTCCATCCCTTTTCTCTTTCCCTGACAGGCCCCATTTCTCTTTCCGCCGTGGCAGGGGAAGAAAGGCGTGAGAAACCGGCTTTAAGGATCCATTATAGTGGAGAGTGAGTGAAAGGAGAAAACTTCCCTTTCACCCGCATCCTTATGAGATCTCTGGTGATGGGCGAGTGGTGTAGTCGGAGCGAGGCTGGGAAAAAGAAAGAGAGACTCCTAGGGCAATAAACATCCTTTGATAAATACACTTCCGCCCCTTCTTCCGCTCCTTTTTTCCCTCTCTTTTCTCCCTTCAGGAGAGTGAACAAGATTAAGAGGTTTACAAATACTTGTATATCACAATACTCTCCCTTCCCTTTCTCCCTTTGACAGAATGCGACAAAAGAGTTGAAAGACAAAAAGAATACATGGGATGTATTTTCATTTGACTCAAGTCAGGGACTTTAGTGGCTATATAAAACGATCTCTCTCCTTTATCTCGCCTCTCCAGGAGGAGCTGTTCCGGAGATTATGAGCCAACGTCAATAATAAGAGGATTACGACGAAGAGAACTAAATAATAAATGTGAGACTAGCTTGCGAAATAATTGAAATGTAATTTCCCAAATACATACGTATAACATCATTACTCATCGCTTCCTGCATAAATGCCCAGAAACTTGCATTACTCCCCTTCCTAAACCCCTCGTATAATCACATTTACGGAAATGCCCGGAATATTCCAAGACCTATCCTAACTGAAGAGAAAGTAAAGCTATTTCTTATTGCCTGTCCTCCCATGCAAAAGTCTTATAAGAACTATATAAATATACATAGGAGAATGAGAGCGTTATGGGGTTCTAAATGCTTACAACTCCTACACAAAGATTGTATTGTACTGGAGCTTATTTTAATCTTTAATATTACTCTCAAAACATCCATACTTACCTTATCTTAATGCTTATTTAACTTGTAATAGTATTGTTATTGTGGGTGGAGGAATGGATTAAATCCAATTTTCCTTCCTTTCTATTCAATAAGTTTGAGAGGAAGGAGGAGGAAAATGTGAGGAGTAAAGAAACCTTTGGTTCAAATGCATAAAACATAAGGATCCCAACGTGCACGTTTCCTTTTCTCTTATTATTATTTGTGAAATATCGACATTCGGCGAGACGCGAACATGGTCTAAAATACAGAAAAATAACCTTCAGGATGATATATTTTATTTTTATACTCAAAGCGTCCGAGTACACGACGAGTCTCCGATGGTGGATGGGGAAATAAATAGAGAAATATTTCCCTTTCTCATGCGACACTTTGCCTTTTGCCCAATGACTAAACTGGGCGGACGCGTGAACTCCAAATACAAAGCCAATTTCTTATCTTGTCAATTTCACTGTCTTCGTCTTCAGTGTCTTCTCGTCCATGTTTTTTTTATTGTGGCAAAAAGTCCTCGATCCTTTCCATCCTCATTTCTTGCCCTTTGTATCCTATTTATATATATTATTTAACGAGACATCTGTCCAAATGTGAAATCTTGACTTTTAAACAAGTGTTTTTCTTTCTTCCACCACCCACTTTTTACCATTTGAAGCACCACTTTGCTCGCTTTTCCTACGTCGACCACGTCGATCCGGATTTTATTTGCCCTTATAGTCATACCGAGTGCGTCGTGTGAATGTGTTGGAAGAGAGCTCTTGGACACACGTGGAGTATTGGTTCATGTCGCTCGTTCAAATCCCTACTTGGAGCAGAATAAACAAAGGAGATTCCATCGGGAAGAAATCAATAAGATTTAAAGATCAACGAAGAAGAGAGATTTATATTACTACGTACCGTTCAGAGGGAATTGCACAAATGCTCAGCACATTTTTAATTCAGAATGGTCAGCTTGAGCGGATCTGTAAGTTTTTCAATGCATGCATGAATGCATGCCAAATTCATATTTTAGCGACGATATAGCAGCTGATGTATAAATTCGTTGAGTTGGAAGTTGGATGAGAGAAGGCTTTGAGAGAATTTAGATTAAAAGTTGAGATGAAAAGATTTGCCACATGGCTACCAATTCCGAGCCTATACACACATAGCATGAGGAAGCTAGTAGGACTCGAGAGCTCGCTTGAGAGAGATGAAAAAAGTATTAGTTTGTAACGTCGAACTCATATCATGTCACTCGTATCTATAGAATAACATGTCATTTTCTGGCGGCGGTGGAATCAATGGCGGAGACGACGAGCCTGATCATGGTAATTTCTCCTCCGAGCTTCGCGATGAGCTCATAGGGCGTGGAGAATCTCTCATTTACCACACCGTGGACACTCTCGGGATTGGATGCTTAATGATCTTATCTTCTGTAAGGACAAATTTTCCCCGAACTTCCCCCTTATCTCTCTGGCATTTAACAATAAAAAGGGTCTTAAATGAAAGATGTCTCTTCTCGTCGGGTCCTTGCTCATCCCGTACTTCTGTGAGAACGGGGCCTGTGGTCTTAAGCCGCTCTCGCTCCTCCTCTACTCTCATGCAGCTTTCTGGGCCTTCACTCTCGTGAGCTCCACTCCATTTCCCCTCAAGTGGCCTGTTAAAAGACGTTGTTCACAGATCGCCGACCAGTTCATTCAGTCCCAGCATATCAAAGTGCGGCTGCGGGGCTACCTGGATTTCTACAATGAGAACCGGGTCTTGAGCCGCCTTCCCTTCGCCCTCGTCTCTTTATGTGAGTGGGTTCTGAATGCTTCTGGGGGTTCTCCTGTCCCAGTGACTTCCTTCGAAGTCGTCCTCGTGTGTGCATGAATGGGTTTGTTTTCTAGGGAGCAGCCTCCTTCTCCTCGTCTCAACGGTCCTCAACGATAACTGCGTGGGGGAGAAATGCGGGGGATGGCTCCGGTCCTCCGACTACGGCACGATGCTCCTCTCTGTCGAGTCAGTCCTCGTCTCGGTCTTCCTCCTAGCCTACTTGTGTATGTGTGCCAATGTAATTATCGGGGTCCTTCGCCCTCTCCGTAAATCCAATGAAGGAAGGAAGAGGGGAGACACACGGTGTTTTACGACCCATTACTTCCGCTCCCCAACCCTTTCTATTATTTATAATCAAGGGTTTTTCATGGCTAGGTCGAGTCGGGGAGTTCAATCGAAGCCGGGCCGCACCGGACGTGCTGCGGGACGAGATGGCGGCCAGCAGCCTGGGCTTTTCGAGGTGAGTGATCCGCGGGAGCTGGGAGAAAAGGAATGATAAGCGAGAGCTCATTAAATGAGCCGGATCTCAACCGGGGGAAGGTGAGGGAGAGCAGGGGCCCTTTGGTTCCGGTCCCAATTTCTCGGCTCGGTTGTTTCCTTTCCCTCGCGCATTCCTCTGCCTCCTTTTCCGTTCCTCCCGGGATGTGAGCTAACGAGTAAGTTCTGCAGCCCGGGCCGCGTGGACGAGGAGCTGTTCGAGCGACAGGCCGACCTCATCCGCTACTTGAGAGACGAGAACGAGGTGCTCCGAAGGCGCCTTCTCCACCTGCGCTCAGCCCCTACCATCGAGCCCCACCGCCCCGCACCCAATCCCCCCAATTTCCTTCTCGCACAATAAACTTTTTATTCAAGACCTACATTTTCGTATATATTTCCACACTTTTTACATTTACTTAACACCCAGCATCGTCTTCACGACTTTCACGACGTCGGCGGGGACCGGAATACAGGCTGTCTCGAGGGTCTTAGCATACGGCATTGGAATGTCAGCTCCGGTGACTCGCATTACCGGGGCATCCAAAAGGAAGAAGGCGCTGCCTAAACGCACACATATCGTTAACCTCCAGATGACAATTATGAACTCGGCTCAACATTAAATCATTCCACTCACTCTCACTGATACGGGCCGAGATCTCAGCTCCAATGCCGCAGGAGGACCAACCCTGCTCCACACAGACGATCCTATGTGTTTTGCTCAAGCTTCCCACCACAGCTTCCATGTCTAAATCATCGGCGTAATAAGTAGGTTTGAAGAAGTCGAGATGAGGAGTGAGATAAGAAATGAACTTATAGATTACCCAGAGGCCGGAGGGAACGAAGGTTTATGACTTCAGCGTCTATTCCGCTCCCTTGAAGTTCCTTCGCGGCCTCCAGGCAGAGTTGGACACCACGAGAGTGTGAGACTAGTGTGACGTCTTTTCCACTTCGTTCGATCTTGGCCTTGCCAATTGGAACGGTAAAATCCTTCCCGAACACCTCCTCTGAGACGTCGAAGGAGATCCCGTACAAGAGCTCGTTCTCGAGGAACACGACGGGGTCGGGATCCCGGATGGCAGCCTTCAAGAGTCCGCGGGCATCTTCGGCTGTGTAGGGAGAGACGACTTTGAGGCCCGGGCAGTGAGCATACCAAGCACCGAAACACTGAGAGTGTTGGGCTGCGACACCGGACGCTGCTCCGTTGGGCCCGCGAAACACGATTGGGACATTGACCTGGTATGCATAGGACCAGGGTAAGCGGGCGTGAAGTGGGGGATAATGCGAACCTAGGAAACCACTCACCGTCCCAGCTGACATGTAGAATGTCTTCGCTGCCGAGTTGATCACTTGATCGATCGCTTGCATGGAGAAGTTAAAAGTCATGAACTCGCAAATTGGTCTCAGCCCAGCCTGCACCATTACACAAATATTGGGTTTATGTAATATGTACCGCCACATGCGTCCAGCCCACCTTCCTCACTCCTCGCAATTTTGGAATATAATATGAGGCAGTTAAGGGGGAAGTGGAGGCAGAAGGGCATTTGGCACATACTGGAGTTAAGGAGGGAAGGGAAGCGCGAAATGAGATATTTAATAGGCTCACCATCGCAGCTCCTACGGCGATCCCGGCGAATCCCATCTCTGTGATAGGTGTGTCGATGACTCGTT
Source organism: Neelides sp. FZ-2019 (assembly GCA_009869795.1). Classification (NCBI taxonomy): domain Eukaryota; kingdom Metazoa; phylum Arthropoda; class Collembola; order Neelipleona; family Neelidae; genus Neelides; species Neelides sp. FZ-2019. The sequence continues at coordinate 288,658 of VJMY01000003.1, read as the reverse complement.
TGTCCCCATACTTCTTCCAAAGGCCCCTCGATACCTGACCCCAATGATTCATGAGACACTCGGGAGAAATGACATTAGCCAGGGCCCCACGGCAAGAGACCCGGCCAATTCGATGATCCCTCCTCACTGGAGAATCTTATTACTATTTACCTTGTAAGCCCCGTCGTACTGAGCCACTTCCTCGCCCATCACGAACACCCGCTCATCCCTCTCCATCTCCTCGTCGATGGCCGAGTTCAAGGCATCCCGGACCGTGAGTTGCTTAGCCTGGAGCGGCACCGCCGTCGAGAGACATCGGCGGCCCGCCCTTGCTCCGAGGATCTGGAATTGGCAATAGGCCATGAGCACTGCTCCTAATCGCCGGCTCCATTAGCCACTCCGCCCCGACAAAGAGCCCCATCGATCAGGGGCGGAAGACAAAGAATCTGCCAGTCCCTCATCCCAAAATAAAGTCACTTGGCCCCTTAATTGGGGTTCAACTGATGGGAGCGAGTGAAGCGGGGAGCGAGGAAGGCGGCGGGGGTGAGTGAAGGAATTCGTCACACTTCCACACATCTCCTCCACACCGGTTCATTGTCACTCCCTCAAAAGCCCCAGTAGATCTTCTCTATAATTAGTCGCTCTCGGTCGCGAGGCATGAGGAGGAGGAAATTCATGTACTTTAATTTATTTACGAGCAGCGAGCCACATGTGGAATGGATAATTAGCCAGTGTGTCTCTGCTCTTGTTCATTATTCCCATGCAAGTGATTCGTGGTGGGACTCATGAATCTTCGCTAGACCTTCCGTGACTCTCCTGGAGGCGGCCGAACGTCGATGATTCTATGAGGGACGACGGGTGAGTACCCCTTATGAATAAATGGATGACGAATGAATGGGGTGCATGAGGCGGCGGGAGCAGACTGTGCCATAAGAGGCAATAATACACTCCATCCCTCCTCGCCTTTCCTTCCTCTCTAGTTATCTAGTTGACCTCCAAGGTCATCGCTCTCGAATCAAACCTCCTCGTCAACATCCAGAGCGGCGGGAATTGTTCCATCACGGCTCTCGCCCTGCTTGGCTTCAAGAGGGAATCCCGGTTCGGGACGGGTGAGTCTTGCAATAGTAATCTCCGAGTGAGAGGTTCTCGTGAGGAGATCGCTTAAGTACACAGACTTAATTGTCCGGAGCTCCTCCTCTTCAATGAGAAGATGAGGGAATAAAAATAACCTCTCAATTTATGTCGCTCGCTCCGTGAGAATACATTCGAGCCGCGCTTCTATTTATACGACAAAGACACAATAATCTGAGTCTCCAATTAACGACTTCCTCAATCCTCGGCTTTTCACTCGCTCAGCCACTGTGGGACTCATTTTTAAATTCCAAATAATGAGATTATTCTTCTCACTCAACTACTCGCATTTAATTTTTCATGGTGGATTAAGATAAGTGGACGGGGAATTATGGAGCCTCTTTTGTGGAAACCCATTAAATCGGGGTAATTTAATATATTATTTGGGCGGAAAGTACTTGAGAAATTGTTCATTGTGAGTGGGGGATTATTGGAGGAGTACGGGTAGTAAAAAAAAAGTCAAGTTGGAGAATAATTGGCAATCAATAGCCATTATTATTGACTCGTAAATTCATAAGTTAAAAAGACACTGACGTGAAAAAGTGATGACGTGATCGAGCTGGGTGGATTACACGAAAGAAATGATGTATGACAACAGCTGACAAAATCTTTCCACAAGGAACGAGAAAAATATGATGAGACAGCCACCATTCCTCCAAATTTAATTTTAGAATTTACAATTTTTTCCAAAGTAAAAAGTTAATGATAGACAGCTGAAGATAACTGGATGGATTTTGAGCAATCCCCTTCATTAAATATATTTTATTCTCCAGCCGACGTCATAAAGAAGGTTGGGTTCTCACCTTACTTCTCACAGGGAATAATTCGCATCAATTGCGAAATTAATACCCACCTGGCAACTTACGAATTTTAGCCCAAATAAATAATTCGAGGGTGGAAATTAAGAGCAGAGCGAATCCAAAAGGCCCTTACCGAGAACCGGAGAGCAGCCAGGGCCATTTGTCAGCAGCGGCGGGCGAGAATTGACACGGGCGGGTTGGGAAGTCGAGGAGGAACCTGGTCGCGGTTCTGGGATTTGAAAAAAGGAACGGGGAACCACGTGGTAGTTGGCAGGAGAAAGAAGATGAGAAATGAAGAGCATCGATTTTTGGCCAAGTTCCCTTCATGAAATTCATGATCTCGTCCCACGCGAGAGCAACCTCATCCGCAGCTCTGAAGCAAAGCCTTCCGCCTTACACGTCGGGGTCTTGAGCCCGACAATCCCGCATTAGCTCCCATTGTTCAAAATGCCCCAGCCCATATTAACTCAGAGGAATGCGATGACTGAGGGATGGATGGTCTTGCAGGGCGGGTTCGGCGGCGGTTCGGCGGGTTGGAGGAGACAGTTGGCCGGTGACCAAGAGGGATCGATCGGTGAGGGTCGGGGTAGGTGTGGGCCCTGGGCCGGATCGGCCCATGCGTACATGCCCACTTCTTGAGACCCTCGAAAGACTCGGAAGGAGGAGAGGCACAGGGGCAATCGCGCCGTGAGTCTTGGCGAGGAAGGACGTAGGCGTAACCGCCGGAGTCGCCGCCGCCGCTAGTCCACTTAGCGGCTCTCCCGCCGCCCCATGGGTGAGCCATGAACGAGACTGACATATTCCTCCCGGCCCCTGACCCTGACGGGGGAAATGGGTCCCGCGGCGGGAACTTCACCGACTCGGACACCCCGCATCTTGAGGTAAAAGAGACACTTGTCCCGTCTTGCCCCGTTTCTTCTCTTCAATCGATTTCCCTTCTAGCTCGCCCTCCTCTCCCTCAAGGGGCTCGTCTTTGTCTCCATCATCGTGGCGGCCGTGATCGGAAACATGCTCGTCATCGTCTCCGTCATGCGGCACCGGAAACTCCGAATTCTTACAAATTACTTTTACGTCTCACTCGCCATGGCCGATATGTTGGTCGCCCTCTGCGCCATGACCTTCAATGCGGCCTTGTCCCTGAACGGAGGTGAGTGTCCAGGCTCCGGTAGCCTCATCATCTGCCGCCGCTAACCCTCCTTGTCCAGGGCGATGGCTTTGGGGCGAGGTGCTCTGCGACATCTGGAACTCGCTGGACGTGTACTTCTCAACGGCCTCGATCCTCCACCTCTGCTGCATCTCGATTGACAGGTACTTCGCGATCTGCCGGCCCTTGGAGTACCCTCTCAAGATGACCCACAAGACGGTGAGGGTGATGATCGGCTCGATATGGATCCTCCCCTCATTCCTCTCCTTCACCCCCATCTTCCTCGGGATCTACACGACGGACGAGTACTTGAGGGAGAAGGAACTCAACCCCGAACTCTGCGACTTCATCCCCAATACCGGTAAGCCGTGTATAATGATGAAGTTTTGAGGGCAGTGGAGCCGGCTTCGCGGTATCTCCACCGCTCCAGTGCTTTCACCACTCAAATGCACACACTGGGCCCAGCCGAGTGCACTCACCCGGAAGACCCGCTGGAATCTCAAACCCAGCAGTTCTCCCTTCCCCCCACAGTGCAGAGGTCAAGAAAAGTGAAGGACTTCTTGTGTTTGTTCTCCAGTGTACGCTCTCGTGTCCTCCTCCATCTCCTTTTGGATCCCCGCCGTCGTCATGATCGTCATGTACTCAAAGATCTTCCGAGAGGCCCTGCGGCAGAAGCGGGCCCTCTCATCCACCTCTGCCTGCCTCGTCCTCCAACATGTGAACTCAACGTCCCGGTCCGCCTCCCACAGACGCTCATATAGATCTGAGATTAGCCAGAACGGTAAGCTCTTTCTCCTCTTTGATTCGGTGAAAAGGGCTGAAAGGGTCCAGTAAGACGTGTTAGTCAACCCAGTCGCGTGCCGCCGAGTTTCCCCTCGACTCCCCGAGTTCCGGAGGAGACGAAGGAAGCAACAGGGAAATGTATTATGATTCCTTCGATGAAAGGGGATCTCTCTTGCCTTTGTCAAATGAAATCCGTTTATATGCTGGGCTGAGAAGTGACAGCCGCAGCGGCAGCTAATCCGTTTCCCATTTTTAACTGTCAAATTTATAATGAGGGGTTCTCCATCCATCCACCTCTGCGGACGTTAATTGGGCCATTCGTCATCTGGGCCTCGTTCTTGTTCCAGGTTCGACGTCGACGGCTGTCTGCGACAACAAGTCTCAAGCCAAGTGGAAGAACGAGCACAAGGCCGCAAGGACACTAGGTGAGCCTTTATTGTGAAATTTGACCCTCGATAAACTGTCTGATGTAATTTTCTCCTGAAATAGGAACCGAGCACATGGTATAAATAATAGAGAGCTCCGTATGCCCACCTAGGTATCTCCTTTCCCTCCCACCATACATTGTCCCGCCTAGATGCTTTAGAGGCTTCTCTGTCCTTTTGTGTGCGTAAATAATCCATGAAATGATAGAGTCGCGAGGAATTGATACTCCCAGGCATACGATGCCTCATTCGAAGAGATCTATGCAAATAAACCTTTAATGCCTTTTCATTTGTGAGTTCTTTTGTGGTGAGGAGGATGCGTCAAAGAACTTTCCCTCTCAACGTAAAAAGCATCTTTCGGAATCATGTTATGATAGCTCCATTTGCATAAGAGATGGATCCTTCTCGACAATTGAGACATGAATGGAGCGAGAGGGATCCACTTTTCCTTTTCCACTTTATTAGGTTAGTCCATCAATTCATTTAATCTAACTTGATTTTTGAGAGGATGAATGGAGAGACTCTGTTTATCGCCTCTTCGTTCCCTCATCATATTAGTAGCGGCCTATTAACTAACAGTTTACATATTATCTCGCTTCCTTTTCCAACTTAGGCGTTTTAAGGTTTAACTCGCCCTAAGCCCCCTTACAGCTCGAATTTCCATTTAATACAATTCTTCCTCCAGGCGCTACTTAAAGTTTAGCTATCGTATCGTCGTCTGTTTACCCTGCCCAAATGTATACATTAGGACTTATCCACCCAAATTACATTATTATTAAAGTTTATTAGACCAACGGAATTTTATTGTTAGTTGTTAGAGTGGGGTTGGAGGTGAGTCGTTAATAATTGGCTCGTTGGATTCATAGGTATCATAATGGGGACTTTCATCCTCTGCTGGGTCCCCTTCTTCACATGGTACCTCGTGTCCGCGGTGTGCTCGGTGTGTAAGAGCCCCGACTGGGTGGTGAAGACGATGTTCTGGATCGGCTACTTCAACTCCACCCTCAACCCGTAAGTCCTCATCCATTACCTGATTCGAGTGGACAGGGAGACGGAGAGAGGGAGATTCCGCTAGTCACATTAACTGATTGGGAGTGAGAGTCGACTGGAGAACTTTTCCAAAAGAAACACTTTCCCTCTTTTCAACTCTCCTTCCTTATTCCATTTCCTCAATTACGCCGAGGAAAGTTGAGGGGGAAATCTCATCGGGCTCAAGCTATTTTTAATATTGAATTTCCACAATCTACTTAACCAAGTTCTCGAAATGAGAAAGCTGGAGAGGCATCCACCCTCATTAGTGTCTGGTTGGGAGTGAGTGGATACAAGACCTCTGCTTTGTTCGTAGGATCATCTACGCCTACTTCAACCGTGACTTCCGAGACGCGTTCAAGGAGACGATCCAGTGCGTGTTCATGTTTCCACGGAAAGGAGGCTCCGGCGGCGGCGGGGGCCAGTCGTACGTGTGAGACCATTCCAGCCCCCGACGACGACTGAGAAAGACAATCCACGGCGGTCAAGTACCTGTTCGACTGAGGGCACGCATTCCTCCCTCGAGCTCTCCCCAACCTCTATTTTATTGTAGTGTTTTTAACCGCCTCTTTGTATATGAATAAAAAAGGACGAAGAACGATGGAGAAAATGAATTAAGGGCCTCTGTTCACTCCACTAATTCAATTGAAATTGATTTCCTCTCCCCACTTTACACTTTAGAGAAATCAATATAGGGAAGTGGCGCATGGAGGTTCCTTCTCCTCACCTGCTCTCCTGAGCACCTAATTGGAGCCCCGAGGGACCTCACTTGCGGCCCATTAGCCCCCATCCCCTAATTGTTCCCACAATCACCTCCGATTTCCTCACCCTCGAGAGCCTCCGAGATTTCCAGGGCCCGGAGAATCGAAGGAAGAGCAAGTGTCATAATGAGCCCGCCCCCACCCCAGCAATAATTGAATATGAAAGCGGGTAGAAGAACCGGGAGAGTCAACCTGCTCGCGATCGATCCTCCTAACTGCCATGGGACAATCACACTCGCACGACGGACAGACTCTCTAATCCGCTTAACTTTCGAGCCGGAATTCCACCAAGAACTCCTTCTCCTCGTGGAAAACATCAGGAATGTGAAAGAATGCAATCCCCCCAAATGCTAAACTCCCCCCGTCCCCATTAAAAGAGAGTTGTAGACAAGACAGACTTTATTTACGTGTGGAAAACCCCGCAGCTGGACTCACTTCCGTCGCTCCGAGATCGAAGAGAGTAGGCGATGGCCTGACACAAATGTGACCAGCCCAGGCACGGCCATCCACTTCAGTGCCTCGAACATTGTGAGCTTGAGCCAGAAGACCCCATAGACGCCGAAGATCCCCATCAGCCCCCCATGGAATCCAAGGGATGAGAGAGAAAGTTCTAATCCTCCGAGATTCGCCCCCACCTTCCACCACTGCAGGTGAGGAAAGGAGAGTTAGAGGTGATAAACTCCGGAATGGCCTCTCCATCCAATTACGGTTGAAGTCATTAAAAGTGGAGGAGCCGACCTCCTCACCCAGTGGATTACTCCACTAATCCTCCTAATCTCCCTCCAAGAAACCAATCTTACCAGAGCGAAAAGGATGAGAAGCGGAGCGAGGGCGAAGGCCGTGAACGCATCAGACAGCACCCGCGGCGGCCTCGGCTCCGGCACCCGGAATGTGTGCTGGAAAAGTCAAGAGACGTGAGGGAGAGGTGGGGAGAGATGAGGTAGGGAAAGTGGGTGTGGGGAAAGCTAGTGGCCGGGCGAGGGAGAATGGCTCTGCTCCTCCAGGCCCTCCGTCCCTTCCCTCTGCCTTCCCACCGAGTTCGGAGTCGGGGCTACAAAGCCACGACTAACGAGCCCTGGTTAAACCTACTACTAGCTAATACTACAAAAACGACTTGCTTTGATGTTCTCCTTCGGTCCGTATGAGACGGCGTAGAGCGGGTTCACGGACTTGGCCTTCCCTCCCGCCACCTGCAAAACCACTTCTCCCAAGGCCCACTCCAAGGAGTCCTCAACAAGGAAGTCCCCGAGGTAGATGAGGATTTCGTACGACCCTGACTCGTAGCCCAGATCCTTCGCGTGGCTCACCGGGTCCTAAGAAAGGTCCAAAGAACGTGTTACAATCGAGCCGAGGAGTGAGATGTTTGTGGGAAATGAATGGATCTGTCAGCGGCTGGTTCTCAGCACGAATCAGAAGATCCCATAATTTGTCATCACGAGGGAACTCCAGTGGGTGAAGCCTTTATGTCCCTCATAAACGGAGCTCCAGCTCAGCTCAATCAATAAACCCATTCCATTCATGCCGAGATTTTAAAAGTCAAAGGGACCCAGGGAACCTAACCACTCACTTATCCCCCTCTCAAAATGTCATTTCTCTCCTTTCACCTTCCTTCTCGGCTCCGCAATTTACGCCCCGCAATCTCATTCCGCATTCATGGGCGTGGAAGGTGTCCAGCCCCTCGACTACAGCCCCTCCGGGATTACTTATTACAAAGGCTTTACCCACGAGAGGAATTGGGCTCTGGGGATACGGGACGTGGCTATACCAGCTCGAGCTTATAGTCCGTCTTCGTGTCAGTCTCAGTCTGGGCAATGAAGGCGACTTCCCTCTTGGTCGCCTTGTTTCTCAAGAGGACAAATACTTGATGGAGCGAGTCCGACGCAGCGATTTTGACAATGAGCTTCTCCCCGCCCTCCACTTCCAAGGCTGTCTTGAGCTTCTCTCCCCGGTTGATGTCGGTGTAGGTGGCCTTGCTCTGCTGGTCTGGGTCTGAGACTCCGACACGTACCTTCACTGCTCCCAGCTTTCCCACGACCTTCCATTCCAGGACCGTGTTGCGAAGAACCAGGGCCTTGTCGGCTTTAGCGCTCTTGGGGACGAACGTGACTTTGAAGAAGCCTTTGGGGAGCGGGCGGCTCTTTGTGTCGATTTCAAAAAGAGTCCTGAGGGAAACAAACCTTTGATTTAAGTCTCTTTCAAGTCGCGCTCGACATCTCCGTGAGGTTTAGAAGGCAAATGTTGATTTTATCATTTGGGGGACATTAGGGAAGAAAGACATGGTTAGATAAGGACTGGGGCGTGAGGGAGAGAAAGAGATGTAGTGAGATGGAGCCAGAACGTACCTGTCGTTGGGCGCCTGGACCGCTTGGATGAATTCCACATTGGGGACCTTCTTCCCGTCCTTTGCATGAGAGACAGACTCTAATTGGAGAGAGATATCCAGGGGCCTGCCGAGTAAATCGGAGGCACGAACGGAAATCACTTTGTTTCCCTCCGACAGAATGTTTGAGTCCGCGGCTCCAATGTAGACCGGGACTGAAAACTGCCACCAAAGACGTACGTGAGAGTAAATCTAATCCCATTGATCCACAAAGTTTTCCCTTTATCCTCTCACTCCTGCTCTTTCCCACGAGGAAGGGAAACTTGGCACGGAAACCCGTTCTCTTCCTCTCCCGTGCAGACCCGAACCCGCCCACAAAACCCTGCATCCTCCTCCAACTCACCTTGTTACTACTCAGGACATCCAAGGCCGAGGCGAAGAGCCACACGCCCCGGGCGCTCGTCACCGTCTTTCGCGACACGAGGTAGTTGCCAAGCTTGATTGTCTGGTCGGCCGTGAGGCTCAGCTTGTTCGCCGCTTGGCCAACTCTGAAAACTCCACTGACGACCGGGCCTGTCACCGAGAGCCCTCCTTCGAACTGGAGGTATTTCTTGTCCACTTCGTCGGCCTGGGCCACCACGTCTTCAATGCGGTCCCAGAGGAGGTCCGGCTTCTTGGCATGGAGCGCCGAGGCCCACAAGGCATAGCCGAGAGATGAAGGAGAGTCGTCGGCTTTGGTGGAGGCTTTCAGCAGCTCGCCCACTTTCGCTCCATCGACACCCAAGCCGGCAGCCTTAGAGATCTCAGCCGCATAAAAAAGATCTTGAGAGGTTCCTCCGTCCTTTAAAGTTTTCCCGACGGCCTGGTCATGAAAATGGCATAATCAAAAGAACGACTTTAATGGCACATTCATTTAATTAAACATTCACATTTTCACTATATAAGAGGAAGATAAGGATCGCGAGAAAAGAGAAATGGTTTCATGAACTTGAGACAGGAATTTGTCTAGCCGTTAAATAAGATTAATGGGACTTTCAAATTGTGTTGTTGGTCATATCCATAAGTAAAAACGCAAATAAAATTTAAAATAAATGTAATGGTTTCTGAGTCGGAGGAATGACCAAGAATACTTTAACCCAAGAGCATAACCAACTCAAATATATATGTATGAGTCCATTTGAGTGGCAATATCATGGGTCAGCTTCCGATTGATGCTGGAGGAATGGATTTCAAAAGAATGACTTACGTCTTTCAGCCCTTGTTTCAAAGCTGAGACTTTGCACGAAGGAATTTTCGTAATAGCTGATGAGATTGCGAAGGCTTGTTCCAGTTTCGCTCCATCTTCTCCATCAAGCTTGGACTGAAGAAACTTGCAAACTTCCTGAAATAGAGTTTTCATGTAATTTGGAAATAGAAATATTTACAGTATAAGGCTTATTCCCTTCAATCAAATCTCTTATCTTTCAATCATTATTTGAAATAGAGAATGGAGAGTTCGAAGGGGGTTTCATTTTGGCCAAAAAAGAAAATACTCCATTGATAAGTCAATAGAATACCAATCAATGGCCCGTTTCGTCATTCCCTAGGCTCATTTATGCTCAGAGGGTATTTGGCGAGCTCAAGGAAAATGTTATAGGTTTAATAAAACCTAACTTACCAACTAAACGCAATGAATAAGTAGGTACTTAAACTAATCTAATAAATAAAATTTATAGGATAAATAAGTAATATGCCAAATGCACCCGAGATTTGGCACATTTTTTCATACCAGGCTTTCAAAATTACAACCCAATTCTTGGAACTGAAAATATCTTCATGAAGCTTAACATCATCCCATCTCAGATATTAAACACATTTTTAAAGAAAATAAATCTGACCTTAACTGAAACACTAAAAGTTAATTTAAATACACATATTAAATGAAACTACCACTTTATGGCATGATCTAAAATCACAATATCAATAAAATGAAAAGCAATTAAAATTTTAAAACTAATCGTAAAACTTCATATCAAAATTTTCATATTGACAAACGTATTTACTCAAGGAAGTGTTAACTTCCGAGTTCAAGTCAATATAATGGATGCAAGAAAATTTATTGAAATAATCGTATTTAAATGATTAACATAAAATAATTATGATTATCATAAATATTGATAATGATATCTAATATCATAAAATATAGAAGGAAATAACCACATTAAAAATAATCAATTTTATGATCATATTGAATCGATCGAATATAAATAATCTTAACGGAAGCCGATGTGGTATAGAATTGAATTGAATTTAACTTGCATGGAAGCAAGGAAGACATTTAGATTGGATTTTTGAGTCGCCTTCATTTCTACGATAAAATAAAAAATAACGGAAGTTCAAAATGACAAATAGTTAATGAATAAAATAGTAATAAATTAAATTAAATGGTATTTGAATAAACTAACTAAAAAAGATGTATTTATAGTCTGTTCACCTCAACTTATTTCAATTTCAAAGAAATCTTCCCATAATGGGAACCTGCTATTTAACGAAGGCAAAGAACGATTTATTTTTACCTAGAAAAAAATTGAACTTTACTTAGAGATCGAATTATTTTTACTAAAGGTTTTTTAGTGTTAATTAATGAAAAAGAAGATTAAATTAGAAATATATAATTATATTATATAAAATTATATATATATATATAATTATTTATCTTTATTGTTATTTTAGTAAAACAAGTTGTATTATATAGAATGTATTATTATGCGAGTGCTGGTCCAACTGCTGCGGGTCTTCCTCTTTTCCTCAGCTCACTCACTGACTCAAACTCACAGCAGTTGGACCAGCACTCGCATAATAATACATTCTATATAATACAACTTGTTTTACTAAAATAACAATAATGTTTAAATATAACATATTTATAATTTAATATTTTTGTGCTCATTATATTTTTACAGCTTTAATATTATATTTGAATTATAATTATCTCGAAAAAATGCAATAAAATATTTTTAATTTATAATTTAATCTTCTTCATTCATTAATTAACATTTATTAAAACACTAAAAACCAGTAAAATAAAAATAATTCGATCTTTAGGTAAAGTTCAATTCTTTTCTAGGTAAAAATAAATCGTTCTCTATGTATAGTTTCTTTAGCTATCAATTAATTTTTCTTTAGGTATTATATCATTCAACCTTTCTCTAGGTATCATTAAATTTACTCCGTTAAATAATCGTCAAACTGACATGTAATGACAATTAATTACAACACTTACTGGAGCCTTTGGAATTTCCCATTTGAATATGGCGTAAGTCAGGACAGCATAACTGGTCGCTCCAGCGTCATTAAGATTCCATCCGGCCGTGAGAACGTGTTTGAGCCGGAATTCGTCGGTTTTAGAAAATGCGGCTTGTGGAACAATTGGGCTCCCAGCCTCGTCGCCACTGCTGGTCAAGTAAGATGAGAAGAGGAGGATGGGGATCAAGACCCAAGACTTGGTCATTTTAATTACGGAATGTCAAGGAAGGAGGATGTCACATTAAGTAAATGGCAAGAAAGAAAGAAGAAGAAGACGATAAAGACAGTGACACGCCGGCTGCGAGGATTCGTGTGCCAAAGTGCCAACTCCCCAAACTCTCGTGTTTTTCTCCCTCCAAACTCAAATTCGCCAAACACATGGCTCGAGCAATTCCCATCCAAACAGTGCAGAAGTACGAAAATGTAGAAAGGATGCCGGGGAACTTGCCAGGAACCAGAAACTCCAAGTTATGGAAACATCACCCACACGCACACATCTCACATCCAGGCATTTCAACTTGAACCAAACATCCGATTCCGAGCCGTCGAAGCATCTCGGGTTTTTCGGGGTAATGCGACTCCTTTTGGAGAACCCAATTTCTGGAATTCTCCTCTCTTGCCTCTCATTTCCTCACATCTAAGGACCCTCAAAAAGGCCCTAATGACTCGCTTCTGCTTCTCTCTCTCCGCTTCCTCCAAACTGTTTCATGAGCACCATAAGCAAATATTGACAATCAGAGTAGTTAAACGACGAGGCTCTTTAAAATCATCATGTTAATAACACATCATATAGGAGCTCTTCATTCAATTTCCAGACTCGAATCTCTTATCAAGATTCACCCTTTTAATTATGAGAGCAAATTAGGCCTCAAAAGCATTTTAACTACTTTATCGTGTCGCGTTAATCGGGTAGCAAGTATGCCACCTAGTTATTTAATTAATTTCAGACAACTTCTATCACACAACGTCAAAAAGGAAAGTTATTAAATAGTTTACACGAAACTCTCCAGCTCTTCATGCAGAGATTAGAGGTGTGGATTTCAAACCCCAGGAACCACTCTCGTACAATTCATACATGGCGTAATTATTATGATGAGGCCTGATGAAATCTGGAAATATTCTTTATATTTCACGTCTTTCCCTGTCAGTCTCACTGACCGCTTGCGTTCTCTCTCACCAGTGGTCAGCTCAACTTGACATTTGGAAAGGTATGTGGTTGTAAAAGGAAAGGAGAAAGTCGGGAATGTGGGAGTAAAAGCTGAAGTTTTAGAAGTTCAGATTGGCATTTGGCATGAAAGCTCGCCTCGACAGCCGGAGAGAAATGCAAAATGTTTAAACTTAAACTAACAATAAGTTTAAGGGAGTATGCATACATCCTATGTAATATTACCAGGTTGACTCTGATTAAAACTCCTGGATATATCTACATTTGAGCTCACCACGGAACGGAGGCCGTAGGCCATGGAACTAATAATGCACTGTATGGATTCGTGCTGGATTAGTGTGTAGACAAGAACATTATTATTATTGGAATAGCTCGCCCAGCCCGAACCTCTTCCCTCTCACCCGGGATCTCCTGACCTCTTTTCAGCACATTAAATTCCGATGGACCGCTTGACCTTTAAAGCCTCCTCGAGGTCGCTCAAAATTCTGATTTATGGTTTTAGACCCATCCAAAGTTTCCGAGGACACTTTCTTCGTGTAAATCAAACGAGTTTGGAACCCGAGTTGAACTCTGCTACTTTTACATGTGGAACAACTCCATGACTAGCAACAACTGCTGCTAATTTAAGAGGAGGCGAAATGAGTCGACCCTTTTAATGTATTAGCTTAAATTAAAAGTTAGTTCTAAACTCCCAATGGAATCCGCCACACGAATTTTTCCTTCCATATCCTCCAGGCATTTTGAGGAGATTCGTAAGTTCAATTTAGGGAAAAACAATGGTGAAATATGCTCATTCCAAAGTTAGGAGTAGAATGGCCGGAGAGAAAAAAGGAGCTCGAGCCTGGATCAATACAATGATGACTTACAGAATCCCTGTGAAAGTTAAATCCTCTTCTCTACCTAACACCTTGAATGTGAGAAGGATTTTCATCAGAAGAGATGAGAGAATCCTGAGAGAAAGGTAAGAAAGTGTATATAATTCTCTCCATTTCATCTCCCCATTCGCGAAGCATCATAACAATCGTAGGAAGAGCGAACCCTTTCATCTCGCTCTCCCAAATGAGACATTCAAAGACTGATGGCGATATGAAGGTTGGCTCTATAGCGAGTTCTTCGGCCTAAACGGCCTCCTCTTATGTACACTCCAGAGAGAAAGCCGGAGAGCAAACCCGAGCGAAAACCGGATAGAAAAGGATGAGAGGCTCGTAATAAGTATAAGGAACCTACCTAACTCCATTTCAATTTCTTAATTAACTTCTCATTAAATGGAGTCGACCGGAGATTCTCTCCCTGAGCCTCCTTCCTCCAATCGGTTGTTTGAGACGAAGACCGGAGATAATATTTAAGGCTCTCCGCTTGACATGAAAATGGACACTTTTGAAGATAAATTGAGAGTAGGAGCAGGGAATGAATAATGTAAGCTGAGATTAATTGAGAGAGAGGAGAGAGAGAAGAGATGAGTTCATGCGGTTACCTTCGTGCCCCAGAGGGCACATTAAAAATTCATTTTCTTCAAACTCTGCGACGTCGAGGCGGAATGAACCTCCGGCCTCGGCGAAGCATGGCTTAAACATTCTCATAAATAATTTATTTACAAATGACTCATTTATGTGTCTAAGAATGGAATTAAAATCACAAAAATAAAATAAGTGGGTGTCGGGGAAGTGGAGCCTCAGAGGCCCGGGCGAGTGTCTGGAATCACAATGATGAGTGGGAGGGGACCCAACGCCCCATCGCGTATAAAAGAAGAAGGTGGTGAATCGGGAGAGCCTCAGCGGGTGCGGAATTCGCCGACGTCGCTGACTTCCAATACTGCTCACGAGGTTTTTGTATATATAGGCGTGTGTGGATCTCGACTATCACAGAACGACAGAGACAGGGGAATCTCAGTCTCTGGCTCCGGTGGCGGCTTCCCGATCCCCCGTGTTATCGAAGGCCGACGATTCGCCTCTTGTTCCTCCAATAGAAACACCGGAAGGCACCCGCTCTCGTCCGTCACCGATATCTCAGGATAAGGCCCCGACTACACATGAATAAATAATTAATCCTCACTCAGAACTCAAGAGTGTAAAAATGTTAATGGTAAATGGTTATTGGCGATCTCTTATTTAAATTAATCGTCCCAACCGAACCTGTAGATGCTTGAGGATGGGATGCTCATGAATCATTTCAAGAGCCGTGTTCGCGAAAGGGGATGGCGGCTGCTGATAAAGGTGGAGGCCTTGCAATCCCTGAGAGATGTCGAGGGAGCAGGGTTGGGTCGAAAGAGGCGACTCTAAAGGCTGGAACATCCTAACTGGAGATGAAGGAGACGAAGTCGTTACGGAGTGTCTTCTACTATCGTCCCTCTGCGTTCAACAAACAAAAACAATTTTCTCATTAGTTGAATAAAGTTAGAGCTAATTCCCTTTATTAACCGACTCCATTAACATCTCATATTTATTCATATAATTACTCCGCTTGTTTGAAGAATAAATAATGTATAACCTGAAGGGTTTTGGCAAGTCTTGGTGAGGGAGGGCAAGTTCCTTCGGATCCTCTCCTAACCGGGCTGTATCTCTCACAGTTCATGTGGCAGAGCTCTTTGTACGTTTCCCGACCTAGAACAAAGCCATGTTAAAAATTCATCCCAACCATTCGCGTCGTGAAAAAAAAAGCCGGAACAAAATCGGGAACCTGCAGGGGGACAATAAGAGGTTCTGTATTTTCTCGGCTGGATTCGAGAAAGAGTGTGATGAAATAAACGACGATGAGCTGGATGGGGAACGCTGGGCCCATGACCTCCAACAGATACTCCGCCATACGACGAGGGAAAGGTTGGGCCAACCATGTACAACTTCTGTGACTCAGGGTCAACAACTTCGCAACGAAACGAAAAATAAAATTGGAAAACAAAAGAAAGGAAAAATTAAAACAAATTATATCAAATTAGTAGAAACACGTAGAAAAAATCCAATGTAGTACAAAAGAAATTAAAAATGGCAAAGTAGATTTGTGCGTGCTGAGGAGAAAGTGTTCCTCATGAACTTACCAGGAGGTCTTTCTACGACTGTTATAAGCCCCGTTCTCCGACTCCGCCCTCGAAACTCGAACCCTCTTTCCTCGTCGGGATTGCCCAAGTATCCATCATGCCTTCGCAAAACTCCCTAAAAATAAAAATATTTATTTACTTCATCCATCACACTCAAGAGCTCATAAATACCCACGATAATTGTCCAGGAACTAAAAATGCGGAAGAGACTCATTCGCCCATTCAAGGTAGTTCACCAAATACATTTACTCACTCACTCAGCAAAAGTTCAGAACAATCCGGACAAGAACCACATTTAATTATAGTAAAACAAAATAATTGGAAAGTGTAACGACTTTATCTTCCCATGTAAATGAAATACTACCGTCGTAAGTTGTTCTCTCGAGGATGGGTGGCTCCAACCCCCTTCGCAAGGCTGTTGTTGTTTCTCCTTCTGCTGCAGGTTTGCTCCACCGTCCGAAGCTCGTCGGCCAAACCCACAAGCTGGAACGAAACCCCCATTTGCATTAGAGCGAGAGTAAAAAGGGTCATGAAAGTTTAAGAGTGTAGCTTTTATGCTCCCACGAGTGCTTACAATTTTCCATCACTGGCGGAGGTTTGAGAAGATGTTGGTCCTTGACACTCTCCACTAACGGAATCGGCTCTCGTGGATGCACGACCGGAACGCCCTGCATCATTTCGCACCACAATAAAATCCTCAATCCCACCGCCATCAAATATATGAAGTTGAATGAAGGATTACATGAGGAAGGTCAACCGTGTGGCGTCTCCCTTGAGGTGACGGTGAGTTGTTTCTTTGCCATCGTCCGTCGTCTTCTCCCACTCGCATTTCATCGAACTGAAAAGAAAATCAAATGAGAATAAATTTCAATATTTATTCTCCATCCAACCAAGCCATAAATATATTGGAAACATTCAAATCCCAACTTTGATAATAAATAAGACTTATCTATTCCCAGGAGAAAATATGTATATGGCTCTCATATACTTTCATTCAACTCCGTATTATGTAGATTGACGAGATAATGATAGTAGTCAAATTCCCTCTTAAATCCCAGTGCTCAATGAGCCAGCATGAATGAATGAAACTGAATGTGAATGCATGAATGGAAAGAAGGAATGAATGAAACTTTCTCACGGGCTTGTAAGTGTAAGTAAGTACATTCATAGTCGTAGTGAAAGCATAAGATACTCTATCGCTATCACCTTCCTCCCTCGGTTGTAAATTCGTTAGTTTCAAGAGTAAAAGAGGCGACGAGGGAGTATTAAATGAAGATATAGATAGAGGAAATAAAAGTAAATGGTATCAGTATCGCCGTGTGGGCATTAGATGAATGAAAATGAGACCTTTTCGTAGATCTGAGAGTCATTGAGAAAGAACTGGATCTCAGGTGAAGGCGGCTCGTTGTTTCTCTCCACAACGCCGGTGGTGATAGAGGCCTTTCTTGGTGGGAGGGCAGGTTCCTCGGCCCTGCTCCCGTTGAGCATGTGATATATGGCGGAGATATGGTCGAACCGTTTTTCGGTGACCGAGGAGAGGATGAGGTCGCGGGAGAGGCCGGGCAATAGGCACAATTGATCAACAAGGGGTTCGTTCAGAGGCTCATATAACTCTTCAATCACATCGTGAGGCCGCAGATGACCCATCCACTTGTGGGTGAAGATCTGCGGGAGGGTGAGACGTCGGGAAGGTTCCACTACGAGCATGTGACGGATGAGATGCTCGCAATCTGTCGACATGAAGAAGGGGATCCGAAACTTCCCTGCAATCACACGATTTCGTAGGCTGTGAAGCGTCGAGCCGTCGAAAGGCAACGCTCCGCATACCAACACGTATAATACCACGCCAAGACTCTGTAATTTGACATTAAATAAAGTAAGATAATTTAATATTTCAGCTATTTTGTTCTTAAAAATAACAAATTCATTCTTCTCAACCAATCTTTCACCAACGTATTTTATTATCCTTTTTTTATTTCATAAAATAAAAATATTAAATAGACTATCGTTAAAAAGTTAGGTCTTGAATTACCGCATTTTTCTCATAGTGGTAATTAGAAAATAGAAATATATATTTCTCATTTCACCCATAAACTCCTCTTTTGTTTGTTCAAAATTTAAACCTGACTCCACAAAATAATAAATCGAATCAGCTGCAAGTTTAAGTTTTGAAAGAGGAATTTAAGGGTGAAATAAGAAACATATTTCCACTTTCTAATTACCGCTATGTGAAAAATGCGGAAATTCAAGGTCTAACTTTTTAACGATAATACATACAAATTTTAAATGAAGTTATTGGAATAAAATGATTTCTTTAAGCCCTAAATTGTTAAATGCTTATTTAATTTAATTCAAATATTTAAACATGCAAATTTAAACCAAAGCTAACCCAGATATCTGTTTTTGGTCCATCATACTGCTTTCCCTCAAAAAGTTCAGGAGCTGCATAAGGAGGACTTCCGCACCAAGTATTTAGGAGACTTCCTTCAGTAAATTCGTTGCTGAATCCAAAATCTAAAATTTTATAAAAAATAAAATATTATAGTAAAGAGAAAATTATAATAAGATGATACTAAAGAAAAAAGACAATTAACATTAAAAACTAAGGCTAAGAGCGTTGCGAAATTTGTGATATTTTTTATATATAAAACTACTCTTGCTCTGAATTTTGGCTTAAGTAAAGGAGTTTAGAATAATGGAATATAATGAAATACAAAAAAGGACTAAATAATTATTTAGTCGAATTGAACAACTTTTATCGCTCGGAAATCCTCGACCTTCCTTAAGCTCATTCAAAATTTTAAGGCACGCGAGGACCAGATTGTTTTCTAATTGTCTCCGGAAAGAACTCGTGTCTCTAGTAAATTCATGCACACGACTAGTAGGCCCGAAGGAAAAGTCAACAATCCGAGCTCGTACTCCTCACACCTTCTCATAAATATGGATGAACTAGATGAGTGGAATAATAATCGACTTTCTTGGCAAAATTTCATGTTTCGAGCCAAAGATCAACTGTCCATTATGCAGCACTCGCTTAGCTAAATAATTTTTAATTGCTTATCAATTCGAAGCATATCCCAGCCTTAATTACATCCATTATGCATGATTCTCCAACTTAGATTAAATTGGTAATTTTACAAATCCTCATGCTAAATACTAAATCTCAAAACTAGGTATTAAACGACAAATGAATATCGATCACGAAATCCTTTTCATAAATCCATTTCCACCACACCGCATCATAATGCATATATAATGGATAGAATTCATATTCTCGAGTAGCAATTTACAATTAGTTAGAGGAGCTTAAATAAATTTTCTTTCCAACTAACTGGTTTTAACAGGCTCAAATCAGTAGTATTTATCTCTTCCACAATAAAGGAGGGATATTTATTCGAGAAATTCCTAATTCTCAATCTCAACAATTAATTCATTAAATTAAAATACAAACTAAGATTGAATGTGGAGTACTAAATTTACAATGAATTTAAGCTTTCTTTAGCTATAGCTTTCGATTTTAAAGATACTAGTTACTCTTCACAAATCATTTGAATCAACATTAGTCATATTTAATATTATACAACATGTATTCACCATCAACTCTTAACCTCATAAGACACTCCTAGCTTCTCGTTATCATGTGATAAGAAATTTTCATTTGGTTCTGTACAGTTATTAAGAATTTCCTCACCTGCCAATTTAATATTGTTATTAACATCCAAGAGTAGGTTTTCAGCCTTCAGGTCACGATGAACGACTCCAGAGCGATGGCAATAGTGAACGGCTGAGAGAATTTGCCCAAACAGCCTCCTTGCCTCATCCTCATTCATTCTCCCATTCACGACGAGGTGGTCTAATTAATTATTATCATCAAAAATGAGAAATCTGATGGGAGCTCATTAAAAGCTAGACGGTGGTTGAGTATTTGAGGAAAGCCGGCTGACCGAAAACTTCTCCCCTTGATGCGAACTCCGTAACGAGGTAGATGATCTTCTCCGTCTCCATGACCTGGAAGAGCCGTATGATGTGTGGATGTCGAAGCTTCCTCATGATATGGATCTCACGGAAGATCTTCTTCAGGTTCTCCGCCGTCAACTTGCTCTTGTCGATGATCTTGATTGCCACCTGAAAAGGATCCTTGACATGAGGACATTGGAGGGCGGAGACTTCCACGTGCGTCATCACGGACGTCAGTCCAAAACAAAGCTCCTCTATCTGCACCCACCATTGATTTCTCACCCTTTGCCTACCTCGTGCTTAACCACGACCCCTCCCCGGTTTCGGATTTTTTAATATGCAAACCATGAAATTAAATAACATAATGTCCTCCATAAACCCGCCATCCCGCCCTTCATTTTCTTAAATAAACAGGCCAAAGTGAATCGACCTTGAAGACCCATACAAAGACAAATGAAACTCTCAAGGTTCAAGATGTTCTTTAGTCAATAATATCTGCTCTAAGGCTCATTAAATTATTTCTCATATCGCGCATAAAATCCTCATGTCGCAATTAGTGGATTTCATCAATTGGCTAAATAATCTTCATAATATATATTGCAAGATATTTAAAATTAAGTTTTAAACGGATTTTCGAGTTTACTCTTTTCTGCGCATCGAATAAAATGTAGCACGTAGAATAATTTTTGCTCGCCTCGGAGATAAAGGAACATTTAAGGGGCATAGAAAGGCGTCTTAAGACGAGCTCTGTAGGTTAATGCGCAAGAAGTCTCGTGGACAATAGTTAGGATGATAAAAGAGGTGGGGAATGGCAGGTGGCTTGGTTAAATGTTACCTTCGTTTTGGTAATGACGTGGGTCGCGAGCTTGACGACGGCGAAGTTCCCCTTCCCGACCTCCTTGCCAAGTTCATAGTGGCCGACCCTCACGAGGTTGTTGAGGGAGTTGTTTCCGGCCATCTCGGCGGGTCAAGGGGCCTTGCGAGGCGGGAGAGGGTTCATCCTCCCGCGAAGGAGGTCTACTACCAACTGCCTCTCCCAAACATGCGCCTCTCTTCGGCTCCCCTACCTCCCCCATACAGAACCCACCTAATTAGCCCACCATCAGCATCTTTTCATTAACTTAACCTCTCGAAATGGAATGTATGACTTGTGCAAAGTACCTGTTTGCTAAATACTCTCTAATTAATTCTAATGTCGGGGACGAAGGTGAAGATGAGAATTCTTCTATACATTAATGAGCTTACTATAAAATATGAGAATCGACTGAATCGAGACTCTAATGGATGAGCCTGTACTCCCACCTATACTTTAATAAATAAGGAAACAAAGAGATGCTATAAGTTAATTTATAATGAAAACGATAGTTTATTTCAAATGAAAATGGGAATGAAATGATTAGGATAATTTAAACGTGTGGATTGCATATTTATTTAATTTATAATCAATCGGATTCCGAATTCATAAAAAGTATATACAAACATATACAAGTTTCATTCCTCGTTATTGTTATAATCGATGGATTGTTGGCGTTGTTGGCCTGATCCTGATTGAGATTGACCTTCAGGTGGTAGAGGTCCCAAGATGAAGAGGAGAAGGCCAATATAAATGGAGTAGATAAAAGCAACTGTGAACCAAGTCTGGACAATGTAGTTGAGCGAATTATAGATGATGGTGATGAAGAGGACCAAGCTGGTGAGGACGAACGGGAAAGTGGCCACCGTGATCGAGACTAAGACAGCCTTCATCCAGAAATCGGGGAAAGAGTGAACTCTTTGAAAACTCGTCCACGACGACATATTTAACTTTGATGGAATGAGAATTTTTACTCTATAAATTTTCTAATCGTATACAATAATGATAATTTGATAATCTATGTTTTGAAAATTGTTCCGTTTTATTTTTCTTCATCCTTCTATGGTTGTCTTGTAATTTTTGAATGTATGAATTGGTACTTATTATAGTTTATATTGAGAGATTGAGATTATAGTCAAGAAATCGTGACTCCTTTATAAAACTTTTAAATTAGATTCAACCATCCTTTAGTGTGACCCATTATTATTCATTCTATTTGGCGTTCAAGTTCAAGTGAAATGACTGCATAAGTTCTAATTGAAAGTGTCGGACTAATATTAGCAAATTGGAATAGAATAGAATGAACATGGATGTTAAATAACAACCATGATGTAATAACGTTTACACTTTATAAAAATACAACAGCTAGAGAATAAAATTTGTATATTTAACATACAGATTTTATGTACCCATACAAATTACTTTAACAGTGGATTTTTTTATTCTTTAATTTAACACGACTGAGATTCGGACAATGAGACTTGAGACCTTGAGATATAAATTTTAGTCAGCTATATTATCAACACAAGTATTTAATAATAAAGTACAATGTGGTTTTTGCAAAAGAGTAGTTGTGTATCGTTCGTGTAAAAATAGAATTGTATAAAATGCGTTTTCAAATTATCTTAATTATTACAACATTACAAATGGAGAAGTGAATATTAAGCGATTAGAACCAATTAGGATATTCACAACCCATATTTTTAACTTACATGTGGTGCGAATAATGGTATATGGTTTTTGGTATATTGTGATATATGGCATATATGGTGTTTTATGGATATATATCGTAGATTAGCGATAAGCGTACATATGATCTATTTAAAAGTCAATATATTCAAATTTCACCAATGTATGTAAAGTAAAAGATATGATAGTTTCATCAATACAAACATTCTTAAGTACCATATCCGTGAAAAATAGTAAGAGAATTATTCAAACATGTGGATGTTAGTGCAAATTAAGATAATTCTACTTACATCCTAACCATATTTCATTAGGTAACTCTATTTTAAATAATTATGTATATTTAAATATACATTTCTCTATAATTAAACACTTAAGATGTAATTATTCCAATCGTTAGATCTATTAATAGATCTACTCTTGCGAAATGTGCGAAATGATGTATGAAAACGTTTGCAAAAATGATTAAATATATAATCAAGAGGTTTTATTCAGTGAGTAAAATTGGTTCTTTTATTTAAAATATTTGATTTCAAAAGTAATTCTGCATTGACACTCACTGGACAGAGTATCCGAAGACACTGATATAATAATATAGGAAGGAAATGGTGCATTTTTGAGAGTTTTTAAAGCACGTTATTAAAACAGATTCATAGTAATGTTTCACGCATTAATGATACGATAAGATTATCTAACTCAAATGTTAATAGTAGATGAATGTTTTAATCTAGTAATCTTCGAACGACTCAGAGAATCATTTAATGGAACTTTTTTTGCTAATACAGTTGAACAATCTCTGAGTATTAAAAATCACCTTTTAAGAATTCCTTTTAATTTGAGTAAGGCCTTGGTTTTAAAATTCTCCTTTCCCCCCTTTTCATCCTTTTCGAGTTCATAAAGTGGAGAAGCGAAGGGAAGCGGGTCTTTCTTCTCCTTCTTTCTAAAGGCCAAGAAGAGACCAACGAGGGTGAGAAGAGCACTGAAAGCCGCCACAGCCATAAGCAGCATTCCCGAATCATGTTCTTCGTTTCCTACCTTGGCGGACACGACAGCTTCTTCTCCAAAAATGAAATTCTCTTCTTTAGAACCCAAGATCGAGTGGAAGGAGGAGGAAGGATGAGCCGGATGTCCATCAGCCACCAGCCCACGTCTTACAAGTTCCTCAAGTTGGAATCCCACGTCCGCGCTCGCCGGCCCTTCAACGGAGAAAGACACTTTGGTCTCAACTTCCTCGACGATTCTCAAAGAAGACCTTGTCACTTCTTTGGGCACGGAGCGCGCGGCGAGGATGGCAATCAATTCTTCTAATTCTTCTCCTATTTGTACTCGGGTGGGGAAAGTGATGGAGATGTCAACACGAATGACCGGGACTCGACTGCATCTTCGGGCACCTCTGACGAACGTCCCGGTTCCCTCGATTTGATTTCCAGCTCCGTCAACACACCAACACGTTGGGAGTGTCTCTTTTGAACATTGCATAGGGGTAAAGTGACCTTTTTCATCACAACTTGCCATTCCCTTCTCTCGCCGAGCCAAACATCGGCTCAATGGGAGATTCTCTAATGAGTATGAAAGTTTCTTCCCACTGTCTTCAATTTTCTCCTCCAAAGAAGGCGGAAGGATTGTGGTAGTTTCTTCTCTCGAGTCGGCGAATATCACAATTGCATCGTCTCCATTGTCTGTTTTGATTGTAGGTGGAGTTGGGAGTGAAGCGCAATCAATTTCACGCCCGTCGACATCTTCGGCTCGAAGAGGTGAGCAAGAACAAGGGTCAACACGACAGATGAATTCATCGCTGTCGAGATGTCCGCATGAGAAATTACTGCATGCTGAGGAGCGACTGCAAGTTGACAATCCCCCATCGACCATATTGGGACATAGAGTGATGTCGGGGCATCTTGACTCGCATTGTTCTTTTGAAACGAAATTATTCGCGTTACCTCCACATCCTCCGTATATAAATTCTTCACAGGAGTCTGTTTCAGAATTGTAATACCAGCGATCTACGCTGGCTCTGCACAATCCGATCTTCAGTGGTAGTTTACAAATGTCAACTGAAAATATTCACAATTTTAGTTTTTGACTTATTTCAGGCATCATTCATGTTGCATGCATAGAATATGCTTTTTATAAAAGAAAATGTGATGTGTGATTCCTAAATTAATTATTTTACCTGGTTTTTCACAGTCTGTTTGACATTCTTCAATTGTTCTGAAGTTATTGTCATTTCCTCCACATCCGCCATAAATGAATTCTTCGCATCGTGATGAAGTTGTATTAAAGAAATATTGCCTAAAAGAAGCACGGCAAAGTCCTTGTTCAATTGACTGCGTGCATTTCTCATCACAATTTACTTTTTCACCAGTTTGCCTATGAAAAATATAAATATAAATTGGTCATGAATTGTAAATGAATCCTTTACACCATGTTTGGTTTATAAATCCCAATTTCTAAAACTTACTTGAAAAAAGCAACTGAACATAAGTCGCAGGGATCAGCAATGCAAAGTGCTGTTGGGTGAGCAGAACAAGATGCTTTGAGACATTCGTCGCTGCAAACCATTGGTTCTCTTCCATTTGAACACACTTCTCCTCTCACCTCTCGTTTCATTACAGTTCCTAATAGTTTCATAAAATTTAAACATTTGAAGATTTTAACCGTTGATTGTTAAATTATTAAAGATAGTACATTGATTTTTCTTGATTACTCACCATTTTTAGAGCAATAAACAATTCCTCGTGTGAGGGTTTGTGGAAGTGGATTTCCTTCTGGGTCAACACACCATGAAAGTTCTCCCTGGGATTGCACAGGTTCAAAATCTCCAGTTGGATCACAAGCAGGTGGAGATGCAACCATTCCCGCTGGGCGCACTTCTCCTTTTGTAAACAAATCAATATTTAATTTGGCCTAATTCAATATTCTCATTCTTTTGTAATTTCACTAGGATGATTACTATTTGGTGAAATGCATCTAGTAGAACATCCATCGAAGCAGCATTTGAACGTTCCTTCACATTCCTCATCAGACCCGCACTCGAAGGCCGACGGATTAGACAAACATGAGAGATCAACTTCAGTGGGGATTGGACATTCGCCTTCTTTTGTTATGGGCTCGCGTACAACTCCATGAGAAACCACGGACTCCATACATCTAAAGTTTTGAACAAAATATTTTAATACATGTTAATTTAAGTCATTTTTATTTTATTCATGAAGGCACATCTTGGTTCCTGTCCTCATTTAATGATTTAAATATTAAAGGACCATGACATTTGGCCTTAAAAATTCGTATTCCTGTTCAATTTTTCTGAAATTTAGATATGTTGTAGAGGGGGTCTCAATACAAGTTACTTTTGTAAAGTTCAAAAAAATCTGTCGAGTCGTTTGACCTCTAGGTTCGGGTCGAGTTACCAAATGCATACGAGAAATACATGGTCAAAACCGTATGCCCTTTCCGTTACCCCACTCCACCCAACTTACGTCCAACCATTCACCCACTCACAATGCTTTGTCAACTTGAACTTTGTCCGAACCTAGAGGTCAAACGGCTCGACAGATTTTTTTGAACTTTACAAAAGTAACTTGTATTGACCCCCTCTACAACATATCCAAATTTCAGAAAAATCGAACAGGAATACGTATTCTTTAATTTAAATTACTTGAATCCACAGTCATGCATGCAGCATTTAAGAGATTCCTTGCACTCATAATCAGATTGACATTCATCTGTGCAATCTCCATTCAGAAGGTGGAGTAGAACCGCTAGAGATTTCGGAGGCGGACACGAACCTTCCTTTCTTTGCCCATTTGGACGTAGAATGGATACTAAAATCTCTGAATGGGCTGGAACATGAACGTCTTCAGGCATTTCAGCCGAGTCTTCCAGACTCTCCAGAGACCTTTTATATCTGAATGGGAAAGGCGAGTCGTAAAATTGAGGTTGATTGAAGGCAGGGAGAAGTCGAGCGCTGCTCGGCATGAGATCCAAAAGATCTGCCTCGTCATCCAACCTCTCGTCTCTCATAATATCTGCGAGGATGTCAGCAATGTTGTCCACAGTGCCAGAACGATCAATGTTTCGCCCATGTCCGCCAAGAATCGTCGCGCTCCCCCTCATTAAAACATTATTGTCTCCAAAGAGCGGAGCCAATTCTCTCGCGACAGCCATGTCATCCTGGTCCTCCATTGAAGTCCCAATGAGGATTTCTTGAAGGGAATTGTCAACGAAAGGCTCTGCGTCTTCCTCAATCAATGCGCTGTTCCCTTGATTGGTCCAAGCTGGTGAATTGACAAATCGCTGAACTTCTTTTTGGCATTTTTTCAGTCCAGCTTCGCAATCCACTTCTTGATTATTAGCATCGAAAAATTTCGCTTTGCAAGTTCCACAAGGACTCACGCGGCATGTGGCTTCTGGATGACTCATGCACACTTTGCCATCACAGAGTCTCGGCTCACACACGTGAATGGAAACTCCATCCGCACAAACTTGTAGTCAAATAGAAAAATTACAAATAGAAAAATCCCGTGAAACAAGATATCTTACATTTAAAGTTACAATGAGCTTACAAAGAAATCTTCAATAATACCAAAATGATTTTTTACCTGGAGGATCGGGGTCAGTGGAAATGAGGCGCCCACGAGCTTGTCTCGAAGAACAAACGGGCTGTCCTTTGGTCATGGTGCCTTTAATAGGCTCGCCCTTTCGATCAACACACCAACACATGCCAACTTCATGAAGACATTGAATAGATTCCCATTCTCCACTCTCAGGAGCACAATTGGGGATATAAGTTAAATGGCCATATTTGTCGCGAGCTTCTCTTTTCTTTTCCCTCATCTTTTCACAGCTTGTGAGTGCTATTTGGTATCATTAAATTAAAGATTGATAAAATACTTTCAATTCTTTTACAATTTTACTTAAAAGGAAGGATGGCATTGGATAGGAAAGTTTAAAAATATATACAATTCAGACTCAATTTTATTAGTAAAATGTTAAATGACTATTAAATGTAATTTATCTAACCGGGGCACACATTCGCACAATGCTCTTTTGTATCAAAATTATTGTAATTTCCTCCGCATCCGGTAAAAGTGAATTCTTCGCATGAGTTGGATTCATGATTGAATGTCCATTTGCTAATGGCTCCGTCACAACTCCCTGGTTCTTTTTCTTGGAAGCAAATCTCTTCTACAATGAGCAAAAATTAATTATTGATACTTTCAAAATGAACAATTGCAAACATAGCTCAAGGGCTTTAAAAAAATATTCATACTTGGTTTTGGACAGCAAACTGCGTATTCTCTGAAAGGACTCAAACTGCAACTATGAGAAGAAGGACAAGAGCCGGAAGAAGGGCCACAAGTCATTCGGCCCATTGGTCCCTCTAATGGTTCTCCATACCCACATGGGTTTTCAAGTTTAGGAAGGCAAATAGGAACTGGAGGACATGGTTCACCAATGCAAGAGACATCAACCAGACGACATTCGTCCGACGATCTCTCACATTTCACATCTTCACAAGGATGTCGACATTCGCAAGTATGGCAACCTGTTGAATCCAACTTGTATCCAAATTGACAATCGGATGAGCATTTTTTCAACGGACAGTTATCAGATCCTGATTGAAAAATTAAAAATTAGCAAAATATAAAGTGAAAATATAAATGAAAAATATAATGTCTAATTTATACTAATTTATACAATAATCATATTTTTGTGTTTTGGATAAAGTTAGATTTATTGAAAAAAATGAACCCACCTTGGCAATTTGGAATTGTTCCAGCCAGAGACCGAGTCCCTTGTATCTCCTCCCCAGTGGGATTCACACACCAACAATTTCCAGACACAGGGTGACACTGAATGGGTTCGAAAGCTCCATTGTCCACACTGCATTGTGGAATGTATATTCGCTGTGCAGGAACTCCACTTTCACGGGCTTTGTGCACAATAATACTCCTCATGTGTTGACAAGCTGTGAAAGATTTTCCTCATTTCGTTACGCTTTTCCTTACAAGTGAATCTTGTTTGCAAATCAATTTTGTTTTATTTATGTTATGATTGTGTACCGGTGAGGACGACAGGCGGAACACATGTGGTGCCACATCCGTTGGAACAGCATTTCCTGTCATCTTCGCACTCGCCATCTTCCTTACAGTCAAATGTACAACTTCCTCCAGTCAGTGGGACAAGATATGGGCATTGCCCAAGTTTCTCTGTATGCTCGAGAGAATTCCCAACGTCCTCAACTCCTGAACGTTCCTCAGCTTCCTCTCCATCTGCAAAGGAATTGAGAGGAAATCAATTGAAATTTACTGCTTTCTCCCATGGAATTCTTTCATCTACTCAAAAATAGCATTTCAAGTTGAAGTATAATGTAATACTCCATTGTAAAATAATTTAATCCACACTTGATCGAATCTTTCATAAACTTTGTAAAATTCTTCAACTCTAACCTAATCTACTCTAGTAATACAAGGAGCTCATAATAAGCTCACTTATTACGTCATTACATTGTTTACTCAAGTATAAAGTTTATCTTTTACACCAGATATCATATCAAGTGGATTAGTGAGAATTGGCTGTTTATTTATTTTGTATTATCAACTTACAAAGAACAGGACAACAAAGTCCAAAATCATGATGGGTTTCAGTATCATGACAGTAGAAGTCATCAGGACATTGTAACATTCTTGCTCGAGGATTACAACTCATACTCTCGTTCCGCTCAGGATCCATGAAAGGCTCGCCTTTGGGGCATTTGATTCGTGAAAGTGATTTCGGTATACCTATCATTAGAAATAAATTGAAATTAGCTAATTGGACTGTCAAATAAATTGCAGCTCGAGGGGTCTTACAGTAAGGAAGAGCAGGGCAGTGTCCATCCCAACAGTCCACATCCACCATCTCGCATTCCTCGCCTTCGCCACATTGACTTTCCTTGCAGAGGCTCCTGCATTCGCAGATTCGACACCCGTCGAGGCTTTCATAACCAAAGTCACATCCGAGACGACAGTTCATTTCTAAACAGCCAGGGGAGACGCGTTTCTCAATGCAGTTCTTGGGGGTTGTGAGGCCGCCTTCTTTCTTCATTCTGTAATTTGGCAAATATATGAAGGCAACGTGAAAGCGAAGAGATCCTAATTACTCATTTCTTGGGTTCGATCGACTCGAATTCTCCATGGTTGAGCAAGAGATAATCATTTTACCTCGTTGAGGGAAGCTCAGCTCCAAATTCGTCAACGCACCAACAGGACTCTCCTTCGCACTGAACCTCCTCGTATTCCCCATTCTCCTTGCACGTCGGATTTCTCACTGCTAGACTAAACGGTTGGAGCGCTCCGGCCATCCGCCCACGAGCGTCTCGTAAATACTCACAAGCTGTGGGAAAGCAGAAAAGTTGAAGACTTTCAAACTATCATTTGTCATTTCCCTTACGAGTTGGCGACGGAGTTGAAGGCGATGGAGTCAGGAGAGGATCAGCACAAATGGCACCGCATCCCCCCACACCGCAACATTTCATGTCGCCTTCACACTCTTTATCCGAACGGCACTTCTTGCTCTCAAGACCACTCGTTCCGTTGCAAAGACTTGGTGACAAAAACGGACACATGCCAGCCTTCACAAATTCTACACGAGCAGTTTATCCGTTCATTTAATGTTTATAAACGTATATGATATGGTTGTAATTATATATTTTGATGATTGGTTCCTTAAAATTATGAGCGTTTGACTCACCGACTCTTGGCCTATTCACACAACAGAGTCCAGCTCTGTTGACTGACACGACGACACAGATGTGAGAAGAAGGGCAAGTCGTTGCTGTGTTAGAGCATGTGACAACTTTGCCTGAATTTACATCGGTAAGTGGTGTTCCGACATCACAAGGATTGACGTACAAGCTCTCTGAGAGACCTAATAGCCAAATTAAAAATGACATGTTTAATATTCCCATTGCATAATCTTAATTGCTTCGAAAGGAGTAAGGAGTCCTTTGTAAAATATTGAAATGTCATTATTTCATTTTACAAAAGGAATTGTGAGATTTACAAATAAACAAATTAAAGGCTATTGAATTACATGTTGGAGTTAGAATGCATTTAGCTGAAGGATCACATGGTTGAGTGCTGAGAGAACACCGGGAACCCGAGGGACACTCGAAGGAGTCGCAAGGATTCTCCACACACTCGCACGTTTGACATCCATTCCGATCCGTTTTATAGCCAAGGTCGCATGAATTTGGGCAAAGGAGGTTCCTACATCCCTCCTCTAACCTACTCACTGCTAAAGAGAATCAATGAAGCTCATTTATTGGATTGTTCCTCTCGAATTTGTTTGAACACTCACGATATCATTGATTTCATTGTTAGCAAATATTGAGTGTTCAAGATGAAGTCATTTGATACCTCGTTGTTTGGCCATTTGAGAGCAATTGACGCTGTCAGAGAGCCCCATTGACTGGGGATAGTTCCTTCCACTGGGGTCGACGCACCAGCAGACCTTTCCATTCCTGCTACACTGCCTCGTCACGAACTCGCCTCTTTCATCGCACTGGGGCACGTAGCCTTTCCCAGCAACCTCTTTCATTGAGAGCAACTCGGCCATCCTCCTCTGCTCCAAACACACTAAACCCAAACAAGTCCTCTTTTTAATTCACCAAAGTCTCTAAAAGTAATTCCTCACGAGTCAGATTAGCCGGCATCGTGCAGGTCTTCCCACAATTGGCTATGCAACATTTGGAAGAATCGGGACATTCCAGGTCGTGGCGACATGGAGCTTTGCATTCTTCCCCCTCAACAACTCCAACTACCAAAGGACATGCTCCTGGCTTCTCGAAATTCGGATTCTCGGCACAGCAAACCCCATAGTCATTGCCTACAAGAATTATTTCATCTTTATTTTATTACTCACCTCAAGATTATCTATGAAATTAATTACAAATGTTTATTAATATTAATCTTTTTAATTAAAAAAATGACATTTCATCCATTTTAAATTACTACATGGTATTTAAAGAATATAATCAGAATTCCTGAAAGATGCGTGAGTTGGATTTTGCATTTTGCATACATGAAACTAACAAATGTCTTTATTATAAATTACAAATTTGAAATGTGAATAATTAGACAAATTAACCTTTTTGAACGTTGCACTTGAAGGCCGCGGGACAAGTGGGCTTTCCTGCATCATTGCCACAGAGGTAGGGATTTCCAGTTTCAGGAAGAACCAGAGGAACGCCGATGGAACAAAGGGATTCAAGGCTCCTTGCTTGCTTGCAAGAGGGAACAAGCGGACAAACGGTGTCCTTGCAAGGTGGCTCTTCTAAGATACATTCAGTATTTGCAGGGCACTTGACGCCCTTACATGGGTCCTTGCATTCACAGAAGGGACATCCCTCTTCATCAAGCTCAAAATCATGTGGGCATAGCATTCGACACTGAGGGCCCAGGCATTGTCTCGGATCTGCAAATTATGATTTTACATGAATTTCTGCATTCTTTTCATCTCAATGGATCATTCTAATTTTGTCTAGAGTGGCTCGTGTTCGTTGTAAACTTTTCACATTACCTTCTGCTAACTACAGAAATCCTCATCATGTTTACAATGTACTTCCACCATGCACAATTACTTTTGACTCTACTTTATAAGGAACGAGTTTTGTAGTACATTTATATTATTATTTAGAGCGTTGTTAATAATAACCTCGTACTATACGGTTTAAACAACCTGTCCGTTGTTGAAAAGAATCTTTGTTTACTTTCCACCTTTTGATTTCAAACTCTCAAATCAGAGCTCTTAATGCTCACTCTCAGTGCAGTGCAGCTAACAATAGTAATAAAGAAACTTGCACATTCCCCATAAACACACATAAAGGAGCTCTTTTTCAATTATTTTTTAACATACTCTATTTGACTTGCATTTGAGCTTTTTTACCTTTATTTCTTTAATGATTCTCTTATAAGCTTTAATATATTTAGCATCGTTCCTGAACAATAAGTTCAAATAAATGTACAGAAAGGCATTTTTGAAAAGCAAATAGGGATTTAACGGGTTGTTGCAGATGCAGTTCCGCTGATTCAACTCACTCGTGCAGTTGACGAGGCTTAATGAGCTAACTCGTGTGCCAGGCCGTTCTCGACCTCCCTCGTCGACGCACCAACAGTGGCCGCTTCGCTCGCACTGAATCTCTTCGTACTCCCCTGTGGGACGGCAGTTGGGGAGGGAGACGTCGAGTGCTTCAATTTCTGGCAACAACCTCGCGCGCCTCTCACCATACTCCCTTACTTGCTCGCAACCTGAAAAGAAAATAATTAATGGTTAAAAGCATTTGAATACTCCAAGACAGTAGGATGTAAAGCTTATCGTACAGCTACTAACAATGAGCTGGGAGTTATATTATAATAATCTACAAGTGAGTCTTAAAGAGTCCTAATTTGGTGACAAGTAGAAGTGGGCGTGAGAGATTTGTGCATTCATTTCACTATCAGAGATAAATCCCAGATGGGAATTCACATTCTCTTGTCGCGGGCGGAAGAGGAATTTACGAGAGGATAATGAGGAAAGTGTGGGGAATCAGAGCAAGTGAGGAGGCAAGTGAGTAATAAAGTCATATTTTAATCCAACATGAACACAAGTAAGTAGTTGGAGTGGATGGGGATCGCGGAATTGCGAAATGGGCGTCGTTTCCGGAGTCACCGTGTCAGAGGGCGGAGAATGGCAAATACCAACCGCATCCTCTTCACCAACAACGAGGATTAAAGCTTACATGCAAAGTGCCGTTCTTCCGCTCAACTTTCCTCCATCCCTCATTAGACCCTCTTTAGAAAGTGTCTCAATGAG
Organism: Neelides sp. FZ-2019; assembly: GCA_009869795.1. Taxonomy (NCBI): domain Eukaryota; kingdom Metazoa; phylum Arthropoda; class Collembola; order Neelipleona; family Neelidae; genus Neelides; species Neelides sp. FZ-2019. Next base: position 255,473 of record VJMY01000003.1, on the reverse strand, counting down.
TGGGCACTGTATCTGAATAGGAGTCCGTGCATGCATCCTCGGTTAATTCGCAACTCGTAAATTTAATTGTGTAGACAATCGTAAACAGTTCTCCCTGAGATGAAATCCCCAGATGGAGAACTCAAGCGAGGGGTGAGATGAAGCTAATTAGAGAAATCTTAATTGCGCCACGCTCGCCTCCGCACAGCTCCACATTCCATTGTTATTAGAGTAATAATGATATTTAATAAATGGCGAAACAGAGGCGTGTGAGACGGTAAACTATCGACTCTGCAGGGATGTTGAAAGCCGAGAGTCATTGAATGGAGGCGCTTGAGAACCCGTTGGTGGTCAGTTTAAAAAAAATTGGAAAAGTGGAGACGAGTCGAACAAACGACCTTTACCTCATTACAAAGAAAAGGTGTAGAATATGCGGATAAAAATGATTCTCAAGGAAAGGAGTCGTCGGCGAAGTCGCAAATTATACACACACTTGGGCTTCGCTCTAATTCATCTAACGATTATCCTTTAATAATAAAACTCAAAACGAGGAGGTCTACTTTTCCTTGTACGAAGGTGATCGACCATTTACAATCTCGTTAATTCACACATGCATGCATAAACTCGACCAATGCATTTGTTCTAAGGGAGAGCTCTTGCGGAAGATATACATACTCTGTGCATAATTAGGCTAACCTTCTTTCAGGGCAAGATATTAAATATTCATTATTCATTTCCCATCTTGAATATTTCGCCATTTAACGAATGAACTATCTTCCTTTTAACTATTCATGCTTTAATGTTCACTTCTACTTTTGAACTTTCGTTCCACTATACTGGAGGGCTAATTATAAGAAATAATAAAACCTTTCATGCAATCTCACAATATCTGCAAGGTATTTACATATTACTCCTTTTATTTTTTTTATTAGAATACTGAGATTTAAAAGCCTAATTTGTACAGTAGTTAATTGATTAGTGTCCTTTGTGTTAATTTTTATGTGTCTAGTTAAAACTTTAAGGCGAAAGCCAGGTATACATTAACATGAGGTAATTGGAATGTGAAAAAGAATTTACGCAGACAAAATAAATCATAATATTTTAATTTTTGCCTATTTGGTATTCGTATGCAACAATGCAAGGCTTATATTCTATTGAATATATTTATATAACACCTTTTATGAATAATGATAATCAAGAGTGTTTTATTCATTATTCATTGGTGTTCATGAAAATTATCTCGGTTGCAATCAAACATTTCCTACTTGCCCCTATAAAATGAAATTGAGAGCATTAATTGAATATATAGTTGGGGTTTAATTAATCGCTCAACGCTTGTCCAATCAAGCCATAAATATTAATGATAGCTCAGGGGTCGCATGGGAGAATGTATTGAAAAAATAGAAGGTTATTTAATTCCATTGAAAAATAAATCCCCATGAATGGTATTTCTGTGTAGTATTAGCTAACGAGCAATTAAAACGAGTCAGACAGGAGAGATGTAATCTCCCAGTTCCTGACAATTCAATTCAATCAAGTTCAAGAAGCACCTGAGCGAATTTAAATAAGTTGACATGTTGGCTATTGGGGCCGCCGTGTTAAAGATGATGGGCCATGAATGACGTTGATTAAGCGTAATGAAGTTGAACTAAAGGTGGAGTCTCCGGATGTCAATTGAGAGCAGCTGGAGAGCGCGACCTCGCCAAGGAACAATTCAAATCGCGACCTTCATCTCTTTGTCTCCGGCGAGAGAAGAATGAATCCATTAGCTCACAGTAGGCCTTACACTCACTATTAATTAGGGAAGAAGGGAGAATCTTGTGAAGTGTATCACATCATTATGCACCTTCGTATTCATTTCTTTCAATTTGAGACAGCGAGCCTCTGCATAAGGAACAGGTCGTGAAATAATAGTGAATAATGAGAAACCAAGAAGAATGCAGGTGAATTGAGAGAATTAGAATGGGGGAAGTGGGGAATCCACTTTGCCGCTTGGAATAATATTATTGCATATAAGGACTTCAATGTGATAGACGGAGTATAATAAAGTACGCAGTGCTTCAAATCATATTACTCACCAGAGCTTTGGCATAAAACATCCAAAGAATAAAGGGATAAGTAGAATGAATGAAAAAATGAGTACCTGTGTGAAGGGGCAGAATGCAAACTTTGGAGCATCCTGTAGAGCAGCATATTGAGTCACCGCTGCACTCATTATCATCCTTGCACTGATCCTCGGCGATGGGGTCGCAAAGAGCTTGGTTCATGGCGGGAGCCGGACACCGGGCATCTGAGAAATAAATATAAAAAACCACGTGTGACGGATGATGGTGACCTTCGTGGGCGGACGAGACTCAACTCGTTGGCCTACATTGAGATGAGGATGAGAAGCCCCCTGAGTTTATTAAAAAAGGAGTCCCGTTCGCTGTTCCCCAGAGTCACTTGACTTAAGCTAAGAGACTCCTGTTACCCCCTTATCTCATCTCATCAAAAGAAGGCATTCTCTCTCAGTTCTTTTGAATTCTCGGAAAGGACGTGGTAAAAGAGTGGCATGGAATTCCATGGTTTGTATTATATTTCTTTTGGACACTCACCTGCCGGTACTCTGGCGACCGTGACTAGGAAGAACAAGGCGAGGCCCCGCCGGAGGAACATCGTCACCTGAGAACAAACGAACATGACATCAAGAAATGATCTTTTTCCCTCATTCCGTATCATCATCCAGGAGGTAACTCAGAAAGGAGAAAAAGGGATGAAGAAGACTCAAATTGGGTATTTATGGAGAGGGTCGTCGTGGATGTCGACCCAAATTTGATTCCCCTCCGGCACTCGGTGGCCGACTCCATGAGACTCTCCTATCTCGAATCCTTTTAGGTGGATCTCCACTTTTAGCCCTGCCAATCTCTGGGTGTGGTCAGCTGGCCACGGCTCGTCGCTCTCACAGTCACACGTATCTTTTAAAGGGAGAAGAGAAAGCAGGGGGCAGAGCAACGACTCCTCATACCAACGTTGATTTAATAATATACCCCAAAACCTCTTAGCAAACTCTCACTCCTTGAGGAGTCAAAAAGAGACATTATGATTTGTTGGGCTAAGAGAATGAATTCTTTAGTCATCAGGAGATTCCGGAATCCTGAGCTGTAAAAAGAAGAAGGAACTCCGCTCACTCATTCCTGGATGGATGGACTTCAGACTGAGGGGGAGAGAATAAATACAATAAATACAATAGTGAAGTAAGCGAGCAATAAAAGCATTTAATAAGATGTGGTCCTCTTGTCCGTTATTGTGAGTCCGACGCTCGACCACCCTCGTGCCACTCGTCAGCACAATAAGTCAACATTACGAGTCATTTACAATAGAAAGCGGAGGTTGAGAAGGGAGACTCTCCTTGTACTTCATTGTAACAATCATAATATGTATTATAAGTCAGAAAATCTGTAGTTGTAAATGAACTCCCATCATCGTCCATTTGCCAGTCTCAAATGGCCTAATTCTTTTCCTCAAACTCTCATCTTCTCAAGATGAATTAAACTCATCGTCTCAGCTCATGAATTTTGAGTAGGGGCATATACATGCATAGAGGGAAAAAGGACTTTCTAACTCTTCGTCAGAGGAGTAATTACAAATGGAGGATCCCTTTATTATGTATGAATGAGCGAGAGTTCGATGGAGTTGGGGCAGCAGGATAAGAAGAATGAGAGCGGATAGCCAAAGGGGCTGCCTTCACAATGAGGAATATATGCATGTAAGTATTTTGAGAGGAACCTGCTAACCCAGTGACGGCTCTTTTGCCCTCAACCCTTATTTTTCGCCTCCTCTCATGTCACTTACTGTGGGGGTTTAGGTCGTGGGTCCTCAGAGGAGATCTCACTCGGGATGTCCGAAACCACTCATGGAGGGATGAGGGAGTCGGGGTCTTAGCACAGGCTAGGCATCCAATTCCTTCAAGGGTCTCTCTCTCGTATTTACACCTCACATTTTTCACTCTCACGATCACAGCACAACACAGAACTTCCCCAACCGAGGTGGAATAGAGACTGGGTAGGAATTGGACGAGAGGAGCAAACCACCCCTTACTCGTTCTTTGCTGGCTCTGCTGATCCTCTCCCTCCAACAACCCTATCTCATCCGTACAAGAAGACATCTCAACCATTTGTTATGCCTTCACCCCTTAGCTCAAACATCTTCAACCTCATTTGGGCCGCTGACGACTCATACCCAAACCTAAATATTTTACAATTAAGGATAAGAGCAATGCAAGAAACTCATTGTTTTAACTACCATTAAAAAGCCCTTTTACCTCTCCAACTTCGCTGGTAAAAGGTTTTCTATACAACATAAAAGGAAACGTAATGGGAATGTGTACGACACATTTTTGTTTTAACATTAACCAGAACAGAACTGATAGCTTCTTGGGGAGTTTCAGCATCATTTAGAGAAAAGTCTTTTGTGTATCTGCAATCGAATTACGAAATAAGAGTATCTTTAAATGAATATTAATATCTTAAATGGGATTTTCCCTTGTTGGTCAACTTTTTTTAAACGGCAATTGGATAATTTGACGTAGCTTTAACCACCTAGAGCTAAAGCTGAAGCCACGTCCAAACTCAATTTCCATATAGGTTATGTAAAGTTCATATTAAGATAGATTTGTTTGGCATTGGCACTGACCACTTGCCTCATTTCATTAATGATTCAGCACTAAAGATGTTTTTTCAGATGAAAGTACATGCTTAATTGAAGATTTAAAGTAAATAGTAAATAGAGTGATGATGAATTTCTATTTTGACTTAATACGAGCTGCCCTTGGAATACGAAATAATACTCAATTTATGTTTCAAACAGATTTATAATGAGAGTAAACAACTCTAATTGTAAAAGTTTATTATAACGATTTTTTTTAATTTAACAATAATACAAAATTATTTTAATATAAATTAGTCTTGAGTCTGAATATTTAATTTAATAAATTAATGCCTACTTATATTAATTGTAATAATTATTTAAAGTTCTGAGAATAGCAAGTGGTTCGTATAAAGAAATCTGACTCGTTCACTCCATTCAAAAATCAAAATCATTTTATGTGAATTCAAATTTACAACCTAGTCACTCATCATGCTGTAATCTCCCACTCTTTCGTTTGTTTTTGAGGTATCTGGATCATCGAGACGTTGAGTTTCTGATAAATCCAATCCTTTTCTTGCGTTTCTCAGAAGTCGCTCTCTTGCTCTCGCCATGCTCACTCGCATATTCTCCTGTTGGTGATATCTGCAAAGCTTCAAAGTTGCAAAAACACTGAGACCAACCGTTACGGCCCATGATGCCCAAGCTCCAAACTATAACATGGATTTTCATTTACTTACTTTAGTTTTATTCATAATCATTTAGTCACAAGTTCATAAGCAAATAAAAATAGGTACTTGATGAATTATAATTAATAAATCACCTGTGCTGTCCCTAGTTGAATATAAAACGAAGATGTGTCAATACCGTCCTTTTTATCAATATCATTATCAGCTGCGTCTTCACAACTAAAAGGCAAAATTTTAGGATTGAGATTGATTCATCAAAAAATGAGAAAAATCATGTGTTTTTATCAACTCACGTTTCAAATCTATTCGTTATTGACTGGCACCATGTGTCAAATCCAAGTGTGATCATTAAAGCCCCAATGACAGCCATTGTACAAACCACGTAACTTGCCAGCACGTCACCGAATGCAGACAAAAAAGTACTATAAAAATTATTAGTTATAATTATGTATATGATCATTAAATAATAAATGTAGCCAAAATTCTTAATAGTAGATAGTAGGTACTATCAAGAGTGTGGGGAGTTTACCTATCTTGACCGTGGTAAAGTAATACAGAAAAGCGATAAATCTGCACAATTGAGATAACAAATAACAGAACTCCGACAAAAACAGTATAATTGCAAAATCCGGGAGAGGCCCAGCTGACAGCAAGTTGACCATCTAATTGCCATTCACCACTTGAGAAAAGCAAACATCGTCCTCTAAAAATAGTTTAACAAATTAAGATATACACCTATTCAATAAGGTTTCACCATTCAACTTTGCAAATATTGAGTATTTTTGTATAACTTACCTAAAATCAGTTTCATGAATACTCATTGGAATTGTGATGCATAATGAAATAATGGCCAAAACAATGTGACCTGTCAATTGACTCAAAAGAAGCACGTTTCCAATTGCCATTTTAACTTGGATATAACATCGAAGTTAAGATTTAAACCTTTTTTTTAAATAAGTTTGTAAACAAATAGAGCAAAGAAAGTTATAAAGTCGATCAATTTTTTTCAGATTAAACAATTTTTCGCTTGATATATATATATATATATATAATTTTCATTCAGAAAATTGTTAATTGTTTATATTTAATATATAATATTGATTACTGTATTATCAAATTACTCTAAACGCCTTTATAATCATTTTAACAACTTAACACACTTTAAAAATTATTAGTCGAACAATTGACCATGAGTTCCAGCAGAATGAAACTCATAGAATGACTAAACACATCACACGTACACGAGACTTTATTGAGAAATAGAACCAAATGTTAAAAGCTGCCAAGTTCGATCTTAACATTTAATATTGTAATATTTAACAAGTGACATTGTTAATAAACCGCATTGTTGGAACTTGAAATATCAGTCTGTTCCAATATTTTTAATTAAATGTTCACAGTCTAAGCTTGATGCTTGAGTTTGATATAGCTTTTTTAATTCTAATAATTAATCTTTTTTCATAAACATTCGACATTAAATAGGCATGATTAATCAGTCGAAAATGATGTAAGACTTGAGTTCGATAAAAGGTAAAACCTAAGTAAAACCGATTAATGTTTTTTATTTCACCAATCATCCTCATTACATCTGCGCCCCACCACTTTTACTCTTCTTTGAGTTTCGAGCGAATTTGACAAACATTACGTGTCTTTCTCTTCCGCTTTTAATTCCTTTCCATTATTCAATCTCAATATTTCATTGTCTTAAATGCTCAAAAGATTTCAAAATTCTAATGTGTTTTTAAAATTCAGGTCAAATTAAATCGAGGCATCCGAATTCAACTAGTGAAAATCGGAGTATTGATTTACTCATTCTGGTAATTACTATATTTTACTTGTACGGCTCAATTTCATAATATTTTTTATGGATTTTACGGATTCTCTTAAATGATTAATTGGTAGGCATCTTATAATTTCAGACTCATGAGCGCTCAATAAAGCCAAAAGAAAAATTACTCCGTATTTCATCACAAATATTAATTATTTTTGAAAATGTGGTGGGCCCGTTGGAGCATTTGGATTGTTGCAAGTGCTGTTCTCACATCTCTAGTTGTAGGAAATGCATTTTACCAAAAGAAACAATTTTACCCTACAGTAGTCTACATAACAAAATCAAAACCCAGCATGGCAGTAAGTTTTATACATAAATATTAAAAATCGAATAATTCTTTTAATTACATTTGAATAATAAATAAATACTCATTTCTTTAGGTCATGTATGCCCAAGCTCTTCTACTTGTGGTCGCAATGGGAAAATTTTGCCGTGCCATATTTTTTGGTCAATTAAGAGCTGCTGAATTTGAGGTTTTTGAATAATTTAACATTACGTTCTAATTACGATTAGCTGGTTTGACTTTGATTTCTAATTAAATTATTTTCATTGTAGCATTTGATGGAGAGATCTTGGTATGCTGTGACAGAGACTTGCCTTGCATTCACTGTATTTCGAGATGATTTCAGTCCAAAGTTCCTCGCCCTTTTTACGATGCTCCTCTTTCTTAAGTCATTTCATTGGCTAGCTGAAGAACGAGTTGATTACGTGAGTTACCTTTGAATGTTAAATTTAGAAATTGCCAATTATTTCGATCTACATTCTTAATTCCTTTGTTTTAATTATACGTTTTTTTAAAATTTATTTCAGATGGAACGGAGCCCTGTAATAACATGGGTGTTTCATGTCAGAGTTTTAAGTAAGTTAAAAGAGTTTCATCTATTTTTCTATCATATTCCTAAATTACCAATCATTATTTACGATATTTTATAATTAACGAGCAATAATTTAGTAATTAAGATATAATTAAATAAATGTTGTTTTCATTCTAGGTTTGCTTTCACTTCTCCTTGCTCTTGACTTGTACTTTGTGAATGTGGCCTATCAAGCAACATTGACAAAAGGAGCTTCAGTCCAGCTAGTATTTGGTTTTGAATACGCTATTCTTACAACGATTGTTCTAAATACTTTAGCAAAATATGTGTATCATCTCATTGACATGCAAAACGATACGCCTTGGGATAATAAGGCTGTATTTGTTCTTCATACTGAAGTCATCATTGGTAAATACACAGGATGAAATACAGATTAATAATTTTACAAATAATGTACTTACTTTATAATTATGTGGACTAACTTTTTTTTACTTAATTTATTGAATTTTATTATTTATTCTAGGACTTTTCAAGGTTATTCTTTACATTCTTTTTGTAATTATTATGGTGAGAATTTATACACTCCCACTCTTTGCACTTCGTCCTACATACCTCGCTTTAAGGTGAGACTTCATTTCAATTTCATTTATTTATTTGAGTTTTAAAGGACCTTTTACATAATCGAATAGTGAATTTATTTTATTTTTCTTAAAATAAAACCTTTCATTTGAAAATTCTAATTAAATAAAAATGTTTATACTATTTAGAGCATTCAAAAAAGCGTTGAGCGACGTCATCATGTCACGAAGAGCAATAAATAATATGAACAATTTATATCCCGATGTAACGGCTGAGGAGCTTGCAGCAACTGACAATGTTTGTATTATCTGCAGAGAAGAAATGACAGTCGGTAAGTAAATTTTTTAAGCTTTCAATTATTGTCTATAAAATTATTATGAACCGTGAACCATAGTTTCTAATACTTTTTAATTTTTGTAGGAGCAAAGAAATTACCATGCAATCACATCTTCCACATTTCTTGTCTACGTTCTTGGTTCCAACGGCAGCAGACATGTCCAACATGCCGTCTCAATGTTCTCCGAGTTCCTCCTGCAAATGCTCCTCAAGCACGGAACTTCCCTGGCATCAACGCTTTTCAGAATTTTGCACAAGGACAATTTTTCCGAATTGCAAATATGCAAGCACCTCAGCCTCAGCCAGCTCCCCAGCCTCAGCCACAGCAATTTCAACAAATGCCTCAAATGTGGGGTAACTGGCAAAATCAAGCACAGCAGCAGCAAGGTGTTTATTTAAATATTAATTTAATATACCTTCGAATTATTCACAATAGTTAATTTATCAAAACTTTATTTATCATTCTCTATTTATTTGTGTGAATGGTATTTCTGCACACGAAACATGTTGAGTGCATCACGGATTATTAAATAATTAAAAATTACTTAGGAGCTGGTGCCGCTGGAGCTCCAGAGGGAAGGCCTGAAGGTGACACCGGAATGCCAGGAGCAGACGGTGGACCTGGAGTCAATGTTGGCGCAGATGGACAACAACCCGGTGGACCATTTCCCCCTTCATATGGGTTCCCTGGATTTCCTCAGCCAACTCCAGATGGGAACTTTGTATTTCCCATGCCACCGATGCCCTTCATCCCTCTAGGCACGTAAAATGATCAATATGAAATTGTGAAAAGCTAATTAAAATTTAAAAAATTAAATAGTCCCTCCTCCGCCACCACTCCAGCAGACGACAGGTCTGAGCATAGAAGAACTTCGTAGGATGGAAGGAAATGCCAGGGAACATGTGGAAGCTCGACTTCAATGTCTTCGAAATGTCCAAATTCTCCTCGACTCAGCTGTAGTTCAAATGCAACAATATGCAAGCGTCATATCCACTCTTACGTAATTCACTCTATATTCATTAATTTTCTCACATTTTTAATCATATTATTTAATTAAAAGATGTAGTATGGAATGTCTCAGTTTTTTTGCTAAGTGAGATAAAAAATGTTAATTTAATACATTTTAGTCATCCAGAAGAAGAAGCAGAAGGAGCAGGGAGAGAAACAGAGGAAGTTCCCCAGGCTGGGCCAAGTTCCTCGGCACCGCTGAGCGACCAAGAGGAGCTACGAAGGAGAAGACTGAACAGATTCGGAAACGTTCCACCAACAGGCGGACAATAGAATAAGAGTTCATCTTGTTGTGTACCTTATCCATAGAGCACTCCTCTGGACATGTTGTATAATTTGTAAAAAGGAAATTAATTGTTCAATTGGGTACCCTGTAAAATATATACATATTATTATTATTCATATTTAATTATTTAAGTCATTAGCATGTAAGAGTAAAAAAAATTCACGGAGGATTGAAGGAGAGCGAATGTGAAAAATTTGTTTTGAGGCCATTATGCAACTCTGGAAATATTCTCCTCTTCTCAGCCTTCATCTCTATTTATAAAAGATGGAAGTATGTATGTAAATTTCATTGTTATGATCCGGAACGCGTGGGTTAATAATTTTCTCTCTTTATGCTATTACTTATTACTATTACGAAGAGTTTCTTTTTCCCATTTTGTTATCTAATATGTGAATAAATTAATTTGAGTAGGAGTTGAGCCTTCCTTCCACGTCAATATCCTCCATCTCTTCATTGACGTCCGCCGAGAGGAATGTAATGAGGGAGTGGGAGAGATAGGCCATATTTATATTAGGCCGCGCATTGAGGACGGGAAGATGAGCGGCTATTGTCACAGAGGAGGAAAATAAAAAGTAATGGGGGAAATGCATAGGAGTAATATAGGAGTAAGGGACTTCGAGGTGGTTTTCCCCCTTCTTTACTGTTACGCTCACTGTTATTGCCCTACGGAACCTTCGTCGTAAAAATATCCCGAATTCGTCTTGGAATTACTCTTGCTTTTTACCCAACTTTCCCCATTCGCCTTCCCCATCCAGCCCTTCTTGGACAGAGACACAATAAAAATGCGTATGTATGTATATAATGCGGGATGATGGAGGCCATTTCCATTTTCACCCTTCACCTTTTCACCACTCCTTCCCATTCACTCATCCGGGACAAAAGTGAGGGAAGAATGCGCAATAATGGAAAGCTGATAGCCGATCTCTTATTCGATTCTTAACTCCCATCAATTTGAACTTTCAGCCTCGGGAGAGCTTAAGTACGATGGAATTGCATTTAGCCTTCTTAAATTTCACCCTTTCTTTCGCCTTATGCTCCAATGGTTCGAGACGGAGTGGAGCGGAGTAACGATGGAGTAAAGTGCTTTATTTAGTGAAGCTAAGACTTAACGACAGAACCTAAATAGATCCAAAGAATATCGTTTAAATCCTTTAAAATTACAAACGGCCCTCATTTCCCCCCATTAGAACTCTCTTCGCCTTTGTGGATGGTATTTAATGAAAAACAATGACTTTATTTTATTAGCAAATAGAACCTTTGATTATTTGGTAATTTCAATGAATGAAAATTAAATGAATTTTTCGTTGAGGATCACTGATAAATTTGGACTCTATGGTTATGGACTCAAAAAATCTTAAACAATGGCACTCGGGTTGTGTTGAAGAGACAAATGCGGCAAAAACTGCAGCATGGGAGAAGCTTGCATTCCTACTTGTCCACACAGAGGATATTGCCAGAGATTCGCAAGCTCCCAATGGAACAAAGATTGCGAAATGGTGTGCAATAAAACTTATCAAGGTATGTACGAAGTTATCCCTTACTTTAAGATAGTAAGATTAAGTGTTTAGATATTAGGACACTTTTTTTGGGGAAAATTATTGAATATGGGCCCAAATGATTTTGAATACAAGGTAAGTGTTTTTTGGTCAATTCGATAGTCCTGATTCCGAATATGAAGTCAGTATTCGTCGCTCTGTTAAAATAGTTAGCTAGTTAAAGTTTAAACATTAGTTTGTATATTTCAATTAGCAGTAAAAAGCATGTATTAATATGTAGTTCTCAAACCTAACCTAACACAAATCAATGTAAATATTTATTACAGACACAATTAGCGCGAAAATAGATAATTAAAAAGGAAGTTACGAATAAGTTTTGAGCACGATTAATGAGCCGCGCTCCACGCGCCTCATTTTGGTTTGCCGTCTAAATACATATAAGCAAACCACTTACATTTAATCGCCTATAACTTTACTATTTTAACCGAGCGACGGAAACTGACTTCAGATTCGGAATCGGGACTATCGAATTGACCAGAAAACGCTGTTTATATTCTAAGTCACTTGGGCCCATATTCAATAATTATATCCATTTTGGATGTGTGACATATTACAATCTCAGGGATTTTTATAATTTCAAGATAGTTCTTTATCTTCATTGTCCACAAATTGTTTCAATTCTTTTTTTTATCGCCAAATAGATCAACCTTGGTTCAGAGATCCAATTGTCAAAGATTGCTGGAATGATTTTGTCACAGAAGTCGTTCAACCTTAGAATCTCAGATGCTATGTCGTTCCGGGTTCTTAAGACTATCTTGATGATTGCAACAAAGCAATTAATTAATTAACTATATTTATTTGAGGTTTCTTGAGTTATTATAGATAAGTAGAATTACAATTATTTTATTAATTATACCTATTATAGATAAGAGCTCTGATGGGAACACAAATGCGTTTCAACTTGGGATCCCCAACTCGAAATCAATTGTATACTTTTATAGCCGCGTTAATTTAATAGAATTAATAACAATTACTAAATATTTATCTCTCAATTAGTGACCAGATTATAGGGTGTTCCGGAGACATTTCCTGTGGTGTCAACGGAGAGCCTATATGCAGGCAATGCCAACCTTGCGAAAGCTCACCATATCTTGGGAGAAAATTTGGCGGACGATACGTCATGGTCTCATCCAACTCAATTCATGTTCTCGCGACCAACGGCTCTTTTCGCCGAATTTCTTCCTCGCATTTGTCAAGTCTCATTCCAGAAATGCAATGATGAATGGAGAATTAAGTAATATTAAAATCTACTTGTATCTAATTGTAAATTGTTTGTCCATACAAAATTCTTTGTGATTGTCTCACTGCGAAAATTTTTAATAAATGTAAATTTTATGTCAACACCATAAAATTTCAAACCATAAACGTTTTTATTTTCTGATTAACACAATGATATGTGAATTATGATAATAACTTTGAACCAAACACGACTAATTCTAGGAGGTTCGCTTTATTGCCTTTCATCTAGTTTTAGTTAATTATAATCTGAAAGTGTATACCAATATCATTTAACTTACCATATGCATGAGTTTTTCAACTTGTTCATTTCAAAGCTAGAGGTAATCACATAAAAGCAATTTTTTCTTTTACAGTGTGTTTTATAGTTTTATTATACATTATACTGTGACGAAATATAAAGGGAAAAGAAGATGTAATTCTAATGAAGAAATTGGATGTTCCTTTGCTGCCAAAAGTTATTTGCCTTTCCATTAGTTCCAGTGACTATAATTTTAATTGCATTCATCATTTTCTTCTTCTTCCTTTTGTGAAGAAAATGCTCGGTAAAGAGAATGAGGAGTGAAACAAAGAATCCCAAGAAAAGAAGGTAAAAAGAACCCTGCATGTCTCCAATTCCCACGGTTCTTGATGACGCTTGATCGCCTGTTGCAATATCATTTTAACGAGAAATCCCTAATGAATACATTAATAGTTGAGACTCTTGTGAAAACTCACCAATCTTCAACGTATTGCATTTATTTCTTGGCGGCCAAAACTTGCCTCTCCATGTCTTAATGAGCCCATTTTCAAGCATCACTTTGATTCTTCATTAATAATTTTCATAATTAATGAGTAGAATGATATATTAATTTAGAGAAATGCAATTGAAGTGAATTATTTACTCATTATTAAAGAGCTCAAGATATGGACTATGTTGAGGGACTATAAACGAAAGCTTCTCTTCAAATATATTTTCTTTCCCTTATAAATTCATTCATAGAAATGATTATGAATAAGAACGCTTTCTTAATCTGTATTTTTTATAAATGGATTAAATGAGAGCATAGAAAATATTTACCAAGAGTGAATTCGCATTTTCCTGTAGATTTTAGAGCGTCTTTGATGATTGTCAAAAGACTTATTTTCCAATCGATAAAAGCATGGCTTTTGTATTTGACTAAATCTAAAATAGTAGTCTGTTCGAGTTCCTCGTGAATCATCGCTTTCTCAACTAAATATTGACTTTTAGTATCGTTCGCGTTCTACATAACAAAAAATATGAGAGAGCTTAGAAAGGAGCAGGAAAAGTGCTTTAAAAAATAAAGATCATACCATAAGATGCATTTGAATGATGCTTCCTTTTTTATAGCCCCAGCTTGACACACCTCTGTAGTTCAATAGGTCATCGAATGAATTCACGGAGCTTTCGACCTTGGGGAATGTAAGGAACGCCACAAGATTACCACTGTACGTCGTCATAACTATGAGGACAAAAATCCACCAAGAGCCGACGAGCATCCGACCGCTAATTGCTTTTGGCTGGTGAACTCCTCCTAAGCCCCAACATTATCAATAATAAATTAGATGAAAATATTTGGGTCGAGGATTGGTAAATAAATAATGACAATGATGCTTATTTCATTGCTAGTAGAATTAACAAAAGCATCAAACAGTTAATAAAGTTTGTAGCAAAAAAATTAAAGAACCTTGTTGAAGAAGAGCACCGTAAACATACCATATACAATGTTTCATTTTAAACAATCCTCTTTCATTAGCTAATTCATGATAAATATAATAGTAACTGTTCCGATGAATTAGAAAAAGTAATGGACCAATAAGTAACAGAGCAAAGAAGATGCTGATCCATACCTATTAATGCATAAATTGAGTACACAACACTTGCACGTTCTCAAATATATTTTTTGCAGAATAAATAAAATAAAGAATGAGCGAGCTGTTTAAAAAAGAACAAACTTTTTTGTATCATTTGGTTTATGGTCGACGAAAAGTTTACCTCGTAACTAAAGGGTTCGGCGAACAAGGCAATTCGCGAAAGCTCAAAAGGAAGATTGACAAGAAACGTGTAGGGTTCCCGCTCAAATGGGATGGTGAAATTAACAGCGGCGGCTCTTTCTCTTGTGTAGCGAAAGGCTCCGGCTCCAAGTACAACCTAACAATTAAACTATTTACAACAAACTCCCAAACTTTCAAGAAGTAAAAAGACAATGGACGACTTTTAAGCATGGAGAGAATACTTAATGTTGAGGTTAAGAATTTAGAAGTTTTCTCGATTTGAACTTGAACCTCTCCGTCGACGACCATTCGAACCATTCCATTCCATATGCCGTTCTTGAATGTTCCGAAATCTCCTCCGTCTCTGGGTTCGATGACTCGATAGGTGAAATTGAGCTTGTCGGCCATTTGGTTGAGAATTAGGAATACAAGGCCTGTGTATGAGCTCGTTTCTTTCTCGTAAATTTGCCAAGGTGGATACTAAATTATCAAAGTATAGAAAACGACATTATTGCTATTAGATAATACGTAGAAGTTATTTTTAATACATAATTATATTTATATTATATTTATAGTAATATAATAAATGAAACAATAAGAATATTTTTGTTCACTAAAGTGATGTTCATCAATCTATTGAGGTATTTTTTCTGATTATTCAATAATTTAAAAAATATACATCAAAGGAAGCTACATCAATGGTTCTTCCGCGAAATCCTCCCGTTACATGAGGGAAAATGTCATCTAAAAGACGTAGTCCTGTCTATGTTCGAATGAAAATACATGAAAAATATCAAAACTTTATGAATACTAAATTACTAACAATAAGTGTATGCAAAAATAGATTTCAATTATAGTAATGAATTCTAATATTGTATTAGGTATATGGGTACATACAACTGTATTCCAAACTCCAACGTCTAAAATTTTCTTTCCACTTTTTCCATTTTCTCCAGAATTAAGCCTCCAATTTGTAGCATTTTTATCGCATTGTTGGAGTACTTGATTGGTCAAAGCATTCTATAATTAAATACCTTAATTTTTGTTCCTCTTTCATGATATAAAATGTTTTCTTTAGTTATCACCGTCATGATTTGTAAAATTTGCGAAACTCTATCTGTTCTGGTTGGTCTAATAATTTCCCATTCTTCGTCAGAAACTTGATTGTACGTATTGAACTCTTGGTCGGCAAGAGTCTCGATTGTATGTCCCAAGAGTTTCAGCATTGCTTCAATATGACAAAATAAATAATTCTAGCAAAAATAAAAATAATATTTTTTATCTTAAAAATCATCTTGATATCGTGAGCAATGATTTCAATTATTGGTTACTTTTCTATCTGCAGTAGTTGAATGGTTTGAGATGAAGGCAACGTTGACGCCATCGCCGATTATTCTGTTTTGAATATAATTCCATTGACTTTGATTCGTTTTGGCGTCATTTGAAATGAAAAGCCATTTGGAATTCCATTTGAGTCGATTCATTCGTTTTGCCTTGATATTATAATCCAAATCTCATTTTAGCATGAAAAACTACTTATAAGGCCTTTTATTTTATATTTAAAAACTTAATAATGTTCAAAGTTACAATTGCAAGAAAAGCGTCCACAACTTGAGATGAAGTAATAACCACAAAGTTCGCATCATCATTTTTGTATTTATTTAATATTGATTCTAATTGTTGATCACTTTACGTGAAATAATAGAAAATTAACTATTTATTAATGTAGTTATAAGATTTTTTTCTAATTATGTTTTATTATATGTTCATTTGCTAAATTAACCTAAAATATCCTTACAATGATTTTGTTCTGCTCCGTGTATCAATTGAAAAGATGGAAAGTGCAATGTCGGGGAAAGCTGGGAAATTAGAAAACCCTTTGATAACTGTGTCCAATATGCCAACTCCAGCTCTTTCGTCGTAAATGGCAATCGAGTGTTTCCATTTGGGCAAAAGTCTACGTGTGAAAATTGAAATGAGATTTCTTGCTTAAACTTAATCTACATTATTCCTTACTTCATTTGCCGAATGTCAATAATTATCTGAAGAAGATCATCTGTATTCTGAAACCATGTAAGGGGAATTGTTATCGATGTGTCCGCTGGAAGCCTTGGACATCCTGGATCTGCATTGTAAATAGTAAGTATTTCAATATTTACTTACTAAAAATGAACCTTACACAAATAAATATGAGCTACATATTCAAGATAAAATTACTTGTAACAGCCAGTTGTACAATTGGGCCAAACCGTTCAGTCACAATTTCATAAATCATGTGAGTTTTTTCGCAATTTGCCACAGAGAAAACGATCCCAATGTCGTCAAGCCCTTTGAAGCTGTCATTGTGCGGAGTGATGTTCACGACAGTTATTTTTGAAATCTTTGTAGTTGTTGAACCGTTGACACCCTGTAAGTTTCCTTTTAAAATTGTGGAATCAATAAGCTTTTGCAATCTTTTCTCAACATTACTGATATTCTGAACGGTGATTCCATCAGTAGTTAGCATTAGCCCTATAATGAGTTTTATAAATATTAAAATTTTACATTGTAATTGACATTTTAAATATCAATCTGTTATTACAATTTGAATGCATTTACCTAAAGTAATGCTTTTAAACTGAAAGGATTCTTGAGCTTTCAACAAATTAACTAATGATATTACAATAAAAAGAACAATTAAATTAATTGTTAACATTTTAAGATAAAAATTCTTTAAATTGCTAGAAATATTGATGGAATTTATCAGAAGAGTAGTTTATTCACAATGAGTGAAAAAAAAGTTAGCTTAGGATGTTTTATTTGTTGAGATTCCAAAAATCGGGAGAGAATGAAGTTGAAAAATGACCCAAAACAAAGAAACTTCTCTCGTGCCAAATTGCTTCTGTATGTATGCTCAAACTTTGAAGTAAAAATACTAGAGAGAATACAGACAATCATAGCATGGAAGGGTTGTAATTTGTAATAAAAGTTATATTCCAAATTTCCGAAAGGAAAAGAAAAACAAAAAAGTCGTGATCGAATAGCTAATGAAGAAATGGATAAATTTTTCATTCAATGACATTCATGAGAAAAGCACACTGACAATCTTATAACCACCGATGTGAGTTTCCTCATTCAGTATTCATTTGAAATTGAATTTCCCTCCTGATTTATAGACTCTTCGACAAATAATTAAAGAGTACAAAAAAAGAGGAAAAAAGGCTCGAACGAAAAGAAAGTTATGAACTTGAAGCCCATAAAAGTAAAAAAAAAAGATAATCGCATTCGCAACAGTAACAATCCCAATGCGCATCCCAAAGACTAGATAGACAATTTCATAATCCCTTAATCCACTTTTTAGGTTAACTTGATTTTCAAATCAAATCGAATTGTTATCCAATTCTGCATTAAATGTGAATTGTGCATATTTTACATTGCTCATCTTATACAATTTAGTCAATAGACTCCAAAGCTGACTTGCATATAGTCTATGCCTATAGCTATCATCCATTTAGATGTTCAATTCTAATGCTCTTAGCTTTTATTATAATAAAAGTAAACGCCGGAAAAGATCTTGTGAGTTATATATGAGAAAGTGTCTATCCAGCAGGATAAAGGATAGTGGAAGAACCGAAATGAAAGGCGCGTGATGAGCAGAATCGAACCGAGTTTGGTTCTCCATCTTCGCCTTCGTTTCGGATTTCGGCTACGTCGTAGATTCACATAATATTGTTGGGACATTATCAAAGCGGGGTTAGCGGCTTTTGTCTCTTTGGCCCTTTTAAGGAACTTGTCTCGGAGAAGAAACAGTCCTTAGAAAAGAGAAATGCCTCGTGTCTTGTGAGATTTATCTTCCATTTCCGCTCAAATACTCACAATGAAGGTTTCTGGCGAATCTGCTCGCTCAGCTGACAATAAAAGTGAAAATGTATACAATCGTAAATTTAATATAAAGGAGATTTATTTAATTTTATTTATCTTGGATCATGGGTATAAAAATGCATTCAATTCATTTTTCTTTTTAGAGTCAAGTAAGGAATACTGGAGATTGGAGCAGCGACTCGAAACTCTCATGCATTTCAAATGGCTACTGGGAAGATCCATTCTTCACCATGTTCAACAAAAATTCGGTGCCAAAGCGAACGTCGCTCATCTGCAAGGGCTACTTCGTGCGGCACAAAGTCTGTGATTACTTCTTGAGGAAAATCATTGCTCTCTTTGACACCCCTGTTCAGGTATTCAAGTAGAATGTGAGGATTTTTTTTAAATAATTCATGAAACCGCAGGGGAAGACCATAATCGTCCATAAAAATCTCTTCTAAGAACTTTCCTTTTGTTTGTGCGGGTAAAAACCCTTATGATTGTCATTGTAGATTGTATCGCTCGGGTGTGGAATGGATACTACGTACTTTCGACTCCTTCCCGAATTCGATGAGAAGCTATCTCGTTATTTCGACGTGGATTTTGAAACGGTGATTCAAGAAAAGGGAAAAGTTATCTCCAGTGAGCCGATTTTGAGCAGCATGGCTGAAGGGAAGCTCGTCCTCGTTCCAGCTGATCTCAGAGATATTCCCAAGTTTCACGAGGCGCTGGCCAGCCTCAACTTTGACTTCTTAGCTCCGACTATCTTCTACAGTGAATGTGTCGTCAACTATCTAAAGCCCTCAGAGTAATACTTTTTTTTATCATTTTAAATTACATTATGAGACTTTGCCAAGGTTCATGAATAAATCTCGAATGAAAGTTTACGAGGTATATAACAACAAGTTATTATGTATTTCAACTATTTGTGCTTTGTATACCATTATTCAATTTAAAAACCCAGAGCTGGAGTTAACTCGGGTTGTAATTCTCTGCAGTCCTTGGAGTACATGATGGTTAAGTTTGAATGCTTCGCAATTCAAAGGAATGGCCCTCATCCGACAAAGAATCCCCCTCTCACATGTCCCACTCTTTGTTATTTTGAACATTTTTCAAGGAGCGATGGAGTTTTGTATTGGATTGCTCGTAACGTGGGCCGAAGCGTGTGGTTCGCATACGAACAGTGCTACCCGGGGGACCCCTATGGCCGGCTCATGATGGAACACTTTGCTGCGAACGGGTGTCCTCTCCTCAGCCTCAGGGAATACCCAGATCCCGTCACACAGGAGTGGCAGCTCGACTCATCTGTCAGTTAATGTGAAATCGATGGATAGATCTAGACCCTCATTTTAAATTCATAGGGCTTCGATGACTCCTTCGTGATCAATGCTTGGGACGCGTTCGAATTCCTCAGTCGGGGGACTCAGTCTCTGTACCCTTCAGCCCAGAACCACCAGTTTGACGAGTATGAAGCTCTCATGGCCACTTGTCTACACTACACGCTGCGGCTCGGACTCAAGGGAATCAAAGAGGATGGGAACCTCGCCCGCCTTCTCAGCACCATCGAGCAGAACTTCCAACGTCCTCAGAGACTCGCCCCGAAGAAAAACATTGTTCCAACTAAAGCCCTCCACACAAATGCACGACTATCACTCTCCGCCCACGCCGCTGTCCCAACCTCGAAGGACTCTATACGGATATTTACAGTGGGCGGCGTGGGCCACAACGCGGTCCGCTCCTCGGCCCTCCAAGAGTGGGAGCTGAAGGAAGAAACTTTTGAGTCGAGTGTCATAGAGAGCAATGCTTTGTTTGAGCGAGTTCATGCGAGTCTTACGTTCGTTCCTTTAAGTGACAAATTGTACTTGTTCGGTGGGCGGAAGTCTCCAGCGAGTCCTTGTAGCGAGGATCTCGTGTCCGTGTCAATCGAGTCCGGCCAGCCAGAGCTTATCATTCCGGTGAGTTCGAAGAAGCCAAGTCTGAGATGGAGACATGGGATCGTTACCTACACCCATAACGAGGTTCCGTTCCTGTTCCTCTACGGTGGGACGAATGGGAAGGTTCGTAATCAATAATCAATAAAATCTGAGAGTGAGACGATCGCTCCTTCAGATGAGACTTGAATTGAGATTGTGGAATTAGGACACGTTGGGAGATCTTTGGACCTACAACATTAATGACAATGAATGGGAGGAGCTCCCGGTTCGACCCCCGGCCCGACACTCCCATTCTATGTGTGTGGATGAAATCGCCGGGTTGGTGTATGTGATCGGAGGGATGGACGGCGGAGGTCGCCTGGCCGAAGACGCTCTTTGGGTCTATGATTATAAGAGTACAAATGCCTGGTCGCTCCTGCCCTCGAACTCCCTGGCGAGTCGGGTCGGGCACTCCGTGTTCATATTCGAACAAGATTTTTTACTCCTTGTGGGAGGTTACGGGGCGACGGGGGATCATCTAGACAACTTTGTAGCTCTCATCAATCCTAAAGATCCCTCGATCTCCCGCTCCTTCTCACTCGTAAGTCCTTATCATTCCTGCGGCTCCTCCGAGCCCTCGAAATTGAACCATTGTGGATGGAAGCGGAATGAACCCGAATGTTCTCCACTTTAGAGTGCTGGCCACCATCTGTTTCTCCCGTTCGGGTTCGGTGCTTTCCATCGTGACGAGGAGCTGATTCTCTTTGGTGGCGGAGGAAACTGCTTCTCATTCGGAACTCATTCCAACGGCGTGGCGCTGCTCCTCCGCCTCTCCGAAGTGGATCCTCAAGAGACCGAGGAGGAGGAGGACCTCCTTCCCAATCCGACTGTCAACCAACCTTAGATCCTCCCAACTTCCTTTTTATTACCAATAAAGACATCGGGCTTTTATTCCGCTTTCACATTCATTTATTCAGTTTGGATGTGGGGAGGTCAGAGTTTTGGCCGAAGACTCACCCACTCAGAGAGAAGATTAAAGGCAATTGCTCCTCTGGGTGGAACGAGCAGGAGATTCTCTTCGTTTTGAATCAAGAGCCCTGGGTTTTCTCGGACTCTCTCCAAAGCTCCGCGAACCTCCTCCTTTGTGAACCATCGAGCGTCCTCAAGTTCCAAATGATCGACGTCCAATTCCTAGAATGAGGACAAACTCTTTTCTAATAACAAATTTCGGGTAACTCAACAACTCTCGAGTAACTCCTATTGAATCCAGATGGGTTTGCGACGAGGACTCTTTTAGCTCCTTCAATACTTTCATTTTGACTTTCCCAAGAGCGAGTGTAAATACACACACGTTGCATAGCGTCCCTAGGCGTATATCAAGTAATAAACTCGCGTGTTTATATAGAATATAAAAGTGTATAAAGCGTATAAGTGACTCGGCCCCGTAGTGGATTACGTACTTACGACGCACTTGACATGGCCATAAAAGCCCTCGATTTATATTCTTTCCCGAAACCTTTACAATCTACAAATCAATCTATTCATATAAATTGGAAAATAAAAGTTATGCGAAATCATCTTCCGTAAGTCCGTAATCCATATTTCAGGCCTTAAAAGGAAGTCTAAAAGCGAGTTCCAACTCCGGAAAGTATGTATGCAGAGAGAATATGCGAATCCGGAGATACTCGTAGGACTTTGTGGCTTATGGTCGAACGGGTTGGATTAGGAGCTTACGTGGTCGCTTTCCATGGCGATGGCTGTGCAGCCGAGCATGAGGGAGGACTGGGGCAGTGGCCACGTTTGGGACCCAAAGTACTGGATGCACTCCACGGCCACACCAGTCTCCTCCGCAACTTCCCGCACGACCGTGGATTCCAGGCTTTCTCCTTTAGAACCCAAATAAAGGCTGAGCATTCCTCCTCGACTCTCCCCACCTCTCACCAGACTCGATGAATCCGGCTATGCATGAGAACATTCCTCGCGGATGCTGCGGCTGGGTAATAATAGTCAAGTTCCTTATGAATATATATCATCTCTCCTATTTTCCAGGAAATTAATAATATAGGGAACCTGTCGCACGAGGAGAACTTTCTCCCCACTCGCGTCGACGACTCGCGTGATCGCAACGGGTGCAATCGGTGGGTAGAAGCTCCGTTGTCTCTTGGCTGAACAATCCCCGCTGCAATACCTCACACTCCCACTCACGTTCCGGATGAGCGGAGACTTACAGGAGGGACAAAAGGACATTTTCTCGTGCCAACTCAGGAGAGCATGGCCCTGTAACTCCACACAGAGACATACATAATATTACAGCCCGATCATATAAAAGGCATTGACAACGTCTCGGGAATCTCTTTTCGATGGTTTGAAAAGACGTCTTGGAAAAGCCTCTCGCGTCTCTCCGAGGAGGGGGTGTAAGTGGGACAAAGTTTAATGGGAGATAAAGTATGGCGAGAGTCGGATGAAGCATGGTGAAAGTAGGATGGAATCGCTCCTTTATATCTAACTTTAGAGACTGTATCACCTCCTCGAGGGGATTACCCAACTTTCCCACTCACCCGTGAGACTAGCTCTGCATCTTGGCTTCCAAGGATGAACAGACTTCTTCGAATATCCACAAATCGGCCTTTCAATTCCTCGGCTGCCGACTCGGATGAGACTGGGCACGCGAATAATGGAGTCTCGAGGCTCTGAGTGTCAACGAGCACGGCCGAGTCCTCGGCCACGTCAAGGGTCTTGGGGATTGATGCGAGCGGAGCCCAGAGCGGCCCATCCTTCCCTCCACTTTCTCCCCAGAGTGGCCGTCCGCGGAAGAAAAGAAGGAACTTTCCATCTGACCTGGCCTTCTTACAGAGCTCGTCGTTGTTCTTGAGTTGTTCTAAGAGCTTGGCTTGGCCCACCAACCGACTCATCCTCCTCATAGAGAACCGGGTTCAGCTGAGGAACAAGAACCGAGGAATGAAATTGAATGAATAAATGAGCGGGGAGTGAAGGGACCATTTCCATCTCAGCCGAAAACATGCTCAAAGAGAATGAGTGAAAGGATCAAGATTTATTCAAATGCACATTTCGGCCAAAAGCGGAGCGACGGAGGAAACACCAAGGCTTGATTTGGCCCCATGGGTAATGTCTGTAATCCTTTTGGCCTCGACAAGGAACCTTTTCGCGTCTTCGTTATTCCCGAGAAACCACGCGAGCTTGGAGACCTTCAAGCTTAAAATTCCAAGAGCCGGGTGGAAAGGCGACAAATACTTCCTGCGACACACAAGAAAACGGTAATGAGGAAAGAAGACGGGGGGCCATTCGGCCTGACGTGGAGTAAATGGTGAAAGATGAGCTCAAGGCCTGGGAATTTCCACTAAAGGATTGACTCAGATCCGAACTCCCTTTCCATTACCTGTATCCCTTGAGGGCCAAGAGGCCGTATGTGTAGGCTTTCTCAAATCGTTGTAGGTCGATGGAGGCATCGAATGCTAGCGAAGCCATCCCCGTATTGAGCCAATGGGTCTGGGAGAACCGGAGAGACTCCATGACTGACAGACACGTCTCGCACAAGTCGATGTCTGAATGAGGACGCGAGTGAGATATCATACAGAGCATTATACACTCCGTGGCTATTAGTATATCACGGGCCTTCGTGAGTTAATAATGATGAAGTTATATATGAGAGAGCAATTTGTCAAAATCTCACATGTCACGGAGCTCATCTCAGACATTTTCTCAGTCATCATGTCAGTTGCCTCTTGAAGGCGGGCCACGTAAGATTCCTCGAGCTCGCGCCCGCATCGCCCGCACTTCTCTCCAACCACTACCTGCCAATCTTCACTCAATTATTTAATAGATTTGATGGAAATGGGCTGGGACCTCAGATCCACAATGCTGGCAACACACGGAACTCATCTCTCGGTCGAATTTCCCTTCTGAGCATCGGGGGCAAAGGCAGTCGAAGAAATAGGAATCTCGCAACTCCGCGATTCGAAGAGTTGAGGGACGGATTGTCTCCCTGTTAGATACGTTCACTTTATTAAATATTTAAAACCCCGAGAAAACTCGGTGTGCCCTTTCATGCTCTTCTCCTGCACTACATGAGTTCTACACTAGAATTATTAGGGTGTCCATCAATTTTATGGTTCCCGATAATGTTTAGGAGTTTAAACGAGCGCACACCAAGTTAGTCATACTGGGTAAACACAATTTGCTTGGCCGTACCTGTAGCTGATCGTTACTTTATCAATGGGGAAGTTCGCAGGGAGATCCACAATATTGCGGACAAAAATGGTGTTCGCTTCAAAAGTTGCTGCCGCCAGCGGCTCGCAAGAGTGGTCAAATATTGACGCACCTAAATACAAGGCTGTTCCGATTTGTTGAAAGTCGCTGTCTAACACATTGAACGTATTCACCATCAACTATTAAATCAAAATTTCACCTTTCAAACCCAGGCAATTTTGGACATTGAGGCCCTGGAGTAAATGGATACTTTATTTAATACAGGTTATAATGTTAAGCGCGCTTGGATTTTAATAGAGCGATAAATTACCCTTCCGCAAATTCCAATGAGCTGCACTTGATTTGGCATTACGATTCGATCGTGAGTTTCTTTTTGTCTTTTGAGAAACGACTCGATGACTTTCCCCATTGCAAACAGAATTTCCATTTTATTGGGATTCTCTTTTATATCAGTGTAATCTGAGCAACGAATTAAAAAATTAGGCTAATTAATTATTTACTAGTTAATTAATGAAAATGGGCAGGTGAATCTGAGGGCAAGTGCTAAAATATAATTAATTAGATCTTTTAATTGAGTTAATCAGGCTTACGAGAGACGAGATCTTTGAACCGACGATTGATTTTCGCAGAAACCATGTCGTGGTAGTCACGTTTCGACTAATGAATAAATTAGCGGGTAAGATACCTTATTAAGTATTTAGTAATGAGTAGGCGAACTGTTTGATCCAGTTAATCTCTAAATTCTCCTCACCTCAATTTTGATAATTGCTCTAAGGAGGATCCGAGCGAAGGGCGTACAGACAATTCCCATCTCTTTGAACACGTGGCATTCGAGTCGATGCCCATCCGCCCACCCTTTCTTTTGACAGAGTCGATCGCAGTATTGAACTAATTTGCACCCGCCACATCGTGACAGCTCCTCTCCACTGTCCATTTATTATAACGTCAAGTCCATCAAATCCTCTTAGCAAGATTACCAAGACGAAAGCCTTTTGAGGGCTATTCGTCACCACCATTATAATTTATTATCGAATTTATCAAGCAATAATTTATTTATAAGGAGGAAATCGCGTGTAAGCGTCTTTTCAAAATCCTTGTTTTCCCTATTTTATTAGGATTCATGAGGCTTTTAGTCCACACATTTAAACTATTAAATGGAATCATCGGATTAAATAGTACTTAGGAATAATCATCATAGTGATTGTTAGATAAAATTTGCATTTAATTAAAACAAGTCTTTCTTTATAGCCCATTAATTCTCAAGATAATCTATTGCACAAGGGACTCAATAAAGAATTTTGAGAAGGCTTTAGTGCTCAATGATAAATATGTGGTACTTTTATGCTAAATAATATATAGTTTTTGATTGATAAAAGTGGTATTTGAAAGTGTAGACAGTTTGGGGTCAGTATTGATTCTAATTAAATAATTATGGTTAGCTATTAAGCCTATTATATCGAATAACTCAAGCTCAAAATTGAAATCCAAAACTCGTGCATTCAAATATCCATAATACATACCAGACATGTAAAGAGTAGAGATAAAGTAAGGTTTACTTATGTAAATATTACGTAAATTGATATTTAATATTTTAATATTCTGGGCTTCATTAAAATGGGCACTTTAATTAATTAAAATAATTAAAACAACACAGTTTCACTCGACGAAGATTAAACGAGAAATTGCATATACACCTCATTATTTTGATTATGATTGCAAACAAGAACCTGCATTAAATACCTGCATTAATACGAAATGAGAAGTGGGATTGAGATTCGTTCTCGAATTCCAGGATGAAGAGAAATGAAAAATATACATAATTTAAATGACAATCAAATTGACAGCTCTTAAATTACATGAACCAAGGAAAGTGCAAAACGATTAGACAAATTGGCTGAGATGGAAGTTCTAGAATATGGGAGAGTATGGAAATTGAATGCATATAAATTATTAAAGCGAGCTCAAGAAGAGCGACAGAAAGGGGATGAAGCTCGAGAGTGAGAATTAAAGATCCTTGCAAAGATCTCGGTTATTTATAAAATAGATCTCTCAATGAAAAAGTGCAAAAATATGAAAATAAATACCTTTTGAAGCAGAAATCACAGGCTTTGTTGACGAATTCTTTGGAAAGGGCTGCAACGAATGGCTTGCCTGTAATGAGGACAGTGCCGGCCTTGATCACTCCGCTATCACAATTTAAAACTCCATTCATTGCCGATTGGCGATAGGAGCTCTTCCTGAGTTCAAAGTGTTAATTGCGGACTGCTCCTCGCTCTCACGACCCTGAAATAATTGGGGAGAAGGCCGGAGGACATCCCACGTGGGAGAGGGGAAGAGGAAGAGATTCAAGAATTGGCGCTCAGCTCCCCAACTTTTCTCATTTCTCTTTCTCATAATATTCGCACTACTTTCTCCACCACTCGTTTCCCCCTCATCAGGCATGAAAGTTCCGGCTTCCTCACCGACCCTCGCCAACCTCCTCGACGATGACACTCCCGATTATCTCCTTTTAATGACCCTTAAAGACCGCTCAAAGGGAAGATAAGAGCCGAGGCGGGTATTTTTTGGAAAGGCGGGATGAAATACGGCGGCTGCGCGGGCGTTTCTTCCAAATGGGCGTGAGTATAAAGTCACCCGGTCGGGCGGATTCCCATCCTCAGTCGGTTTGTAGACGGAAGCCTTGCTGAAAGTGTCATTGATCTTCGTCTCGCTCTGCCCCGTCTAGGATGAAGGTAAGATTGTGTGTGTGTGTGTATGTGTGTGTGTGTATATATCATATTGATCCTCGCATTCCTTCGTTTTCTCCCAGCCCGGTCTCGTTCCTGGCGGTCCCTTGTCCTAGGAATGCCACCTGATGCAAATTCGGCACTCTCGGCATTCCGATACCCGCCGCGGATTGAGAGACTAGCAAGACCATTAGCCCTGACGGTCGATATAAGAGATTCTTAACTTGATTCACCCATTTGTTCCTTGAATCTCATCTCGTTCATTTCACTTTCCACGTATGGTCGTTCCACTTTGCATACACAGAAGAAGTAAAATTCCATGTAGACGTTTTTCTCCGAAACATGTAAGCCAGGGTCTATGATTCCCAAACTAATGTGAACAACATTCTTACTCATTACTCCTATGACACATCCTTGTTTTCTATTTCGTGAAACTTGAATCCTTTACACGAGTTTCTCGAATGTTTAGAATAGTTGAATTTAATCTAGTAAATATTTCATTTTATTTTAGATCCACTGAATACAATACAATAGACACAATGAAACATTAAGAAAGAAAAGACGTTTGTTCATAAATGTCCTCATGTGCGGCTCTTGAAGATTATATTACCCAAATTAAGGGCACTTAAATAACATCACATTACATCAGACAACACACTCGTGCATTAGCACAATTCTCAAATGTAAATATTTTCAATGCAAAAAGAAATATATGCATAAGGTATTAGGGAAAAGGTAATATTTATGGCTACTTTATACAGCAAAAGGCTCTTTGAAACTATTGTCGTAGAGAGGAAATGATATAATATAGAAGGACATAAAGTATAGCAATTTGGACTCTGTCCTAGTTAATCCATGCGAGAATGAGAATTCTTAATTCACCGTAATTCACATTAATATATTTTGGAGTAAGAGGGTTCTTCACTTCTATTTATTTATTATTTCCCTTCCCCGCGGATCAGAAATGAGAAAAGTTTGTTCCTTTCTTCTCCTCCGGGACGTCGGGAGAGGTTCGAAAAGAAAAAGTGGAGGGAGCACACAATGGGAGAAATCTCCCTCACGACAGCCAACTTTCTCTCACACGAATTTCGCCTTTCTTTTCTCATACACTCTATAGAGAAAAGTAATAAATACTTCGAGTCTTCCCCGACCTATATCTTGGCCCTCTAAGGAAGGCGGAGCATTGGCAAATTCATTAATCCAGCATTATGTAGAGGAGAACACGAGGAGAAATGAAGGATGGGGCGGGCTGTGGAGAATTAAGGCTCTTCGTACTACGAAGACTCCCAATCCTCTAGAGGATCTTTCATATGGGTTAAGTGAGTGAGTTAGGACGTAAATTGTGAAGGGCCACTGGGACCCGCCAGGCTCTCAATTATCTAATCCAATTACTCGGCGGCCGCCTGACTCACCTCCCATTACGTCTTTCCATCTCTCTTCCTTTGGAGGAGAAATGAGGGGCGGCCGTCTCGGGTGAATAGATACACATTAGCTATATGGCTCCTCGACTCTGCATATCCGCCTCGCCATTATGTTTGACATGCTCACATGTGCGAGTTATATGTGCATAGGCGGGTCATAAATCAAGGAAACGGAGGAAATGGAGATCCATCCATTGTTTCCTCTCCGAGGAATCAAAAAAGATCGAACGGAGACGGCGGGCTCATCCCCGCCGCCGCCTTCCTGTCTTTTCCTAATAGACACATTCCGCAAATATTTTCCCTAATGGCAAAAGTTTAGTATTTATTCCGCCGGGTATCCCCGCCCGGCTCCCCGTCTCCCCATCACTCAATTTATGCAGAGAAGGAACCCGAGCCAAGTGAGGAGAGAGAGAAGCCCATTAATTCTCCTTAATTCACTCTCGCCCTCAATGGGCCTTCTCAGCCGGAAAACTTCCTCTTCCTAACAAAAATGGAATTAGCCAACAAAGGGAAGGAAGCTAACGGAGGAGTGTGAGAGAGAAATAATACCCGCGTTAGCATGTTCTCATAGACCCACCGACCAACCGCGTAGTCGAGTCGCCTTCCAGCTCCATCCGCTCTCCCTCATAATATCTCCCATGGCATACTTCCTCGTTCGCTCTCTGGGCAGTAGCAGCGGGATGGAAAGGAATGCGAGACTCTCCAAGACATCGAGTAAATGACTCGAAAAAATTTACAATGATGTCCGACAACTCGACTCGCATGCCTTCGCAGAAGACCAAACTTACTTGAGAAAAGTGTAACTTGGTGGAGAGTCTTGGAGATGGGCATATTAGAATTGATCTCCCGCTGATTGCCAATCTCTCATCGATCCCTTTGGGTTCTTTCGTTAATGAGAAGATCATTATCCGAGTTAAAAGGCCCACAAAGGATCTCTTAAAAGAGCTACAATGGTGAAAAGGAAGGAGTTTGGGGAAATGTTTGTTGGGGGTCCGCCTCCGTCGTAGGGACGATTATTCTTGGGCTGCCATTGAGTAATTGGGGATTTCCTCCTTCTTGCGTGCTCCATAATTTATAAATGGTGTTGAAGGAGAGACTCCCTGGTTTTGAGTCACCCTCGGAAGGATCTCCATTTGTAGGTAATTGAATGGTAGAAAGTATTTGAAGAGAGGTTTCCCGAGCTCCGCCGAGCCCCGAATTCTTCTCGGAGAGGAAGTTAAAATAAATATTGACAGACTGAAAGAATATGAACTGCTTCCTCCCATGCGATACTTTTCCATTCACCAAGAGGCCCGTCGCAAATTAGGGGAAACTCGGCGGTCCGGCAAGGACACTTGAAAGTGAGACTCTTCGCACATTTGAGCCTTTGGTGGCGCGGGCCAGAATTCTAATGAGCTTTGAGAAGGGCATGGAGAGTGTCAAGTGTCCCATTAGCTCCTCATTACTCTCCCATTTGCATAGAGCAAGGGGAGGATTATTGAGGGTAACCCATTAATCCCATCTCAATGTCTTCCCAATGTGAATCCAGTCTCGATTTCACATTATACTAACCTAACAATATGTAGCTCTGCCGGGAATGAGAGAGTTATTTCGTCTGTTTAACTTAAGTGTTTCAAAGGTTTTCTCTTTTTCTTTTACAGGCGGAAGACAACAGAAAGTGGGTCTGCGGTTGTCTCTTCCTCGCCCTCGCCCTTGGATCCGCCGTTCCCCGTGAGTTTAACTTTCTCCTCCTTCTCCCTATATGTACATTTCCACTTCCTACATATATTCCCGGGATCTATTTATGGATTCGCTAACTATGCGAACGGGGTTCGGCCGGGGACGACGAGAGACTCGAATGAATAAAAAATGTAATGCAAAAGTTTCCATTTTTCTGTAAAAAAAGAGTCGCCTATTTCTCCCTCTTCATAAATTCCTCGTTGGCCCAAAAACAAGGGAGAGAGGAGGAGGGAGAAAGAGGATAATTTCATTTTCATGGCTCCTCCGCGGCCCACTTCTCTCCGGAGCAAACTTGCTAATTCCATTATCTACTCGCGGCTCACTCCCTTGGCCCTTGGACGAGTGTCCTGCCATAAACCAGAGAAAAATCATCGTAATGAAACCTTTATGCTTCAAGCTGCGGAATGTGGAGGAGCCTGGAGGAGTGAAATTTGAAGAGCAGATTGATTCCATCTGCGCCACCCGGGCATTTCTTATGAAATACCCGGGTGTGACCATGTTAAACCCGCCGCCCACCTGCAGCCATGTACTCCTCCAGGGGTCAACAAGGCCGTGAAATCAATAAGAGGGGAATCTCAAATGGACAGCAGAGATTCTCAACTATCTCTTCTCCTCCCTTTCCTTCCGCTCCGCCTCTCTCCTCATTTCCCCTCACACACTCCCATTCAGAGGATGTGAGGAAGGAACATTGGAGAAACTCCTGTGCAGAGGTGATGATGGGAAGCGGCGGATAAATTCCCCAAAATTGCTCCTTTTCATTCTCCCTCGTCTCTTTTGAGTTCTTTCTCAAGTTCCCAACTCTCCATTAAAGAGAATATCAGGTGGATCCAAATAAAAAGTTTTGAGCACAATAGCGGCAATCATGTTTCTCATCCCCTGTATTTCACAGGAGTTGAGGCTCCAGAGCCTGGAGGGGCCGAGCTGCCCGTGCTACCGCTACCCGAACAAGGGCCACCACCAATACAAATCCAGTTGCTGAGGAAGTTGTGGGCGGCCTCGCGCTCCACATCCCGCCTCAACCTCACCGAGCACGAGGCCATTCTCCGCATAGCCCCGCTCCCGTCTACCCGCTTTCCGCCGTGGACCTCCACCTCGGCGTACTTAGACCCGCAAAACGCCACCGTGCTGTACAATGCTGACGAGGATGTTCGGAGGCCATCAGAACCACCAGACTTGGAGGCCCAGCCGGGGCTCGCAGATGTAATATCCCGTGGAAGGATTGACTCCGTCATGTACGTCTACTTTGGGGAAAAGTTCCAGGAGGCACAGAAGGAAGAAGTCGCCGGGCGAATCATCCAAGTTTGTAACCCATTCCACCCATCTGGGACATTTTATGAGATTGACAGAATTTTTACTTTAGGCTGTCGGTGGAGTCGTGGCGGCGATCGCCCAAGTCCTTACGGTCCTCGGAGCCGTTCCTTGTGTGAAGAAACGCGGAGTTTTCGGGGCCACTTCCGTCCCCGTCAACATCGGCTTTGCCCTCCTCATCTCAAACTTGCTCCTTCTCCTGGCTGTCCACGTAAGAACCCTCATTTTCCACTTTTTACCTCGAGTTTGGAAATGTATGTGAGACTGAATGAAATTCTCAGGTGACTTAAAACGGCTTTTCCTCCCAAAGAGACTCGTGTGTCGTCTGAAAGGGAAACTTCCTTTTTAAAAGAGCTACTACAAAGAGGAGGAGGAGAAATTTTTCCAACATGCTCTACACAACGAAGTATATTGTATCTCATGAAAAGAAAAGTTGTAAAAAAGAATCTTTGAGCTTATTTCTTTCCTATACTGCTCACGCGAGTGGAAAATGAAAGAAATATTAGAAAGTAGTCTATGTTGGAAATATTAGAACTCGGGCCCATTCGAGAGTGAATGTTTCCCAATAATACAAAAATGAGTTTAATATCTTTCATTCTCGAATGCGGAGTTCTTCCGACGGGATTCCGATGAGCGAGGCAGGGGAAAGGAAGGCGAATCTCCTTTGTTCCCTCCAAAATCAATTCAATTACGAGTGTGAGGGTGTGAGATTTATCATAAATTATTTATGAGGGCGTCGAAACATCGGCCGCGATACGGCGACTCTACTTGGCGGGCCCTCATTTAATTATCAACTTCTCTTCGACATCTCTCTCTCTCTCTTTATTCTCTCTCTATTCTCTCCCAGCTTATTAATCTTATGTGGAGTCGGAGCGGAAGCCGCACCTGTAACACAGCCCGCATTTTCATTCCCGCCTTGCCCCCTGTATCCAAATATTTATCAAATGCAATGGGGAATTGGGTGTGGGGAAGCAATTAAAAAGAGCGGTTTCCATAATATCATCGAGACCCTCGCTCATTCTCTTCACGACTCGCGCCCACTTAACATGAATTGGGCTTGGCTCGGGGGAAATCGGGTCGCATCGGGCCGCCTCTGCTTTTCTGTCCATACATCCATTCACTATGTCACTCTACATGACTCCCTCACATGTCTCTTTGAGCAAGAGGGTCAAATTCTGTATAAATTTCCTCCAATCACTCGAACCGTAAAATTTTTATGACAATCCCGTCTTACTTCCCGATTTTGACTTTCCCAGGGGACGGAGCCTGCTGATGTGTGCGGGGCTGTGGCCGTGGCCCTTCACTATCTTCACCTCGTCGTCGGGTCTTTCCTTCTCGCCCACACTGTGGGGAATTACCGGGGTCTCTCCCGTCACTCATCTTCTCCCACTCTCCTCCTCCCGACAGAAGGAGTGAATGAAGAGAAAGACTTTTACTACGCTTTGGCGGCCTGGCTCGCCCCGCTTCCTTTTATTCTCGTAAGTACAAATGTGTAATCTACTTTTCCCTTTCTCCATGTGAGCCTTTCATTGCTGGCGTGTAGATCTGTCTGACTCTATCTAGTCTTGTGATGTAATGTTCTTAATATAAGGCCCATCATTAAAGGCATAGTGATGTGAGAAGGGGAATACGGCTTAGGAGCTCCTCAGAGAGGATCCGCACTAGGCCCTTGAGAATTACGCGATGAAAGGAGGAAGGTGGGAATGGAGAAAGTTGAACAGCTTTCTCTAGAATTCGGTGAGGAGCCAATTAAAAGTTCATAAATTCCGAATTCGGGCTCAGAATTCGAATGCAAAGTGGGAAAGGAAATGGGTCCATTTGACTCTTTATTATCCCAGTAGCCGGAATTCGACCATCAAAGACTACGGCGCACGAAGATCCATCCATGAGGATCCTCATACACGAAAATCCTCAATCGCCCCTTGGCATCTTCTCAATTCTCTCCTTAGTCATTCCACTGCTCATTTTTAATTTGAAAGAAATTCTCGTTCATTCAAATGTCCCATTTGATTCAATGGAGTTTCATCCTAGAAAGTTTGGATGAGCGGAAGTTTCCTTCATGGGCTCTTGGATGATGAGATGCGTGGGGAACCTGAGCTCCCCGACACTCACCGCCCACTTTAATTCCCATGATAGAAGGAAAGGAGGAAGAAAACGAGATAATTGAGCCTCGAACCGTTCATTGAAATGTGATTCTTGAGAGTTGACTTTCCTTTTGGGAGTTTCTCCGGATGAGGGAAGAGCGGAGGAAGCGGAGAGAGAAGGAAAAGCAGGATCCCAGGATCCCTCGCTCTCCGTATCGATTACAGCATCAATAGACCCTTCTACCTACTACAGATAAACTCCGGGAACTTACGTACGTCGTTACGTTTGCAACCTTAATAATGCCCAAACTTCCCTCCACATCTCAATACGCGGAGTGAGAATGTGGGGAGGTCAACGGGATTGGGGGAAATCTGGGAGTTGAAATAGAGGAAGTTGATGAGGTTGGCGGGTGATGCGGAGGACTGCAGATGGTCCCTTGAGACTCCCAAATGCTCCCCTTTGTCTCCCTCACACAGATTCTTCTTAAATCCCGAGCTCCCCGCCGACGCGAGCTGTTGTTGATGTCATTCCTGCTCCTTCCCGTCCCACCTGCCTGAGACGGCGTAATTAAACACTCCGCCTTTCCCATAATTGAAATTTACTTGTATAGGTGGGGAGAGGAGAAAGGGGTTTGTTATAATTGCGTCGTCCTTACATTGATTTTCTACCCGCAGGATCCAATCTGGCCCGGGAAGGCGTGCGGGCATAAAATTTAATGCTTCCACGGGAGCGCCGTAATGAATAATTCCCGCCCCACCTCAGTGGTCCCAAGAGGGTTGGCGGGTCCCGCGATACAAATTGGGGATAAAGCCGCCGTCCATAAATAGCCTCATTATCATTTGTAATACATCGGCCAGGCTCGAGAGCTCAAATTCCACCTGACTCTTCGCATGAATTTTTAATGCTTACAAATGAATAGGGAAAATAGGATCTTCCCACAGGGCTCCCGAGCTCTGGGAGATCAAAGGAGAAAATTGAAAGGCGAATCTCCATTTGAAGGCTCGAGACGGGATACGTGTCAGAATCAGATTTATTTGAGGGTTCAAAATGTCAGATGGGTTCGACGTGCGTGGGATGCACGCATGCAATTTCCCATCTTATCGCTTTCCGCTTGTTGTTCTTTGGGCGCAGAGGAGATATTTTATCCTTTATTTATTATTGCAGGTGAGTTGGCTGGGGAATCCTGAAGGTTACGAGACTCGACGGTACTGTTGGATGTCCATTGAGAAAGGAATGGTCCTCTCCTTCATCGTCCCCGTCTTCCTCCTCATTGGGGTGAGATTCCCCCATCCTCATAAATCTCCACTTCCGGACGAGGAAGCTCAATGGGGGCCCACTGGGCTCTTAGTGTAATTTATGGATGGACGACTGGCGCCGCCGACGCGTCTCTTCTGCCAAGTCCCATTAAATATCCAGCCTCACCCAGCGTCCTCACTTGAGCTTCGTCCTACTAAATCTCGGACGCTCCATGCATAATTTATCGCGGATTCCTCCAATTCAGCTTTTTTATATATATTGTATGAACCCTTTCTCCACACCTATAGGACATGCAGTCTGGGCCAAGGGTAATAGGCATAGAATCCGAGGGACACGTCCATTAGAGTCCAATAAGTAGTTTATAAGTCTGCGACTTTATCATGGGGATTCCTTATAGGATTCATATATCTGAATAAGTATCTCTTGACTATAATGGCTCCTTCCGATAACTGGAAAAGGAATTAAACTCCTGTGTTTTCCCCAAGAGTTATTAAAATGGGAGGTGTGTGATGGTTATTGGGGTAGTCGTGAGCTTCATCCGCCTTTATTTATTCACCGAATCTATTCCATGTAATGGAAAATAGACCCAATTGGCTCTTCGGAGGATTTGCGACCGCTTATTACACCGGGCTGGACGTGAGAGATAACTCTTTATATTTATATCCCGTTTCGCCCACTCGCAAATATTAATGCTCATACCGGGATCAAGCATTGTTTTCCTCCGAGTCTCCGCACAGACCTGGGCCGTTATGAAATGTAGGAGAAAGCCAGGCGAAGCTTCTTAATAGTCATTTGGACCAAATTTGGGGGATGTCAGTGTAGCGGAAATTGAGGGAACCGTCGTGTCTGCCCTCAGAATCTCATTTATGGAGGAGAGGGTCAGTAGTTATAAAGGGGAGAGAGATGGGTGGGCGTGTAATCAGGGCTCGTCCGCTCCACTTCCTCCAGAGCGTAGAGGAACGGTAATTGTGTCTCCATTAGCCTCCTCCGCCCGATTTCCCTTCTCCTCCTCCTTCATTACGATACTCTCCTTATATATTGAGCGGAAGGCGGGGTTGTGAGGACGAGAGGGTGCTGGTAATCGGGTCCTTAAGCTCATTAGCTCTGTGCTTCGACTCTCCGATCCTAATGATTATTTCTAGGCGGGCACAATCGGTTCGTATAAGTATTACCAAGAGAAACGATCAGTCCTCTATCGGAAGCTAAATAAGCTATACAGCCTCTATGTGCATATCACCGCCTTCCGAAAATTCCGCCGAGAGACTTTAATGGAAGTCGAAGGATAATTTTTGACATGATTCAACTCGTCTTGGGTATACGAATCCTGGGTTTGGCCTTTATCTTGCCATATCTTTCATTCCCTGAAGGTGGATCAATAGAACAAGGGGGTGATAACTCCCCGCCCTCATCTCTTCCTCATTAAAGCAAGAGGTGTGAGGTTCATGATGGGAATATAATTAATATTACATTCCTCGAGGAAGATCTTGGCTTTCCGAGAGAAGAGATTGGGAAGTTGGTTCTTTTCGTTTCTCTCTTTTTCGGAGATTATTGCTAATCCTGGACCGCTGAAGGGAGACAAATCCCTTGAGAGACGTAAGGGCAAATGCAAATTGCTATTCATTCCCAAGATTTACCTTCCTCGTGTTGCTCAGTTTTCTAACAAGCTGAGAATCTCCCCTCCACATCGATTTGCGAAATGAAGCCGCGGGAAAGAAGTGGGAGGCAAAAGCTCCCTGTGTACTCACTGCCCCACTCTCACTCGAGAAGAGAGACAGAAACAATGGGAGAAAGGGAGACTGCCAAGGATCGATATTATGAGGACGAGTGACAGTTGGATGAGATTCCTCAAAATGATGGGGATATGTGGAGAAGAAGGGGAAAAGGAGCATTTTTGAATCCACTGAGCTTCGCTGAGATTCAATTGAGGCGAATAAGAGCTCCCGCAATCGTCCTTTTCCCCATGCTCCATAATGAGATTCGAGCACAATTCCTTGTTTGTCATCCCTTTCATCTCAAAGAATAGAGATTGATTGGGGGAAAGTGGAGGATTCAATTATGCCTTCCGCCCGAGTCCACCTTCCCCCATTTATCATTCATTGGGAAGGGACCTCGGAGATGGGAAGGGAAAAAATGGCCCATTTATCGCTCTCCTACTTTTAATTGTGAGAGTTTGAAGTGTCCCGAGGCCTTCAACTCCGCCTTTCAACTTCTTCCATCCACAACTCATTCTTGAGAACTTGGAGAAAGCCTCATTAGTTTCCGTACTCGTGTCCAAAATCTGTCTCCGTAAGCCAAGGGAACATTAAGCTGACATTTCCTTTCCTCTCTTGGAATTATGAGAGTTGTTCTGAGCCCTTTTTCATATGGATGAGCTCGGCCGAGTTGTGAGGGAGCTCCCGCGTTTCTTTCTCCTCACCTTCATTACGTTTCTTTCCAATTATGCCTCTCGAGGAAAAATTAAGCTTCCTCCTCTTCCTAATGAGGCTGACGGGAAAGGAGGACGTAAGTAGGTAAAGGCTGTTCCACCCTTTTAATGATCTTATATTAGCACTTAGAACGAGCTTACCCGGGAATGGGAAACTAATGTATGATAATGGCAGGTAGGGAGGGAGTATAAAAGAACGTTATTACGTATTAACATAACTTGTATACTTGAAAAAGACATAGCCTCGCATGAAGAACCATGTATAATAATATGTGAGAGAATGAATGCCCGAGGGAGAACTTTCTCCATGGCTGAGGACCATTCCGAGATGCAGATCAGGTCCTTGTATTCCTCTGATTTATGTTCTTCTCTGAGCCGACGTTCATTATTAATTGGAGCCTTCGAAGTGAGGGAGGGAGGAAGGGACGAGAATTACTCTAATGGACACTCAATGGTGACTCAATGAAGCTGGCGGGTTGCCAGGGACGGATCATAGCTGCCAAGGGCCTCCCGTATCAAATAATGCACTCCCGAAGGACTCCGTCGGACTCCATTACATATTACTTTCTTTCCTTTGCAGGTGAACACTCTGCTGGTCGTCCTCTGCCTGCGGCATCTCCTCGCACTTAGGAAATTGTGGCAAGAAGGCTGCGATCCAGAAGAAGAGACACTGGATGAGCGAGTCGTGTCCGGCGGGATCCGGGCATCCGCGATGCTCCTTCCACTCCTGGCCATTCAGTGGTTCCTCGGGGTCGTGGCTTTGGAGAACGGGAGATCCATTTTTTTTCAGCTAGCCGCTGCGGCATCGAACATTGCTCTTGTAAGTCATTTGTGATATGAGGAACTTGAGATGCGCGTAAGACTTAAGTAGGTATTTATATTTGTATAAAACATTTCTTTATAGAGCCATGATCCCTTTTGGCTCATATACTGTGATGTCAAGAGGGAATTTTATCATTTGAAGTGAGTGAGTGAGTAAACACCCGAGGAGGAGGCTTTTGGGGGAAACGGGGGGAGGAGAGCCACTTTGATTAATTGCGGCCCCTTCGAGTTTGATAAGAATTTCAATAAAGGAAATGAGAGATGTTGACTCAGGAGAGCCATTTGAGAGGAAGGGAAAGTGATGGGGCTTATTGTGAGAAAAGTGGCGGTGGATTGAGTTCCTTTCAATTTCGCGAGTCATTTCGAGTGTATTTTCCGAAGGTTCTGTTTGCAGAGCAGGATTGAGTGTGTTTGACCTCCTCGGCCGCTCTCGGGCTGTCGGAATGCATGGTGTGGTGTGGAGTGATAGTTGGAATCGATAGAGAAATCTCCCATTAATTTCTCTCCTATGAATAATGGAAGGGAAGGCGGAGAATTGGAGACTCATCGCAAGAGTAATAGAGATGAACTGAGGCCGGATTAATCACCGCCGCCATCGAATGTTAAATGTTAATCAGGGAACGAACCTGGGTGGCGGCTTGATCATATGGACCGCATTTCCTTTTCAAATGAAAGAGGCTGGAAAGTAGCAGCTCATCTGGGCTTCATAACTTAATGACGGCCCGATCTCTGAGCCAAGTGATGGAGACTCCCTGGAATTCTCTCCAGCCTCGCTCATCGAATTTCGGGGGCCTCGAGCCAGAAAATTAGAGAGGAAATGGGCGAAGATTCATATTTGTGTGTTCTCGGGCTGGAGGCAGTCGAGGAGATCACGATTCAAATCAGAGCCCAATTTCCATATTGATGGAAGAAAAATTACCCGAGGCGAGTGAATATTCCCAGCTCAATCGGCCTCCGCCTTCCTTCCTCTCCTATAAACTAACAACCTCCATCCTCAATTATGAATTACCCTACTAAATTTGAGAGCTCCTTATGAGCCGCCTCCCTTTGCCTCCAACAAACCCCCACCGTTTCTCAATTCAAATTATAAATAATAAAGTAATAAGCAAATTTTATGCGTAATTGCTCCGCGAGAGCGAAAGACCTTGCCACATAAATAAAGCCTCTCATAATACTCGCTCATCAAATGCCCCGTTGCGTAAGGCGCATTTCAATGTGGCACACTTCCATAAAATTCAATTTCCCTCTCCAGATGGATGTTCAAAAATGTTCTTTTGTTCGGAACAGAGTTGGCTTGTCATGTACTTCTTGGGAGAGGAGATCTGGGTTGGGCGACTTTGTGCCAAACGCCCGGAATTCCCCAGCCATCCTTCAACCCTCTTCGACTCGGAACCGCTGCTCTCAGGGCCGTCGTCGGTGGCAGTTCCGGGTCCTTCCTCCCGTCGCCCCCAGAGGAATTGGGCCGTTCCAGGTGGGCATGAAGTGTACGAGCTGAGCCAGGACGCGATCAGCACAATTTGCAAGTGAAGTCGTCATGGAGGCCTAAATGCAATTACCTCTCAAGTGGTGCTTCGGAACAATAGAAATAAATTGTGTCCAAAGTGAGTTACTCTGTTTGGCTCAAGTGCTTTTCCGCTTGAGCCCCCCATGTTATACCTCCTGGTGTAGGTGAATCGATCCCTAATTAATATTCATTAGCAATTACGTCCGCATTAGCCCATTGGATAAATCATAGAAAATGCATGGGATGTTATGGGGGGAAAGGTGTAATGAGGGAATTTGGTTCCCTCGTCGTAGATAACTAAAAGAGCCGCCGAGGGTCGGAGCCAATAAAAGTAGATGAGTCTCAACCTCGTCCAGTTAATACAAACCACCGTCGTGGCACTTGGGTCTCTCATATTATTATCACCAATTTCCAACGGGACTGCGGCACACTTCCTTCCCATATTCACAGTCATTCTGGTGGGGCTATAGGGAAGTGAGAAATGCATTCCTCGGTGCTCGTCTTCCTGGTTGCCCTAGGGCTCACGGCGGCCGCCGCCGCCGGAAGGATGAAGAGGTAAGTAAAACCTTCCGCTCTGTCATTTTGCAAAAATGCGGAAAACTGACTCTCGATCCCAGTTTGAGCCTCAGAAACGGGGATAATTTCGACCTGGACGAAGCTATTGCCTTCCTTGAACGCTACAATGAAGAGTATTCTGCCATTGTAAATACTTACGTCCTCGCCTCATGGGCTTACAACACGAATCTGACAGATGAAAATGCTAAAAAAGAGGTAAAAGAAGGAGGGAGTCCACATCCGCCACAATCATTTACATTTAATTAAACCCACTTGATTGATGACCCTCAGTTTAATTAACCCAAGAGATGAATCACTTTGAAATTCATGAAATAGAGCAGAGGAGTGAAAAATGTGCATGTATTACCATATAAGTATGTCTATGTCTTTCTCCTAGGAGTGTTTCCCAACACCGCAGTGTCTTGTGGTTGAGGTTTGTTTTAAAATTATACAATTTCCAAGATAAGGATCCATATTTTTATTTTTCACGTGGAGGGAATGGAGAAAAAGAGCGGAGGATCAATGAAACGAGTTGACGGAAATTTATTTAATTGGATTCCTGTTTTCGGGCTTAGCCTTATTGTTCTCCCCCACTGTTTATATAATTAGGAAGAAAAACCGAAAGAGAGGAAAAGAGGGAGAAAGTTGGGTAACATCTGTAAAAGTTTGAGATGCAGTCTCATCCGAACCGCTTCTCTCCACTTCCACTACCATTCATTTTATCGACCCAATTATCCCAATAGAACTTTTTAACTTTTCCCTCAATTTATGAGAATGAGTGTGGAAAAAGGAATATATAGGAATTTAAGGAGAGGATAGGAAAATTACGCTATTTAAACTCTGTGGAGAAGCTCGACTCTCCACTAAATCCTTTTAGCTTCTAAATGCATCAACAAGCCTTTTGTCCACTCGACCGAAAAACCCTTCCGAGTTCAAACTTCGGAGTATAAAAGCGAGATTCCCACAGCTTAACATTGTAGCTCTTAACTGACGGAAAACACCCACACACACGTAGGTATATTCATGCCCTAAATTAAACTCATAATCCCTTCACTCTCTCAAAACAAAGTTGAAAAGTTATCAAAAGTCATAAATTGATTAGTAATTGAACCCGCTTTCAATTTTCTTCCCCTTGACACGACTTCTGCCAAACAAAGACATTTGGACTAAATTTAAGTGAATTTATCAGAGATAAAACCCCCACTTATTATCTCCCATTAAATAAACGAGGGAACATATGGCCAATTCATAATTATTATCATCAATGAACAAGTGGGTGAAATGACGATAGTTTTTATTTAATGATCCATTATTGATAACTCACAAAAAAAGAGCCAAGCTGCCTTCGCTGTCTCGCAATACGATGCCATGGCTTTTAAAAACGCCTCGGAATTCAACACGACCAACTTTCCAGATGACGTGAAAAGGCAACTGAGTTACGTGGGGAGCCAATCCTTGTCAGATGATGAGATGAAGGAACTCTCGGGCCTTATTTCCAGGATGGGTGAGATCTATGGGTCGGTGAGTGACGAAGGGATTCATTCCGTCATTGTACATATTACAAAGGAAACACGAAACTAAAAGTTTACAAAGTTGATCCGAGCAATAACTTAACTCCGTTTTGTCTAACTGACGAGTAGACATGCTTGGAAAAGCCAGACGGCGATTGCCTCTATCTTGAACCCGGCCTTACCGACTTGATGTCCAAATCTCGCAATGTGACGGAGCGACTTTGGGCCTGGGATGAGTGGAGAAAGGCAGTAGGGCGTAAAATGAAGCCACACTACCTTAAAGTGAGTCCGGACTTTCCAATTGAGCGAACGTGACTTTTCTCTCTTCGCCTACGCGGAGTTCACTCTCGCACTAATGCGCCTCAGAGAGAGATCATTATAATAATCTAGAA
The DNA here is from genome assembly GCA_009869795.1 of Neelides sp. FZ-2019. NCBI lineage: Eukaryota > Metazoa > Arthropoda > Collembola > Neelipleona > Neelidae > Neelides > Neelides sp. FZ-2019. The sequence continues at coordinate 212,834 of VJMY01000003.1, read as the reverse complement.
TCCATGTAACCTCAACCTCCAAATTTCAGTACGTGGAGCTGAAGAACAAATTGGCGAGGCTCAACGGGTACAAAGACTACGGAGACCAGCTGAGGCAGAAATACGAAGTGAAGGACTTTGAGTCAGACGTTAAGGACATTTACGATGAGCTCCGGCCGCTTTACCTTCAGCTCCACTGCTACATCCGGAGGAAGCTAGCTGAGGAGTATAAAGACTCCGTAGAACTCCGAGGTTCTCTAATCCCTCTTAATGCTTTTTAATGAGAAGGGGTGATTTAAATCATGGGGTTGTAATGCAGGAACCTTGCCGCAACATCTCCTCGGAGACATGTGGGGTAAGTTGAGGAGAGATCCGTCTTTCTAAATTAACATAATTCAAAAAAGGAATATGAGGGCTGAGCTTAGGATCACTTCTAGGGAGGTTTTGGACGAATCTCTATACCATTGCTGTGCCCTACCCGGACGAACCCAACCTTGACGTGACACAAGCCATGAAAGAGCAGGGTTATACGCCGAGAAAAATGTTTGAGATGGGTGACGAATTTTTCACCTCGATGGGTCTGAAGCCCATCCCTGAGAATTTCTTCAATTTATCCATGATTGAGAAGCCTAATGAAACTCAAGTCATTTGCCATGCCACGGCATGGGATTTTTATGACGGAGTAGACTTTAGGATCAAAATGTGCACTGATGTAAACATGGATCAATTCCTCACCGTCCACCACGAAGTGAGTCTTCATATATCATAAATCATAAATCTTTTCTTCCTTTCAAAGACTAAATAATATACTGCCTCCCACCATATGTATATCTCTTTTTCTCATCCACATCAAACTCCAATAACTCACTTTGCATAAATTCCAGCTAGGACACACTCAATATCAGATGCAATATGCGGACAAGCATGTCGTTTATAGGTGAGATATTATTTTGCTCAAATAATACAATTTTGTACTTTCAAGTTATACGATACATAAATTCCAAGAATTGAGCTTTCTGTACTTTCTGTAACTTATACTCATTTGTACTTGTGTGAGATACGAGACTTTATTGGAAAGATCCAAGTATATTACTTTATATAATATATATTTTATGTGTACTCGTAATGTGCTCCACTTAATTTAATATCCTTTGTGTAGAGGAGTCGTCTGTTTGTATTGTATTTTACTGTCAAGAGAGAGCTAAAAGCTTTCGTATTATGTATAAAGTCTAGACTGAAAATTCCATTGTAAAGGAAATGAACATTGTGTAAATAGGGACGGAGCCAATGACGGATTCCATGAGGCGGTCGGTAAGTGGATTTTGCTCTTTATTACCAATCATATATCTTACGAGAAAAATGTCCAGGTGAACTAATGTCTACTTGTGTGGCGACTCCAAAGCATCTGTACGAAATCAAACTCCTCCAGGATCTCCCCAATAACAATGGTGAGTTATAGGAGTTGGAAAGGGAGTGTAAAAGCAACTTGTGGGCTCCAGAGACCGAGATCAACTTCCTCATGAGTATGGCTCTCTCCTCCGTCTCGGCCCTTCCTTTCCACTACCTCAATGACCTTTGGAGATGGCGAGCCTTCCGCGGCGACTACGGCCCCAATCAGGAGACATGGAACGCCGAGTTTTGGAAACTTTCAGAAGAAATCGTCGGGGTTCATGCCCCCGTGGAGCGAACGGCGGAAGACTTCGACTGCCCGACCATCTTCCATGTTAACCAGGACTACGACATGATTCGCTACTTCACGAGAACAATCCTTCAGTTCCAATTTTACGAGTCGCTCTGTGAGGCATCCGGACATGAGGGGAAGTTGAACGAATGCGATTTTTACAACTCCAAGGAGGCTGGAACGAAACTTGCGTAAGTTATGGCCAATAACCGTCATAATTCAGAGTAAATTACTCCTATTATGATTCATTAGTCAGCAATGGTTGACTCTTTTCGTGAGATTGATCTCTTGTTTCAAGACTCGTAAATACGATCGCGTGCGTTCTTCACCTTTATTGAGATTCGTGCAAAGGTGCGGTTCTCGTTCAGGTCTCCATTGACAGAATATTTAGCGAGTAGCCCTCCTCTCATTTGGTGAGTTGCGAAATGGCCCATTAGGAGTGATGGGACATAAAATATATGAGACCTCTGATTTCACACGTTGAAATTTCCACGAGAGTCAAGAGAAAAGTGATAAGGAATACCTTATTAAATGTAGTGCGAAGGTTGCGAATTGAATAGGCTATTTAAGCCTTGTTCCTACATTAATTAAAAGATAAGGCCATTCAACAGAGTCAAATCTATAAAATGTATTTACAATATCTGAATTACATGTCACTTGGGCAAGTTTTAGTTCAAACGAGGGACAAAGTGCAAATAGGAAAGAGAGTGTTTGCAAAATTGATTAATTTAGTTGATGTTATTCCTCCATGTAAACTGTTTAGTTTGGAGATAGGAGATAAAACAGGAGAATGGGCTAAAGGGAAATTCGATAAATTTGGTCCTATGGATCTCATGGTGTGAGCTGAATGCAGAGGAGATGAGGAGGACGATGAGAGTAATGCAAATGATTACCTGGGCCCATTTCACTCAGTCGAAAGAGGATTTGCATGGAGCTTGGACTCTCAAATGAGTTTGAAGGCAATGAGGAGAGAGCCAGGAGAGTCTATAGGATTAGATTTTCTAGGATAATTGAACCTCTCGAGTGTGGGAGATAATATGAGTTCCCCCGAGGAACGGGGGAGATGAAAGAGGGGGATAGAATTCAATTAGCTCGTATTTGAGTGTGGATAAACAGGAGTAATGACTTCTCCGACTCAGCTCCTCTAACGATCCCCATTATCCGACAAAGGCGGCTGCGGGCAAGGGACCCACTGCGACCCCGCTGGCACCCGCCCAGATACTTTCTTTTTTTTATTCCTTCTAGCAAAATGTTGGCCTTGGGGAGCTCGAAGCCTTGGCCCGAAGCAATGTTCGAGCTTACTGGACAGAAGAACATGGACGCGAAGGCCCTTCGTTCCTACTTCCAACCATTAGAAGACTGGCTTAAAAAGACGAATGCCGCAAATGGGGACGTACCTGGATGGGCACATGGGGATGATAGTTCTGCTTCAACGTACGTCGTAACCCCAATTATGATCATCATGATGGCCCTCGCGGCGGCCGCCAATTTCCAATAAAAGCTCTTTCACTTCTTTTCACACTTCCTTTCGCTCTTTCTCTCGCTTCGGTGATGGAAGACATCCAATGGCCTATAAATATATCACTTATCGATTCATCCGTCTTTTGAGGAGGGAGAAATTCAAAGAGCGTTTCACACCAACCCGAGATCTCCGACCCGTGAGAGAGGTATATAATATGCGTTTCCTCGCCTAACGACCCACACACACCCTAATCTTATCATAAGAGGGGACCGATGAACTCTCATTAAATTAGCAATTCATAATCACATCATCCACTCCACGTCCTTCGCCTCGCGATTGAACCTCAGTGAGAGGAAGATCCTCTGCCAGTTCAAATGGATTTATGAGAGAAAGTCAAGGAAAGGGAAACTTGAAGGGTTTTTTCACTCCAATACTTTTAGGGAAAAAAGGGAATAGAAAGGAAATATTAGTAGTTCCATGCTTCCATAATCGGATTCAGAGAAAGTGACTTTGTCGGGGTCGCTTCAAAAGTTTGAAACTTTGAAAAGAACATCTTTGTCTATAGAATAATATTATTTTACTTTGAGAAAGTTCCTTTCAATGCTGGTTGATAAGTTTGGAGAAAACCATTTCATCAGATTTTCATTTCCATCATTTTTCCAATAATTCAATTCCCAAGAATGAAATTACAAACTTGTATAATGTTATACTCATTTTACAGATGAAAGGAAAGAGAGGAATCAAAGTTCTTTGAATTCACCCTAATGTATTCCGAAAGGTCCTTTGTGAGCTCCTGGTGAGGAATAGAACACGAGGAATAATTGTTATCGCGAGCATCATGGCGGGAGTGTGAGAGTAAATAAAGGGGCTACAGGTTAGATGTTTGAAAAATTGAAAGTATTATTAAAACCGGAGTTAATTGGAAGAGATGACAGAGTGCAACAAGAAGGCCTGCTGTTCCATTCAAAGCGACCAAACTGCGGCACTCTCATCGTCTTTTACATTCTTCCCCTTAAGGAGACTTGACATAACGCATTTCCAACTTTCTTGCCCTTCTTCCATTAAGACTCTCATTAATTTTTCAGCTGTGGAAATGCCCTACCTCTTTTCTCAAACAAATTGAACTTGCATCCCTTTCTTGGGCTCGCTTTTAATTGTTGACAATGGTGTTCCTTTTAGCCTCACCGCGAGCAAGAAACTCTCCACATCACATTTTCCAAAATAATTCTCTTCAATTTGGAGTCCTACCAATCCGAGCACCTAACGTGAGCATAAAATGAAGCGAGCAGCTAAACTCCGTTACGATATCTCGTCTCTATTCACCGTATCATATTATCATCAAATGACTTGATAAATTGTGTATCTCTATTTACTCTCTATCACCACTGTTCAGTGTTCGTGCATCTTATTGAATAGACTATGCATATGACTTTGTGTACTCTGATATTTGTAATGATATATATATATACATATATATATATATATACTCTTTGGATAAATGCTTATTACATAAATATGAAGTTTATGCGTGTTATATGTAGCGAGTATGACGGTGAATGACGACGGTAATAGTGAATATCAGGATTTAAAGGTTCACTATCGTTCTCATCATTCTTCTTCCTTCTGGCTCCGATAAGGGTAAAAATCTCCGGCTGTTTTCGAGATTTATGTTATATGCAAAATTGTATCTTTGATCGTTTATGCAGTATAACGAAGGAAAGAGTTGGGATGGATGATTGTCACGTTCATGATAAGTAGGACTGTAAAGGCGTGTCTCGAGTTCTTTATTTTCTTTCTCTCTGGAACATTTTCCTCCTTCGTCCTCGTCGCACTTGCTCTCAAAGCAGGCCGAGAGGAGAGAGATGGAAGGAGAGCTGGATGGAAATAAGTTAACCAGCCGTCATCGCCAGGGACGTCATTGCTCTGTTTACAAGACCAGAAGATCAAGAGCCTATTCACACAGAATGGATCAAAGCCCTGAGAACTACCTTACCTACAATCCTCCATCAAATGCTATAGAAAACACCGAAATACTCTCAAAACACTCGTCGTTTCCTCTCGAGCTTTCTCTCTTCCTTTCTGCTACTCCACAGACTACACGTACTTTAGATCTTTAAATCTTTGTTTGATGAGACAAAATGAAGGATTGAATAGGGAAGGTAAATCAATTTCATTATACATTGTCGTTCCCTTTTAATAAAAATTTCATTATGCCAGGCATTGCGCATTGGGCAGAGGAATATTTTAAGAGTTCTTTTGAGTTTGGAGTTTAATGAAAGTTCAGCCAACCTCCTTGATAATTAATGATGATGAAATTGTGAGGAATGAAGAAAGCATACATTTCATTTATAATATAATTTTATATCGAAGTAATATTTTTATTTCATAAATTCATAATTTCTCTTAAATATAATATATAATGAATACTGGAGTCAAAGATTTAAACAGAACAACGAGAGAATAAGCGAAGAGTGTGAGAACGGCGGCACTCGTGTGGGGCACCAGTGGTGAGTAGCTGGGGCCTTCTTGGCAAACACGTCAGACCCGCGTCTCGTCATGTTCCGGGCTGTCCAGGTCTGAACTGGCATTCGGCGGGGTTTCCGCCGCCTCGGGGATATCAGGAAGGACGGCGACAAAGTTACTCCTTGGTTCTAATATCACCTTCGGAGGAGCAAACCGTATCACGAATGGGACCATGAAACTAATGAAAGAGGAAAGGACTAAAAATCCTCCAGCCATGAAAAACGGCACGTCGTATGATTGGAATGCGTCGTATACAGCTCCTGTAGTCAGTCACGTTTTAAATTACTTGGACTTGAAATGACAATTAAAAGTATTGAGGCAGAGACGTACCAGCAAGCGGAGCGCCAATTATCGAGGCAGCTCCCCTGAAGAGAATGAGAAGCCCAAACGCGTTCGTCAAGTTGTCAAGACCAAGGAGGTCAACAATGATGATGGAAGTGAGTGAGATGTAGCCGGCCACAAAAAGACCGAAAAACACGGCAACACCAACGTAAGCTGGGAAGTTTAGGCAGAAGGGCACAGATCCCACACAAATCCCAGAAAAGAGCAAACAAATGTTGTTCAAAAACAAGGAATTCACCTGTAAGTGAAAGTAAAAAAACATTAATAAAAGTGAGTAAAATCTCTTAATTAATTAACGAATTAATTCATTAAATGTCGTTAGTTTTAAAATTTAAAATGGATAAAAATTGTCCAACCTTCGGATGATCAGACACAACTCCACAAAGGATACGACCAAAAGTGTTCGTAATTCCAATGATAGAAATGAGATACGCGGCGTGATCTTTCTCCACGTTCTGCTTCACCGCCGAGTCCACAAGGTAAACAAAGGGCACGTAAAATCCCAACATTCCAAAAACGTTGCTCACAGCCACAAAGAGAAACACAGGGTTCTTGAGGAGGGAAAAGTCCATTAGTTGACTAATGGCGGATTTGAAGGCTCCTCCAGTTATCCAGGACCAAGGCGGCCATTTCTTCGGTCTTGTTACTCCGTCCGTCTCCTCGAACAAAGGGGGGATGTTGAGGATGCTCTGTCGGTACGAGGGGAGACTCCGCTGACTCTGAAACTCGGGGAGATTGACAATGGAGCCAGAGTAGAAAATGTCCTTCCGGGAGAGCGGACGAATGATTTGCCTTTGCTCTGACTCTCGACGATTCACGCTGAGGAAAAGACCCTCGTTGAGTTCGCCGCTCCAAAGGCTCTGGTCCTCCTCGCCGCCTCCCCCGTTGTTGTTCCGTATTGAGCTTGCGAAGGAAGCGTTCTTGAGCATCGAACCCCTCCGACTCTCCGACAGATTTGACTTGCTGCTCCTATTATTAATGGCCATTAAACCCTTCGCCATTAGGAAAGGAGCTTTATTAATGTGGAGGCTAGGCTCGGCATTTGTGGATCTTTATTTTATTTTATGTACAGTCCAGAGACTCATTTATGTGAAGGCAATGTGCGGGAGGAAGCATGGGAAGTTTCATTTTTTACGACCAATCCGATTTAATGTTTCAATAAATTACTGACCCAGGCCTGTTGGCGGACATTCCGATAGGGACGGCCCTGTAGGACTGCTTCCTGTATCTGTCGAAGAGAGGAACACTTCCGTTCTTGGGTATGCTCCTTCCTGGTGTGAACTGGGGTGCAGATCCGTTCCTGGGAATCGAGCCGATCCGCTGACCCGGAGTCGCAATGCTCCCTGACCTCAGAGGTATAGGCCGACTTGGGCTCCGGCCAAACAACTCAGGCTTCATGTTCGATGACAGTGTCGGTGAAGTAGATGATGAAGGAGTCGAAACGACCCCTTCACTGTTCCTCCGCTCCCTCATTATACGCCGAAACTCGGCCCTAAAACAACATTCGTGAAACCATGAAAATTGATTCAAATTCTCCGAGCCTCCCGGAGTCTCAAAGATGCCATAACCGTATTCCGTAATGTAGAAGCTTAGCCCTCCTAAACGTATTGCCTTGCTATTACTTGAAATTAAGGTGAAATTGAGATGGAAGAACCCTGTAAATATGAGGGCATAAATAAATAAAGTTTTTTTTACCGGGCTTTTGCCTTTTCATCCGCGTCAGGTGAATCTGGAGTTAAATCGGAATTCTCGCTTTCTTCGAGAATTGGACCAGGGACGGTGGGTTCCTCAGGGGATCCCTTCTCTGTCTTCAGCTCTCCAGCAGATCCCTCTCGAGAGTTCTCCGAGCCAGCGTTGCTCGTCCCATCAGGGGCTTTTGCTTCCGTGATCGTCGGGAGTGTGACTATGGTTGGGACGGGCGTGATGGGGCTTCCGGGCACTAACTGGTCCAGGTTGAAGCTTGAGTGGACGCCGGGATCAACATTTAGTGGCAACTTGAGCCTTCGCTCCATCGTTCCGTCAGGGAGTTGTACCATGAAGTAGGCAGACCCTGTAAATAAAAAATTCCATTAAAGGCTTCAATTTCATTCTTTCCTCGTTTGATAATATTTCAAAGGAAGAAGCCAACCTGAGAAGGACCCCTTTTCTAAATAATTCCTTTTATCTTCTGCCATTCGAAGCAAAAGAGGTTCCTTTTCTGCCTCTTCCAGATCTTCCTCTTCAGTTTCCCTTAACACTTCAAGTGGCTTCATCAAGCACCCAAATAACTGTTGACGAATATGACAATTAAAGTATTTTAAATAACTCGACTCTAATGATAAGTTTAGAAAATTTAATTAGATTAATTGAAAGGATTAAAGAATGTAAATAAAGAAAAAACTTATGTAATTACAGAACAACAGAGAATGAGGGCGGAGAAGGCAAGATTCGAATTTCTCCAGTCTGTAGCAGTGAGAAGCCAACTTGCAAAAGGTGCAAAAACGAACGTGCCGACGCCAGATCCGCAAACTGCGATACCTGTAGCGAGAGCTCGCTTTCGCTCAAAGTAATATCCAACGCAAACAACGGCCGGGAGATACACAAGTCCGAATCCAATTCCTGGTCAATTTTGGAAAATAAAGTTAGCGTGAGAGCATGTGTATTGTATGACTGATTGTTATCCGAAAATCCGATTATGGAAATTAATCCTTCGCATATACATAATAGCGTAAGAGTTTTTCCGGACTTGTTACCTCCAATGACTCCATAAGTGAGCATGAGCATGTCGAGATTCGGTGAGAAGGAGGACAATGCAAAACCAATGGACCCAACAATACTTCCAGCTATGCAAACCGCCCGACATCCATACTTGTTCGTTAAAGCACTGACGATGGGTCCTGTTAGCCAAACATTATTTATTTATTTTGAAATTATAGCAGACTTGAGAGCCGATTATTTTATATCGAGGAGAACAGGAGCAGTCATAAAGGAATCCCTATAATGCAAGGTTTTATAGGAGTAGTTCACAAGCATTGTTCCTCATTTGACTATATAATTTAATCTCTCGAGAGTCATAAAATGTTGGGTGAGCAAAAGACGAGACATTCATAATATTGTTAGGTCTAATTTAACGATAAGTGAAAGGAGAAGAGGAAAATTGCGAGCCATCCTTAGAACAAGAATGCGACATTATAATTTTAAAAGGAACATGACGCGAACTGGGCATTGGGGTCGAATGATGGAGCGGAACAAATTGAAGTGGTTCAAAGAGTAAGCAACATAGAAAGTAATATGGTAGAGTACGTAAACAAATTAAAAATGAGCCAACATTCACTCTGCTGGAATGTCCAGAAGGACTAAAAGCCTTTTTCGATTCGTTGTGAGAATAATAAAGAGTTAGGAGATGAATTCGAAGGAGCTGGTTGGAATGGAGAAGCTAAGATAAGGGAGCAATTGGGTCGACAGCTGTCCTCGTCCGGTGACAGTGAGGAATCGCAGATGTTGCACTGACCGACGGCTAGGTAAACGCCGGAGAGGAGACTCCCCGCCCATGCCGTTTTCCCTTTGCCTTCGTCAAACGACTCGGCGAACTTGGGGAGGAAGACTCCGAATGTGTAGGCGATGCCGTCCACGATCATGTTGCACATAAAGGAAGCGAAGACGATGACCCAGCCCCAACCGCCGTCTGGCGTCGCAGGAGCCCCGACTTCCAAAAGTTCGAACATCGTGATGCCTTCGTCGTCGTCCTCGACGTCTTCGGCTTCTTCACCGATCTCGCTGACGGGTGCGAGGGGGCCCCGTTCCCCGCTGCCCGCCTCCTCCTCTCTTCCCATTGAAACCTCGCCCTGGAAAAAAATCATTTTATTAAATATTTAACAGATAGTTTTCTGTCACATTTATCCAAGTCCATACCAAATGCGTAGAATTTGAAGAATTGTATAATTAAAATGACTCATATTTAACCCTATTGAGAATTTATATTTATAAAACAATCCTACTGTGATGTAAGATGAAGAAAACATGTTTGTTCTAAACTTTTTTTTACATCTTGCGCTTTTTTAACTCGAACGATTTTTGCTGAGCTATCAGCGGTCCCACGGGCCGGGGTTTCGGCACATAACCCCGGCGATCAATCAAAATTCAAGGTCGTATTAAAAAATATAGTAGATTGATTAAATTAAGAGCATGAAAAGATGTCAAGAAAAAATATTAGGCAATAGTGGTAATACCAAAAAGATTGATTATCGGATCAATTTTAATCAGCACGATCGTTTCTCTCCTTGCATTCTTTATAATTAGCGGCTCTATCCGCTTTCCTAATTACTCATAAATATTTGAAAACTATTTCATATTCTTTTATTAGATTAAAAACATTTTTGCCGAACTTGTTATTTAGTAGTATGAAGCATTGATGTTATTTTGCATTGTATTACATTTTTTAGTAGTTAATTAGATGATTCATTCATTACAAATTCGTTTTAAACACCAAATAAAGCGAATTGTGATTAATACATAATATGCGATCGTATAAATTGCGATATATTGTGAAATGCTGAACGTTAGGATATTATTTAAAAATCAATCGGCTTCCATGTGAATGAGATATTTCCTATATCTTATTCTTCACAAACGTTAGATGAAGCTTCAATTTACCGGTCTGAGGTTGTGTATTAGCATTAGTTTTTTTTTGCTACAAGGACACACTAGCATTAAAAAGTGAGAATAAAGGCCGAATCTGTGCGGATTCTTTTCTGCCCTATAAATTGCATTTTATATTATATAATCGCACTTTATACATGCTATTATTCGAGGCCTCTCCCTTTCAATAAGATTTAAGGATTTTTCTTTCACTTGTTCTTTTGTTAGTCGAGACAGTTAAACCATTTGTAGTTTCCCTATTGTTAAAAAAAACTCGTCTCCCTTTGAACCGACTCGAGTCATCTTGTTTCACGCAATCCCTTTAATCTCGACAAAGAGACGAAGAAGGCTGAAGGTGAGAGTCAGTGAACTGGGTAATTGCCTCCTTCATACCATGCTGTGTGTGAACCCACATTATTTATATTTATGACGACGAACAAGAGCTAACTTCTGTAACAATTTGAATAAAACTCCGTCTTCCAAACTCAAACGCGCCATGAACTTATTTTATATAAAAAAAAGTTCTAAAGGATTTATAAAAAATGAAAGTTGGAAGGATTTTTAATTAGAAATTATTATGGAGGGAGTTGAAAGGTCCTAAAAAAACTTGTGTAGTTTTTTATGCTCGGGATATTTGAACCCACTCCGCATATTTGTTTAATGCTAATATGATTAGAGCTATTAAAACGAAAGGAAAGAGAAAATGAGAGATAAAATAGGAAGAAGAAGGGGAAATGAATGGACTCACATTATTTTTCTTCAAGAGTTTCTTTGAATTTTGATTTCGATTCATGGCGGCCCGACGAGTCAAATTAAAAGAACTTAATTACTAAAAAGAGGAAAAATAGTTGGACATAAAAGAGAAAGAAAGAAGAAGAAGGGGATCCGAGTCGTTTGGCCCGTGTCATGAGAGTGGACGAAAAGTGAATAGACTTTTGCTCAGATGCAAGAAGATAAAAAGAGACTTTTGAACTCGGAGGCTTGCGAGAATACCAAACCGAGCCCCCAGCAGAGATCTCCACATGAATGGGGATCGTTCAAGGGCTTCGCACTTCAAGTCCCCCTGCTTGGAAACTCTGTTAACAAGACCTTTAAGCTTAATCTGGATAAACATGAAGAATAATACTACTACACTTGACAATAATCTCTTATTATTTGACCCGGATCTTCTTTGTACTACAGCACAGTATACTCTTGGCACTTTCTCGAGAACCTCTTAATTAAAGGAGACCTGGAAAAGTACAAACTCTCATGAAGGAAAACAACTAGAATCCTCATTTCATAAGAAATCTATGCTTTTGAGTATTATTTTAAAGTTATTTTCAGATTTAAAAACGGTTATTCATGATGAGCCATATGTAGAATCCCGTGAGTATTCGCAATCGTATTGGTTGGTCGACCTATAATGCGAGGAGGACAAGTGGAGTACGAAAATAATCTATTTTTTTATTATGCTGAACTGATGCTGAAGAGTGTGTGGAGAGGATGAGATGTGTGTGTTTGTGAGCAAATAAGATTCTTTACATTTTGGAATCACTCTGCTCCTCTTTCCCAACCAAAGACTCTTCATCTATTTACCCATAATGAATCAGTTTGACAACTGAGTTGATCTTCCTCGAGAACAATGGCAGATCAAATATTTTTTCAAGAGATTGAGCTCACTCTCAACTCTCATGATTCCATGAAGGATTTTCCCTTTCCTGACATTTTTCAGAGTTCCTAGACTGATTGGCTCTTCCACTTTAAACAAGACGGCCTTATCACATGTTTATAATCCTCCTTTCTCGATTCTTATATGGCCCGATTCTTGATTTATCTATTTTCCATCAATTCAAATGAAACTTGGTAATCCAACTGGTTTCTACTTCACTTAATCAAATTTCTAAAATTCGAACGATGAGCTCAGACTTAATCAATTTTTTCAGTCTATTATATAATATAGGTACTTTATAGCAATTTGAATGAGTAAATTGTAAGGATTCTTGTGAACTTTGTAAATAATATGAACGTACGATTAATGTCAAATTACAATTACTGGTAAATTAAACAGCTCATCAACACTTTATACTTAAGTACAATATTCTTTCATTTTCCCAAGTGCCTACTTATAAAATAATGTAAAAATTATTAAAACAATTACCAACCATTATTAATGAACAACCGATAAATCGTTAAAACTAACTTTCAAATTGCAAGAATCTCAAAAGTACGTTAATTACACACTTCACAATAAACTCCTAATGGGAAATTTGATACTTTGTTTTTCTGGAGTCTTAATCGAATTTTAGATCAACTTGGCATTGTTGACATTGTTGTTCTCACTATTTATCTTTGGAAATATTTCGTGCAAAAATGCATGGTGTTGAGATAAATGAGCTTTTTCTGTTAAATTTTACGTACACTGGAGTTGAAAACTGCTTAATTACAAGCTTCCAAGATAAACACATTTGTTTACTCGTTCTTCTTATCATTTCCCTGAATATATCTAGTACTTTTGAAAATTGACTAGGCATATATGGCATTGAGTGGTTAATACAGAAACCTAATTAAACATATACACCATACATACGTAACTCCAAGAATTATCAAATTATCATTATCAGTATATAAATACTTACGCTAAACTTAAACATGCTGTCATAAACTTTACATTGGGAAGAGATTGAACTTTTTTATTTTTATCTTATTTATATATTATGCATATTACCTAAATGCTTAATGTAAGTACCTAAATATATGCATAAAATGTATGAAACGAATTGCATAACAAGCTATTTCCGCGAATAATGTTAAAATCAAATCAAGAAACGCATAAGACAAAATGTCTTTTAAAGTATAACAAGCCCTAGTACAAGCTTGTAATTGTCTTTTAAACAAATGTTGATTTGAACAATATAATATTATATTGCATTTATTTAATGATTTACATAACTTTCGTATAAAATGAGTTATCATTATCACTTGTGTATTTGCTATCGTTTATTATTACACAAGAGTTGGGCTTTACTTTACATTATTAAATAATGTATCAATCATGTATAAAGTAATGAAGGCTCATTGAAACCTTGTAGTCTAACTTTATATGCTAAATAAAGTAAGAAATTAATGAATTCGCTTCCTCAGAGGTGAAACAAGGAACGCTAGCTAATAAAGCATGAAATATGATCCTTTTGTCTATCTAAAATTTCTTCTATGCCTATAAATAATGCAATCAATATTGATAAGGTCGATAACTCATCCTGGAAATCCAATTACAGATTAATGAGTTTTACATTCTCATATACATATTATCTACGTGATCTGTAAGCATTTTATAATATCTCCGAATTTAAAAAAATTTCCAGTCATTATGCCATCAAAGCTTGTATTTAATTATTTAACACACAACTCTGTTTGGGGTATGAAGCTTCAATTTAATAAATTAATAATTCATTGTTAGTTTGTTAGATTATTAAATAAATCTAATGATGACTGTGAGAAAATGATGATTATCGTAGATTAGATAGTGTAAAAGGACTCAAAATATAAAAATAAAGCTGAATTTATACAATAAATATTTAGTAAGAAATTCGTACCTGATATTCTCCTAATATTTTGTTACAGAATTTATTGCATATCAAAGAGAACGATCCCACTCCTAATTCAAGACTGGCTCTTGAAACTCAAAAGAATTTTTATGAGCTCCTTCATATGCTCAAGACTCCTCTTATTTAAATTTTAACATTCCCCTACAAGCCTCTCAAGCACTCAAGTAATTGAAGGCGTCATTTGCAAGTTAAAAAAAGTCGATGGTTGCCCTTTGCAATTAGGAGCCCTAACTTCATCAATGTTGACAGGTGAGGGGCGGATTGTCAGAGCTCAAAGCTCGTCTTGAGGCATTCAGGTGGTCGGTCAACCTGCTCTCGGTTAATCTCTTCCCTAGTAATTCTCTCATCTCTCAGCGATTACAAACACGTAGTTTCCTTCCTTTCTAATAAGGATGGAGGGATGGAATAGAACGGAGGAAATGCCCTTACACAACCCCTTGAATCAATGAAGTGACTTACAGGCTCTTCCGTGTCGGCGGGTTCGGGAGGGGGCGTGAGGGCGGCCATGGGCCCGCCGGCAGCCCGCTGGTTATTTGGCCCGGCTTTCACAGCTGAAGTCAATCCCTTCTCTCACACTATGTTCTGCATACATATGATTTTCTGGGTGATAGGAAGGAGAGCGGACACGCATGGTCCCATGACTTAAAAATCGATAGGAGAGAGTGCCCTCCACCAGGGCCAAAGAACTCCAGCGAGAAGATGAGAATATACATAGGAAGTTATCAAATTTATTATCCTTAATTACAAATCCATTCAGTTTCCCCTTGGCTCTCATCATTGAGCGATGAGAGAAGCAGCTCCGTATGACACGGACGAGTCGTTCCGACGCTCACATTTGTTCGATTGAGCGTAGTTTAAGAACCGGAGGCTCAAGGTGCTTTTCTCTTCACTTGGAAGTTTATCCACAGCCTGTTGAGATAATTAAATGACGTTAATATATCGAATGCTAATATTATTCTTCAGCGTACAATAAATAAACATGACATTTTAATGCTGAATAATGGCTATAAAAATTCAAATATGTCGTGTAAGGCTTACATTGAGGAGGACGCCTATGGGATGACGTCCACATATCGTGTTTCCGAACTTTCGGAGGTAATCCTTGAAGGCAACAGGGTTGAGAGATTCGATTATGTCCATCCCAAGACGATCCAAGTCTTCAATACTCTTGTAGATTGGTCCCTTTGACTCGTCGTAGTAAGTGTAACGAAACCGGTCTCCCCAATGGCAAAAATCCGATGATATTACGAACCTATAAAATATAACAAATGCATCAAATATATTATCCATTCACACTTTTTCAATTCAAAGAAGATAATAATAAATATGTAGTGTAACATGATATTCAATATAAATTGCAAATAAGTTTATAATAAAGCAAATTACTATCTTACAATATTGGGGTATTATGGAATTATGGCATTCTTAACAAATCAAATAATAAAGGATTAAAAATATAAAGTGTTGTAAAAGTATTATAATTACTACATTATCCGACAAAGAACACAAAGGATGATAAGATAATAGCTTACAAGTTGGAAGGGTCTGCAAGATACGGGGCAAAAATTGACCCATAGTAGGCTTCTTTTTCTGGAGTGAGAGACCCGACCATGACAGGAACAATGGAGAACCGGCCTTTGACCCTGTCATTCAAAGTTAGTCGACTGAAATCTCGGTTTTCTGTCCTCACTCTTCCATCACTTTGGCGATGTATGGAAGCGTCATTTCGAGTGAATGCTCGTCCTCGTCGACGTCTAAACTCATCCGTTCAAACTCTCCAGCTGCTTCGAGCCGCTTGCAGATGTCAACGTCAATGGGAAGATCGTAGAAAGGCGTTTGGTAATTCTCGGCCATCGAGAGAGCACAGCTTGACAGTCGGACATGATGGGACGGTCCAAGGATGAAGACACGTTGAACGACGCTGGGGCTCACTTGACGATAAGCGTGAGCTCCGCACTCTCCGCAATAACTATAGCCCGCGTGCCTATAAAAACCCTTTTAATTCCTTTGTTCAATACATTAATATTGTAAATTGTAATGAACTTACGGAACTATAATTGCCCTGGCTGGTCCATGAACGAGGTCTGCTGCATTCAACCATCCTTCAAGCTGCTTGTAGAGTTCCTTAGCTATATTTTAAACAAATATCTTAAATAGTTATACTTATTATTTAATATCTAATCGAATATTAAGATTAAAATTAATTTAAAAATTAAGCTCTTACAAGAACTGCTGTACCAACTCCCAGCGTGAGAAGCTTTTCTGGTCTTACCTGGCATTTCTCTAAAAGAATTTTTTGTTAACTGTAAAACAATAATTCATGAGATTTTGCTTAAAATATTAAATGTGCTTTACTTAATTAACCTATTTTTAATTGTAGACTGCGAACTACCACACATTAAAAAATTTTGAAATGAAAAATATAAAATTAGTTCTTAATTTTTACTTGAGAAAATGAATAAAATGCTCATTCAATATTTACAAAAAAAGAAAATAAAGTTGTACGGCGTCTTACCTAATAATTTTCAGAGTATTAATTAAAATATGTGGCGATTTCAGAGTGATCCAATTAACTTAATAGGAGTGAAAAATGATCTTCCCCAAACTAACCAGGCACAAGGCAGACAAAGAATCACAAAGATCCTCTGACAGCTGAGGTATTTCTGTTTGTGGTTTTGATCTGGGGGATGTTTGTTCGTTGCCGCTAGGAGGATTGCTTTATGCCTTCTCATCAAGCAATCATCTATATTGTTCGTTTCAAGGAAGCAATCACAATGCATGATCTTTTTGTCGCTACTATATGAAAATCTTAAATTGAATCTTAATAATAATATAATAACTCCTAAACTAAATCTGCATTCTAAATTCATAGTTCAGTGAAATATGAACCTTTTAAACAATTAACATTATCAATTAATCTGCTTTTTTTAAAATAAATATTTTTTTTAAATCATGAACTAAAATCATGAAAAGAAAAACTATGAATGATGACAGAAAATTTGGTCCAAATAAAAAATTAATGATTACTTTTTTGGTATTTCAATTCGTAAAGGAAAATAAAACTTTATTTATTTCATGAGTGAATTCACAACGGCTCGAGAGTCGAGACCTCTTAGATCCGTGTACGTTTGACCCGTACCAACAAATACAATGGGCTGACCAGTAATATAAGCCATTGACACAGCAGCCCCCACTTTGTCATCAATTGTGTCAAACTTGGTCAACACGATTCCATCAATGAGCCTTGGATTGGCTTGATCTGAAAAATCAGCAAGAGCTCTGTTGAACTTGACAAGCTGGTCAACCGCCTCGTTTCCAACAAGAGCTTCTCCCACAAAGAGAACGAGGTCGGGGCTGTTGACACGAATGAGTTTTGCAAGTGCCCTCATTAAAGGCTCGTTGTCTTGCATCCGACCAGCAGTATCGACGAGAACAACGTCGAAAAAATCTTTGGCCGAGGCAATTGCTTCTGCCGCCACACCCGCAGCATCTTTCCCATACCCCTTTTCATAAAGTTCAACCCAGGCCTTTCCGTTAACTGGGGGATGAAGAGCATTGAGATGGCGAGCGTGAGTTCGAAGTTGTTCGACAGCACCAGCTCGAAATGTGTCACAAGCGGCGACGAGAACACGAAGTCCATTTTCGATCAGCCAAAAGCAGATCTTAAGTAATAAAAATTAGATTATAACACAAAACAAAGCCCAATAAAATGAAATAAATACAAATAATTGATTGAAAATGTTTTTTAGCTTCAGGAGAATACCTTTGCAAGGTTGGTAGATTTACCAACGCCATTGACTCCACAGAATGTGATGATAAATGGCCTGCCACGCGACTTGGCTTCAATTGCCTCTCGGAGAACATCAACTTGTCTCTTCGGTTGAAGAAGAGCAAGAAGACTTTCTTCTAATGCACTTCGAACAACTGATCCAACCGATTGAAATGTTCCAACCACCTAAAAATTGAAAAAAAATCTCTTCATTAGTTAAAATATATACGAAGTTTTGTTTCATTAATGTATTTAAAAAATTCTCAATTACTATACCTTTCCAGCAAGTTTTGCTGAAACAGCTTCACACAATTTTACAGAGACTTCCGAAGCAACATTTTTCGTAATCAAATGATCTTTAAGTTTCTCAAGAGCTGGAACCAAATCCTCTTCGGTTAAAGTCTTCCCACCCACAAGACCGCGAAAAAGGCCGAGCACAGCAGATTCCTTTTTCTCTTCAACAACTTCAAGTGGCTTCATTTGCCCAGCCATTTTCCCAACCGCCGATGTATTTGCCACGAAGTTCTGACCGTTCGAGCCACCTTCATCCTTTTTGGTTCGGTCGAGAGACTCCATGTCCTTGGATGATCCTCCCAATTCCCAAACTCGCGGTTTCTTCCCTTCCTTCTCCTTCGGCACTTTCGGAGCCTTCCTATTATTTAAATATTCAAACGGAATTATATTAACATTTATTATGAAATATTTCCAATTCAAAATCATACTAAATAGTGTCTTGATGAATGAAAACTTACGGGGATTTTGCAGTGTACTTTCCAGGACCTGGGCGAGATCCAGGTTTAGGGCTCGTTTGTTGAGGAGCCAATTTTTCCCCTTCGTTCTCATTTAGGTCTTTGTCTTTTGGCCTCTTTTCCTTTTCTGGCTTCTTGTCGGAAGGTCGTTCAATCATCGAAGCCACCGTCTTTTGCGACTTTTTGCTCTCAACGTAACTTCGCATTACTTTGGGTTGGTTGTCCTGCATGTTTCCCCATTCTACAGCGTTTTTCAAAATCTCCTTGTATAAATTGTCAAGTTCGAATGGTCCATAGTATCTCTTTTCTATGAAGTCGTTTTTGTAACGATCCCTCGTTTCTCTTTGCATATCAGACAGAAATTTGTCCACGTAAGACAGTTGCAATGTTTTTTGATATCCAGCCACGAAGACGAGCTCAAACTCATTGTCGAGTTTGTATTCAAGAATGAGGGATCCAGTCTCATAGCCGCCGGTCCCACTTCTCTCCTAATATTTAAGTTATGAAATGTTAAATGATGATTATGAGATATTTTTAAACAATAAACAAATCTATTATAAAAATTTATTTGTCATATCTTTAAATATTTTGACCGTTTTAAATATTAAATTATAATTTACCTGTAAAATGACCGTTTGAATAAGGGCATTAACAGATGTGATGAAAAGATCCTTTGACCTGTGACAGCACCAAAGGACGATCCCTCCCTTGCTGAATATGGCAAAAAGATCCAACATATTGGAACGCAACGAGTGGAATTACGAACTCCGATAATGAAGTGCTGTGAAATTACCAATTTAATTAGATCTTCTAGAACTAATCCGATATTTTTCTCAAATAAAATTGTACATAATTATACATAAAATTACCTAAATAGCGACGATAATTAACTCTTAAGGACGGAGAAAGCGATATTAAATTCACTTGTTATCATTGTTTAGTTTGGAGGTCTGCGCAAAAAGGACATTCAAATGCAAAAGATAGGAAATCGTCCTTTCGACGTGAGAACAGAATAGAATAGAAAGGAAGAACTCATGTACAACTTTTATGAGCCAACTATACCGGCCAATTTAAATCCTTTGCAAAAATTATGCTTACCGAAACGGCAAAATTGCCGAAGTACGAATTTTTATATTGAATAGTAACATTTTACACTAACTACATCATCGAAGATTTTCAATGTGTTTAGTTTAATTTACCATTTGTTAATGAGAATGATGTATTTAAGGAGTTCATTAAAAAGCGTGTTTCAGATTTCTAGTCGCAAGTTACTACTTTTAAACTTGAATCAATGTAAAATTAAATTACAAAGTTGTTCTTGTTATGAAGGTAGTAAAATCATATCAAGACAATTTCACATTAGTTTAAGAACATTTAAGCAAGAGAAGAGATTTGTCAAATTAAAAGAAAAGAACGAGGCAAAAGTATTTTCTATTTGGAACAATATGACTGTCCAAGAAATATCCCAACAAGTCAATAGATCATTAGGTAAGAAGTTAAAGTTTATATACGAGTTTATATGCGATTTAAAATTATTATTATTTAATACCATTAAACTTATTTTCAGATGATGTTTTTGAAGTCATGCTTTACGTTCCAAAAGCTGACGAATTCGATAGACCAAATAGTAAAATTAACGATATCAAAATTACTCGTGAAATAGTGAAAAAACTTGGTTATAAAAGTAATGTGATTCCAAGACCGGATTTGAAAAAAGAAGAAAAATCAAGAATAGGATTCGACCCTCGGCCAGTAGTTCCATCACTTTTGGCTCCTCGACCCCCAGTTGTTACGATTATGGGACATGTTGACCATGGGAAGACGACTCTTCTAGATTCAATAAGAAATTCAAGCGTGGCAGCAGGAGAAGCTGGCGGAATCACTCAATCAATTGGAGCTTTTAGAGGTGAATGTTAAATCCCAAAAATTGTATCCTCATTTAAAAGTTTTTATAGTTAAAGTTGGAGATTCGTACATCACATTCATCGATACTCCCGGACATGCCGCATTCTCTGCCATGAGGAATCGAGGAGCTCAGGCAAAGACTTTTTTGTCCTTTATATTATTTTTATTTGTAATTTGATTTAAAATGTAGAATTTCTTTTAGGCAACGGACATGGTTGTCCTAGTTGTCGCAGCAGACGATGGAGTCATGGAGCAAACTAAAGAATCAATTTCAATGGCGCAAGGAGCAGATGGTAAATAAAATTACTAACTCAGATAACTGAAATTATGCTTAATTATCACATTTCACATTATTTTCACTTGAATACAAAATCATTTTCATTTTAGTCCCTATCATCGTGGCCATCAACAAGATCGACCGGGGAGGAGCTGATATTGTGAGGATGAATAATCAATCGGTTCAAATGTTAAAATGAAGATGCAGGAAAGAGCGAAGCGGATGCTCCTTCAAGAAGGGATTCAGTTAGAGGAATTTGGAGGAGAAGTTCAAGCTGTTCCAATATCTGCACTTAAAAATACAAATATACCAGCCCTTCTTGATGCCATTCTCACTCAAGTAAAAAAGGATTTCAAATTATTAAAATCTGTAAAAACAAAATACAAATAAAAAATAACAACATTAAAGTAAAACATTGATTGGATTGCAGGCAGAAATTTTAGGATTTCAGAGTGAAGCGTCCGGACCTGTTGAAGGAATTGTTCTCGAATCTCAAGTTGATTCAAAGAGGGGGAAATCTGCAGCTGCCGTCATTCAACGGGGTCTTTTAAAGAAAAATGCCATCGTCATTGCTGGGGAAGCATGGGCAAAAGTAAGGAGTTTTCAGGATGAAAATGGAAATGTCTTGAGTCACGCTGGTCCTTCCACACCTTGTGAAATATTCGGATGGAAAGATCTTCCGTCAGCCGGTGATAAATTATACGAAGTTCCCAATGAAGTAATTTTCTCTTAAAATTAAAAATAATAAATGATTTTTTTGATATTTTCTCATGTTCAGTGTAAAATGCCTCACATTTATCTTAAATGTAGAAAGTTGCGAAGGATGTAATTGATGAGCGAATTCGTGAGAGAATACGAGAAAAACAAGAAAATGATCAAGAAGAAATCGAGTTTAAAAAATTAAAACATTTAAAGGTAAATTCTTTCTTGATTTTTAACAACTAAAACTTATTACGAATTTTCTCATCCTTTTTTGTATTCATTGTAATATTTATTTGATTTTTCTACTTGACCTTTTCAGGGATATAAAGAAGCACTAGAGGCGAAGCAAAAGTTGGGAAGAAGAAAGGTGAGGCGTGTTGGTCCACGAACAAAAGAAATTACTGATGATGATCGCCTTCGACTTCACATCATAATCAAGGGAGACGTTGATGGTTCGGTCGAATCGCTCCTTGACGTAATTGATACTTATGGAGCTGTCGATCAATGTCATTTAGAAGTTGCGCATTTTGGAGTAGGGGAAGTCACTGAAAGCGACGTAAAACTCGCTGAGGCATTTGGAGGTTAAATCATCATTTCTTTTGATTAATGATAATGAGAAATAGGCGTATTTGTCTATTTTTGCATTTTGTACCTTATGGAATATAAAATGCTTGGTTTAGGGATTATCTACGGGTTCAATGTCGGCATGTCGCCTGCCATCGAGGCGGAATGTGTCAAAAGAAAAGTGAAGTTCAGAAGCAGCAAGATCATTTATCGACTAGTCGAATTTCTTAAAAAGGACTTGGAAGAAATGTTACCACCAATTGATGAAGAAGAAAGCTTGGGTGAAGGAAACGTTCTTCAGATATTTGAAATTAGCGAAGGAAAGAAAAAAATTCCTGTCGCCGGAACAAGATGCACCAAAGGAAGTCTTAGGAAAGATTCTCACATTCGAGTTATTAGAGATGACGAAACAATATTTGAAGGTTAGCCTTCATAATCATAATTGATTTTAACTTGATTTGCCAATGAACTTTCAATTACAGCTATTATTTAAGTTAAAAATTATTCATTGTTAAAATTTTAAATTCTTTTGAAGGACGAGTTGCGTCAATGAAACATTTGAAAGAAGAAGTGGAATCTGTGAAAAAAGGCATGGAATGTGGGATTCAGATTGACAACCTGACAATTGAGCTCAAAGCTGGTGATACACTTCAAGCGTATAAATTCGTTCCAAAGGCTCAGACCATTCGTTGGGAACCTGCTGGGTTTTAATTGCTCTGCTCCAGAATACTTAAATTGAACTTATTACCTAATTTATTTATTTAAGACCTGAAACAATGGGAAATTCATCAATCATAATATTTTTCATGAAAGTAAATAGAGACTCATTAAAAGAATTGATTGCAATTTTATCGCTCGTTCTCTTTTTATTTATTCTACTATACATTGACTTAGTCTCACTATATGCATGATCGATATTCATCTAGTTCTGGAGAGCTGAGAAGTTGACTGTGGGTGGGAATTCTGGGGATGATGGGGTAATGCGTCCGTGGTTGGCACAATGAGTCCCCAAATGCCTAAACTTATATCGATCTTATTTCTTCGACTTAAAGGCCCAGTTACACGTTTGCGAATTCCTTCATTGCCCAGTTCACTTTTGTATGGAGCCAGGCTAACGTCTTGCCTTTGTGAGAGTGACCACATTGAAAAATGCTTCATGTGAGTAGAGAAAGGGGAAGAATTCCCGGCTTCTACACTAAGGGATCGGACTCAGAGGTGATCATTTAATTAACGTCATTTAATTTTATTAACTATCTTATATAGTATGAATTGGTGTCATTATTTATTTTCTTTTGACTTTTTTGTAAATTAGCAGGTTCATATAACTTTTAATTATCACTACATAATCAGCTTTACTATTTGAATAAATTCATTGTTATTTAAAGTGTAATTACTAAACAAGCGCTTTAATGACGTATAAAAGAATTAATGTTTTGATAGTAAATAATTGACCAGTTTCATTATTTAATTATGGTGTACAATTAAACACAAATTGCTAAATATACAGTATAATTCTCTATCTTTTGGGGTAATTTAAAGGAGTGGTATGGGGTTACAAGATTTTTTAAGTTATAAGGAGCACAATTAACCCATTTAAATAACAATGCCTTAATTGCATGATGATTATCTAACAAACAATTTGTTGACTAATGAATATCAAAGTATTATTTTCTCTTTATTTAGTAATTATAATTAATGAGGATTATATTCGCAAATAGGCTGAGACTTATTACGAAGATGATTTTGAGGCTGCTGACGAAGACTCAGGAACCGAGGTTGAGGATTCAGTTGAACTCGAGCGGATCTTCCAACGTCAACTTTCTTATCCACCTCTTCCCGTCTACGATTCCCCAACTCCTTTCAATCCCATTGACAAACTCGGCACGCTCACTCCAATGGAAGAGCTCACTGAGCCTCCTTCGACCGGCCATCGCTCTCCTGTCCAACCACATAAACTCTTAAAGGCTCGAACGGAGAATTTGACTGTTGAGACCGTAGGGAATCTTCCCAGACGAGAGCCAGTTGTCAAATTTCGAGAAGAAGTTGACGGCGAAGGGCTCCTTCGAAGCATGGAAGTTGAGATTAGACGAAGGACTAGAGAATACGAAGAGGAACGTCGTCGGGTCATTGAGTACGAAGAGAATCGTCGGAACTTTGAGCAAAATGACTTTAGGAATAATTTTGAAAGAGAAGACGAGCGACTCCTTGGTCGACAGAATTATTTCGAAGACCGGAGAAAGAGTCTTTTTGAGGATCATCATCGTCAAACTTTCTTTGCGAGCGAAACGAGACCAGGGATGATGGAAGATAATGCTATGAGATCATTTGGAGTTGAACGGAGGTTCCGCTCGGAGCATCAGCTTTATGAAACCAGAGATTTTGAAGACTTGGATCGACCCGAGCGACGAGGATTTTCTCCTATTCCAACCGACACGACGGCTCTCTCCGACTATGAAAGCGAAGACCCAGGAAAAGAAAATAATCAACTCTTTGATGTCGAGAAACTTCATTCAATGGATCGAGTTCGATCCTGGCAGTGTGCTACAGATGGAACGGGAAATCAAAAGTCTGCTGCGGCCGCTGATGCTGAATTCTCAGCGGCTCTTGATGGAATGATTACTCAACTTCACGGCTCAAAAGTAAGTTGTTTGCCATTTATCTCTTTTTCCCCTAAAGTATTTAACTATTTATAAGTAATGGCACAACGTCATTCAAATTGGCATCAAATTGGCATACTTCAACTTTCCTTCATTGAAGGAATTTTTAACTTTCACTCGCTCAACTTTCTTTTTGTATGTTAATACATAAAAAGTTCTTGTTTTGTATTGATGCTGCATAGTTCCTTTTTAATAGCATAGTATTAGTGAAGTTAACAGAATGGTTCTGCCAAACCTAATATTCTTTAAATCAAATATATACATCATTCACCATCACAAATAGTTTATTTGAGTTACTAGCCATAAAGTTTCTCTTTTCCTATTTATCAAATCAAAGATTGGACCAGAATATTCTGGGAATTTCTCTTATTTGTTAGATGAACTTCTATATGATGAGGCAAGAGTTCATTTCACTCTATTGACGATGATGATGGGCGATTGGGCCGAGGGTGGAATAGGGAATCTTTCCAGAACCTCGTCGTCGATTAGTGTCAATAGCCGAGTGAGGTCGATTCCCTATGGTAGGAACGCCTCTGGTTAAATTCTCACCCTCGCCACCGGACCCACCGGAGTGTTGAAGAGGGAGAAGAGAAAGGAGTTCACAAGTGGGCCAGAGGGAAAGCATGCGAGAAATCCATCCACCCAATTGCCCTCTCTTTGAGGTCAACTTTTCCTGAGGTGTAGCCACTGTCCCACATTTCCTCATTCTCCTTAAGGAGGAAAAATAGGGAAAGATGAGCGTGTGAGGCGGAAGGGAAACTGGGCTGCCCTCAATTCCTACACAATTCATAAGTATTCCGACTTGGACCATATGAATGAATTATGAATTAAGTATGAAAAATATTAAAAAAAGGATCTCAAGTACTTTATTCGACAGAACCTGTCAGCTTTAGACACATGAATAAATGAATAGCTGTAAGTAAATTGACTCGCCCACTAAACTAAACCACTGCGAGTGTTTGCTCACTCAGTATTATACAAATACGAGAATCAAACTATATTTATTAAGATTGTAAACATGAAAGGACATTTTAGGTTAACTGGGAACATCGCGTGAAGTTGGCGGACGATTTGACCGCCTCTCTCAAGAACGTGTCTCCGTCGGTGCTCATCAAGAACTTGAGCCAAGTCATTCCGCTGGTCACTTCAATTGCCGCTGAATCCCATTTCCGCGTTTCTCTCTCCATTCTCAATACAATCATGGTTCTTGGGGATCGACTCCGGGACTGCAAAACTCATCTTGGAAGTAAAATATTGCAAAATGCTGATCTGACTTGGCTCGTTCGACGCCTTTGTGGGGTTTGCGGAGAATCTCGCTCGACCCTTCGGACCGAAGGGGCTTTGGCTTTGAGTCACCTTGTGAAAGGAGCAGGACCTGAACTCGTATCTGAACCTCTTTGTGCCATCCTGTCGTCATCAGGGAAAGAAGCGCAGTTGGCCGCAGGGCCAAGAGTAAAAGCAGCTGCCCTTGACGCTCTCACTTTTGTTATTCTCACATTTCCTCGTGATGACTTCGACCTCCCACTTTTGGCTAAGCATGTAAGTATACGATATGGATCAATGAATCCCATGAATATTTGACTAATCGTCCCAATTACGTGTTACTCTTTAGTTGATTATCTAATTAAAGTATGTACTTGAGTAGTTAAATGGGTTATTATGGATTGATTATAAAACAATAAGCAAATAGGAATAAACTTGGAAAAGAATAAATACGAGTCACCTAATAGGATAACCCTATCTTTTATTGCACTGTGTAAGGATCAATTATTCATAGTGGGACAAAGTAAAGGGGAACACGAATGTCTTAAACGAATGAGATAAACTTGAGAAAATACTTTTCACGCGTATTTAACTTTGAGTTTCTTTTGAATTGAATTTCAATTTCAATGGATGAATAGGCTTGCAGAAGCCTGTGGAACACCAAACGTCGAGTTAGACAAGCCGCTTTGGAGTGCTTAGCCGTGTTGGCTCATGCTATTGGCCCAACGATGGCCATGCCAATGTTCCGAAGCTTCATCGACGAGACAAAGTGAGATTTTTAACGATAAGAGCTCTTGGAGTGAATTTATTTATTTATTCAAACACTTAATTTAACTTAATGAACCTGTTTAGACTCGACCATTCAACATCCTCTTCTGGTGGTCTGAACGTGAAGAGAGGTCCAGTTGGCAACTCGTCTCAAGTGGCGAATCCCTGGAGTGCCGTGTGTGCTCGCGTATCTCGTCATCTCCTTCCGTCTCCATCACCAGCTGGCCTCGTCGAGTACGCGGTGATTGTGCCGCAGAGGGCATTTAGAACCCCGCAAAACATTGACAATTCTGGCCTAGAGCCAGTCCTCAACGGGACGGGCTCAGGGAGACACCGTGGTGGAAGCAACTACAACTCCATGGCTCCTGACATTGCATGGATTCTTGCTGGCACGGGCCCGACCGCCAACACTCCCTTCGGTTCACCTGCGAGGGAATGGTATGTGGAGATTTACAGAGTGGAACTTCCATCCCCATGAACATTCACATGCTCCAATGTCTCTTCATAATTATTCAACGAGGTCAAAAGCGCATATTTGTCACATGGGATGATCATCCATATTAATAATGTTTTTACGTATTTTTAAATTCTTCCTCAATGCTCGATACGAAAGAACTTATTCGCAGAACACGCTAATCCTTTTAATATGAAAAGCTCAATTCAAACGAGTTCCTATATTATTATTAGGTTTATTGTAGAACTTGCAGAGTTATGGTTCATATGCAAGCCTCGTTGGAGATATGGAGGAATTCGGGTTCTAGTTAGATTGTTTGCACGAATATTGCATAATTTACCATTAGAGGTCAATTCCTTTTGTCCTGATAAGAAAAGGACAATAATGATAAATGATAATAGTGATTAAAGAAATCGAGAAAGTTGTGTCTCTCATCCCAAGTCCACTGACCGTTTGGGTCAAAATCAATAGAAAAGAGAGAGTTGTTGTCCATGCTGAGGGTGAAGTTGGGCGAGGAGGATGGGCGGCGATCAGATTTAACGTTACCATGGGCGTAAAAAGCAACAAACAGGGCGGCACGCTTTATATTGATTCTCTCTCGAACAAGTTGTTTTTTAGCAATGGGGTCGGAGTCAGTAGGGTCATTCATAGACGTGCTGGAGGATAGTTTTGATCTTACGGATAATAGCAAAGCGGAGGATCATTGGAGGGATTGGCAAGGCTATGTCTCTGGGGAGTTGGAAAAGTGCGAGAAAATGTTAGCTGCTACATCCTGTGGAAGGTATTTTCGCACCCAAAATTCACACTAATTATCTCCTCTCTTTGAGCTCTTTCATGAGGATGATTTTAAATCATTAGCTCAAAGGATTCATCTCGCCACACAGATTTCCCATTCATTATTCACGATGTGACTACCCGATTCACGTTGACATTTCCATACGTCTCAAATTAATAATTGAGAGTCGAGAAGGCAATTAAGCTAATTGGGTTCTTTTACAGGCTGAGCGAGCCGTCACTGACCCATTTGGGTGGAAAAGAAGCATCGCTGTCTGAAAGGTCATCCAACAGGCACGAGAAGAAAAATAAACCTCCACGGTCACACAGAAATCAACACGTTTGTCACTCTCTTTTTATCCTTAAATAATTATTTCAAGTTAAAACCTCCCTATTATTACAATGCTCAAGGTGGGCATGCGAGGGATATATAAATTTTATTTTCTCTCCTTTCGCTTTTATAGCTTTCCTTCACTAACGGGCGAAGAAGGCGAGAGAGATTGCATGTCCGTGGATTTATGTCACTATTTTTGCATATGATAAATGAGTTTATTAGAGGTTGTCGCGAGCTCAAAATTTTCATGGACAAAGAACCATGTAATTATCGATTCTCTCGATGATAGACGACTTGGTTCTTTGGTTATGTGTGAGCTAATAAGAGCTTTTCTTCTTTCTTTACCAATTTTCACCTCTATGTGGGTCAAAGTACGTAAATCATTCTTGACTGTCACTCCGGTCGCCTTTTCCCTTGAAGGTCATTTCTTAGCAAATCACAAACGCCTCTCTCGCGTCATTAGAATGCCCTTTATTACCACCGCCAATTTTATTTCGTTTTCGACATTCTTCCCTCGTTTTTCTATTTCCAAACATTCCACCTTGGGAGCTCGGTCTGAACAATCTGGACAAGTTATTGCATATTAAGTATAAGCCATGTGGTATTATCAGGTAGCAGAGGAGACCCTTCGATATTCAGGTGATCGACGACGTGAGGATTGGGGAGGAACGGATGTCGTGAGTTCTTTCACTTCAACGACTTCAGGTTCTCCTTACATACAAGTTTTTAATATAATAATACTAACTTATTGATTCGACTCGCCTTCGAAGTATTTATGTAGAAATGGATAAACTTTCATGATAATATTTTATTAGATTATAAGATAATTACTTTTTTTTACTTTATAAGTTATTCATAGAGTCTCAATTACATTATTAGGGTCATACGTAGAAGCGTATAAACGAAGACCTGGCGAGGACCGTGGATACAAATTACTACCAAATAAATACGGCGGCGGCGAACTCCCTTCTCTCGCATTTCCCCATCATCCACTCTACTCAGCCCAAACGGAGAGACGCGGGTCTTCGGACGAGAAGATGAGCAGGAATCCGTCCTTTCCTCGTCGGCCCCCAGATTCAATTGACTCGAATGACTCAACGAAAACAACGCTGGATTCTGAGTCTTCTGAAGAGGCCGCATTTCGGAGATTTAACCATTATCAAATTGGCGAAGGGGATTACATTCCAGTCAAGAAAGTCGAAACGTTTAATTTGAAAGCAGAGGATGGAAAGCGGGGCGAAGGGCTTGACTCTGCCGGCTCTTCAACAACAAGAGATTCTGGTGTTAGTAGTCTCAAGAGCTCGAAAACGGTTCTTTGCCATCTTTTATTTTATTTTTTAACAAGATAATTTTGCACGGTTATTTCATATTTATGG
Source organism: Neelides sp. FZ-2019 (assembly GCA_009869795.1). Classification (NCBI taxonomy): domain Eukaryota; kingdom Metazoa; phylum Arthropoda; class Collembola; order Neelipleona; family Neelidae; genus Neelides; species Neelides sp. FZ-2019. The sequence goes on along the minus strand of VJMY01000003.1, from coordinate 183,051 downwards.
CCTTCTATTACGTGCGTGGCTTAATATGTTTCCTAGTTGTTCCTCAACGGTTTTATTTTTTTTCAGCTTTCTTCACCTCCGGATCGGACCGTAGAGGAGGAGAGGAAGCAGATGGCTTCAGAAAAGAACACCGTGACAAATGAAGTTAGACGAAGTGGAGGGAAAAAGCCCGCAATGACCAACAGGGCATGGCAAAGTACACCGAATGTCAGGGACTCTGTCAACGACGAACAGAGGTGAGAAAAAATTAATTGCCCTTTTCTCCTCAACTTCTTATAGACTATAAAAACAAAAGCATTCTGACGCATGAAGACATTAGCCATTTTAGAACCTTCTTTGTTGCTGAGAGCTGAGAGAAATGAAGGTTAAAATGGCTATGAAATATAATATACGAACTCGATTCACAGATGTGTGTATTTTACGATTCTTTAAACCTCATTGACATGCTATGATACTTGAAGATTTGCCAAATCACACAAAAGATATTCAAGTTCCGCCCGGCTTTCAACCCTTTTGTTTTATGGTGTTCTGGCCTATAACGCTTCCTTCTTTTGGTTTATTTTTGCAAATAAATTGAGCTACTCGATCATGCTGCGTCAGAGAAATTGGTAATCGAGCAAAGGATTTTGCCAATTATCTTTTAGTGCTTCCTTTCCACATCATCATAAGAAATTAAAGGTCAAGAGTCTCGAGAAGAGGGGAAGTACATATGTATATGAAGAATATGGACCTTGGAGTGAGTAGGGAAATGACCAAGGCATTAAGACAAATAATTCCCGGAAACATTCTCTCATTTGAAGAAAGCTTTCATTCTTTCTTGTGTAACATTAAACTAGAAGCATCAATGTAAGATTAACTACATACCATGAATACCATGATAGTCCTAGGGGATATGAATGAATGCTATTATTGATAATTGGAGACTGGATGAGCCCGTAGCAACTGGGTGTTGTGACTTCCGTCGTGAAGTGGCTTTCGTCACTATTTATTATCCCTCTGAACAGTGGGAGTTCGACTCATCTTTTATTACACCGGAGGCTGTTCCGAACCTAAGACTTCATTAGACATAATACATCCCATTTAATTAGTTTACATACTCTCGAAGCCCAAGCTCAAAAATCATTAAAATTGTTATAAGTAGCGAGATCCAAATACAGCAAGTCATTTGGAGTTTTATGGAGCTCCTTCGCACGGGAAGCCAACAAGTGCAATATACGCAATGTGTGTCAACAATATTAGGAAAGTGAAAGAAATCAATAGAGCAAATATTCAAGATGAAATCATCTCAAACGACTGCTCGTACTTTCACGTTCAGTTCTACTTGAACGGGAAATTCATTAAAGAGGAAAGAATTCCCTCTTGACTTTCTTAAAGTGGTAGAGTGTGTGTGGAAAATGTGTAATTGGGTCAAGTGCCTTTTCCTTCCTTCTCCTTTCTCCTTTAGGCAAATGGCTTGAGAGCCATGGCGTTTTTTCACAATTGGAGAAGTAGGGTGCCAATTAGAGGGAAATGACAATATACGCTTCTTATAAAATTAAGGACTCCTGTTTGCTCACGATCTCATTATTTGAGAGCATATTGAGGGATATTGGCCTTTTTGGCGGCGGCTTACTTCTAGCCTTTGAACATGAGACTGAGAACACATTGAACAAGTAATTTCTCAAGAGACTTCTCTACTTTGATTTATCTAAATGACCAGGATGAAATGAATTGCTGTTGGTCTCGTCGCTCCACAACACCGGTCGTCGAGTTCCATCAAATCAACAAAGAGTTGAGGTTTAAAAGAAAATTCCTAAGGTCATCCTCTATTAATTCATATTGTAATAAAAATGCACAGATTCATGCAGATAGCTCGTGAGCGTGGAGTCTCATAGTTCAAAGTGTAACGGAGCAATGTCATTTACATATACATTAATAGTCAAATTAATTTTTATATAATAATAATTACTTTAAAGAAGAAGCATATTCAACATAATTAGCTTATTACAGGCAAGAGATTGCATTTATGAGTGTGCTTATCTAGAATTGAATTTTTATTATTTATAATATTTATATAATATTCATGATTTATTCATTGACTTCTGAGAGTGCAGGCCGAATAACAAGTCTCGCCTCGAGATCAATCATTTATTCTCTAAGCATTGAATGCATATCATGGTCCAAATGCATTGGATTTTTACAACAGAAATATACATAATAAATTACTAAAGTCGTTTCAGATTAGAAAGTCCTAAGCTTCTAAATAGTCCCATTAAACTCGATGTGGAAAGATACTGATATATAGAACTATAGGGCATGAATTATTAAACGTTGGCATAAAGGTTCATAGTATGCTGATTCATTCATTTACAAAATTCAATTGCTTTGTTTAGCCTTAGCCTTTGCCATAAAGCAATATGAAACTCCCGAACTTAAGTAAATGATCTTAAGGATCGATGTCTTGTAGAAGGGATGTCTTGGATGAGTGACTAGCAAATAGGCTCTCCTCGAATTAAGTTTCGAGTTCGAGTCTCACTGTCGTCAAGTTTGGTCATTTCCTATGTCATGAATTTGCTCGTTTCTTTGCGTTATGTGAGAGCCGATGATAAGAACACAATTTGAATCAAAGTTAGATAGGTACATAAATTAGGGATATGAGATAACAATATTAGCTTGAGGTCTTTTTCTCACTCTACTCTTTTTCAGTAAAGAATTCTTTAATTAAGATGATTTTGCTCATTGATGTCGCTAATTAAATTTATTTTCAGCCCGAAGGTAAATAACAACGATGTTGGAAGGAGTCAATCCGGATTTGTACAACGGAAACCTTTGGTTGGGCGTGGGAGCGGATTAAGAAACGGGATGAAAGACCGAGTTGAGCCCAAAGAGAAGCCAGAACCTGTACAGATTCGAGACTTTGAAGCTAGCACGGCTTCAAACTCACCTGAATATGAAAAGGACGAACCTCCACCTCCGACGAGAACAATCCGCAATTCCCTATCCTCCGATTCCCTTAATGGTGCACCAAAGGGAGATTATCAAAGACACCCTCTTCGTTCACCAATACGCCACGTTGATTATTCAAAAGGTTCTTAATTATGAATTAAAAAAATCTTATATGAATAGTTGCATTAGTTATTTTTGATTTTTTAAATGTTAACGACTTTTAAACAAATGGTTTAGGTTTCAATGAAGAGGCACTTCACACGAGGGAAGAGGTCTCCAAAAAAATTATTAGTGGAAAGGCAATCGCTCCAAAGCGTCTTTACAAAGGGTTCGTATACTCATTTTTTATTAATGATTAAAATTATGATAGATTTTAATTAATAATTTTCGATTATTTAGGTCTTTCAAAGAAAGCAAAAGCCGTCCAGTTGCTGCAAACACAGAAGTATTTCCATTGGATATGAAACCTCTCGAGTCTCCTCGTCATGGGCTTGGGCAAGCTCTTGGTCAGCTTAGTTCATCAGACTGGTAAACCTTTTCCTCTTACTACTTTTTCTTTCCCTTTGTCTTTCCTTCCTTAAATGAGGATTTTACAGGGAAACGAATGTCGAAGGTTTCAAAATCCTCGTTCGTCTCTTAAGACATCATCCCGAATACATTAGAACGGATCTCCATAATATTAACATTAATGGAATCAAGCATCTCATGAACCTTCGATCCCAAGTCTCCCGAGCCGCTTGTCTCTTCTTCAAGGAGCTCTTTACAAACAATGGAAAATTCATGGAACAGGTGACTCCCTCGGAAGACTCTTCTCTTTAATATTATTTGATTAGTTTGGGCGTAATGAGATTATTGCTTGGGTGTCTCAATGTGTATGTTTAACCGAGCTTCTTATAAAGGCCTCATCAAACTTACAGGATGCAGAGAAAATTGCCGAAAAGCTTCTTGACAGGTCGGCAGACACGAATAAATTCATAAGGGAAGATAGCGCAGCGGCACTTGAAGCCATGGTGTGTAATCTTTCCCCGACGAAAGTTATCTTTTGCCTCGACTGTTTTGGAACGAAGTAAGGAAATTAAGAAAGATGTGATTGTCAAAAGGAGGTTTCTTCTATTTGTTATTTTATGAAAATTACTACTTTTCTACTCATGTTAGACACCGGAACGCCGTGGTTCGAGCCATGACAGCAAGAATGACAGCAACTCTCGTGAGACGCGTCGGCCCTGAGAGATCTTTTACGGAAATAGCAGACAGGCTTCTTCCTATGCTCGTCCGCTTTCTTCAAGAAGGAAGTCTCGAAACAAGGTTTTTTGTTGTTATACAAATAAATTTCTGTTAAACTAAATATATTAAAATTTTTATCTTTATATTTAAAAATTGTTATTTAAGATGCTTGGCTTCAATGAAGCTTTATTTAATAATTGTATTATTTAAAATATTAAGCTTGGACCTGTACGTTACTAAATTGTTTACTTTGTTCTAGAACGTATGCAAAAGGAGCATTGGGTGAATTAGCAGGTCATCCAGGTTTTGATTCGGCTCTCCGAAGAAACGTACCTGCCGAAACCCTCCGAAATGTTGCTAAGAATATTTCCGCAATTAAGAATGATATTGTTACTCAACATCCTCATCCATGAGCCTCCTCAGCCCTATCATTTGTATCAAGAATTATTAAAAAGGATTAAATGTATAATATATAATTATGTATTGAATGTATGTGTAAATACAAAATTGCGTTTAATTCTCTTTAATTATAATAAACACAATAAATATATCTTTAAGCCAATAATAAAGAGCCTTCATTGTGAATGAATGTGTAAATCACACTCATATGTAAGTTTATCATATAGGAGTTAAATCCGCATTTTTACTAACAAATTACGCGTTATGTGTGCATATCAATTACCTTACACTAACCATCATTAAGGAATGAAGTCGTTGACAAAATACAGACCTTAAGAAGTATATTGTTTTAAGCTTTAGCAAATTGAGAAAGGAAGCCTAGAAAAGTTTCTTAAAAATTATTATCAAAAGTAGAAAACTGATCATAAAATTAGGCATTTGAGGGTTGAGAGAAATGTTGAGTGTTGGAGCGACTAAATATTTCTAAATAGAACGAAGGCTTGCGAAGGAAACATTAAGATTTCATTAGTTCCTTTAACAAGAAGATTTGTTTGAGTCGTGGAGTGTTTGGTTAAGCAAGCATGGAGAACTCATCGGTAGAGTTTCAAGCCTATCGAGTTTCGAGCATTCTCTTTCCACATGCCACCCAGATTCTCCAAAGCCATTCTGAAGCTCAAGCGAATGCGAATCTTTCTCGATTGAGTAATCCCATCTCATTCTTTATACAGGGAGAATTCTCTCCTTATCTCCTTTTCCCTCCTCATTTGGGAAAGGACGGGAGTGAAAGGGTGAGTAATGAGCTTTGGTGAAGAGATGGGATGAATTGGTTCCCACGCGCGAGGCCCATAACTCACCAACGTGAGATAATTGCGAGCTGATGAGGTGAGTGGGTTCAGCGTGAGTAATGGCGGGTGCAGCGTGTATTTCTCAAAATGGAGCGAAGGCTCCGAAAATAGGGTGGAGTGGGAGGGAAGGTGAGGGCGGACGCTGGTTCGCCAAAGAGGTTGAGGCTCCACACTCAGGGGCAACAAACATCCGCAATCTTCTGCCGGTGACTCGGCCCCCGTTCTTGATCCCTATTTATATTTGTACGGCGTAGACCTTGGTTCCGAGAAAGGCGTGCGGGCGGGGAGGCTTGGCCGCTCGCCAGCCCCAAATTAGAGCTCCTATGAAACGGGGTGAAGGTGTCCTTTGGGATCCAGTCGCTCTCTCTCCTCCGGTCCAAGAAGTCGCCGAGATGGTTTACGAATCCACGACCCGTCGTGTCTACTCGGGGTCTTCACCCCGCCCTGGGTTTTCGACCACGTACTCGTACTCGGTAAGTCCACGCCGTGTGGTGGCCTTTTTCTCCTGTGATTTGCATCTTATTTGTCACTGCATGGGGCACGCGGAGGACCTGACTCCTTTTTCCTGCAGACGCCCTCAAGGCACTATGTAGCCGTCGACACGCCGGGACGGGACCGCAACGAGTCCTCCTACTCGCGCACCTTCTCGTCCTCAACGTCCTCGTCCTCTTCGAACTCGGACGGAGGACCCGGGGTACGGTCGACTTATTCTAAAACCGAGTCTACGACCCGGAACGACGGACGCGGCCCGCGGACTTCGTCCTACACGTCAGAGTCGACGACGGGGAGCGGCCCGGGCGGTCCGAGCTACTTCTCCTCGACTTCTTACAAGTCCCCTTACGCCGGGAACTCTTTTCGCCACTTCTCTTACAAGTCTTAGGAGCCTCGTGTAGTGCCGGACTTTTAATTCGACTAATAAAACTTCTGATTGTGTTGATTCAACTACTTCTCTTCTTGTGTTCTCTTGTCATTAGCATGCTTATTGTTCATTATATTGTTGCATGGGCCCCCTTCAAGACGGGGTGGCTTGTCGTTAGATGAAAAATCATATTCTCTCTGCAACTGAAAGGAATTTGTAGGGTCGGCGGGTCATTCCGCGAATTGGGCACCAGCGACTCTGCATCGTTTCTCCTCCGCCTCATAGGATGAACTTCCAGCAGATCTACAATGATTTGGAGGAGGATCAGAACGAAATGGTTCTTGTGCCCATGAGGCGCTCGCAACTCTCAGCAAGGAAACTCATCTACCTCGACGACTACTTCAACTCGACGAATGATGTAAGGATGGCGAGCCTCTGGTCGGATCTTCTCACTATCCGTTCTGGACGCTCATTTCAGGAAATTGAGGCGGAAACTCGCGGAATCAAGCGAGATGCGGACTCATTGCTTCTTCGTCTTGCCTGTGGATACAAACCTCCTATGTACAGCCTGCGATCAATTCCAATCAGGTTAGATTCATTGGCCTAGGTCCATCGGCATCTGCATTAGCGGCACTTAAAGGAGAGCACCAGCTTGAGTTTGAAAGGCTAAAGGATTCACAATTATTTCCCACACGGCCGTGCGAGATTTAATGGAGAACTGTCAAGTTGAAAATCGCCACCTCGAATTCCTCCTTCGTTTATAAATACTTTGACGTTTGTTTATAAAAGCAAGGATCTCGGTGAAGAATAGAGAGAAAGAAAAGTGTAATTAGCGTCAATTGGTGGTAAGGCTATAAGTAGATGACATTGGAGAATTCCTTCAGGATCCTCACGGCCGGAAGGAGAATCTGAGTCAATTCCGTCATGAAGTAGGAAAACAAGGAATTGGCAGATGTGGGGCCAATAAAAAAGAAAGCGAGTGTGTATTAATACTTATAGATCTTCCGTGATAAACTTTTGAAAATCTACATTAGTCGACGAGAGATTTTTATTATATATTTTGCTGAAAGGGTGGAAGCAGATGAGATAAATTGAGCCCGCCTGCCGACTTCTTTGGCCAACTGTTGAATTTATAAATATGAGAGGGAATCGTGTGTGGATGCAAATCCGCGAGTGGGTGTTTCCCTCCTTTAATTCCCATAAGCTAACAAACCTATTCATCCACACTCAAGGGACAAGATCCAAAATTCCGTTTTCCAAACTCCCAGTTCACTCCTATGCAAATACAGACGCAAAAACACTTTTCATTATCTGGGCCAACTCCTCCTCTCCTCTATAGCATGACCCGAGATTTCTTAACTATCCCAGACGACCTTATCTCGCATTCATTTATTAGGCCCAATTCTCCCAGATGAAGATCTATGAATATTTTTTTTATAAATGGATACATAAATCAACAGCTGAAGCCCACTTGAAAATTAAATTATTTCAACTAAATAAATACCTCTGGGGTCATATTCATATTCTTAGCTGGAACAAGTCATAAGAAATACACATACATTTACACTGCAACTGCTCAGATTCGCCTATATCAGAGGTATTAATGTATTTCGATGGATGCATTGAGGTTTATTATTATTTACAGTTGGAATCCTTTCAGGAATGCTCTGGAATTCAAAGATACAGTGGACGTGCGACGGCATTACGTTCATGAGCGGAACATGGTTGATCCACTGAAACGGGTCCAAAATGAAATTCTCCGCATGTCAATGTACAAGGAACCTATGCGGAAAGCCGCCTATATTGGTTCGTTCATTAGCCCCATTTGATGCCGGATCCGATTTCTCATTATTTACATTTTACACTCGGGGATTTTGCAGGGCGAGGACACTTGGCGTGTTTGTCGTATGCTGGAGGAAGACCGATCTCCAAGCGTCGTCGCTTCTACCCCGAAGATGACAAGATCCGCGACGACGTGAATTTCCGCTCTTACTACACGGCCCTCCGAGCAGCGGCGAACATTGGGAAAGAATACAAAAAACGTACATAGTTCTCCATGAAAATAATTAATGGTCGTAGTCGGTGACAGGACGTCCGCGTCCAAATACCCGCCAGAGGACGACGGCGGAGGAAAATAAAACCCCTATTTTTATTCCAGCTCTCTACCAACCCATCTACCGATCCAAAAGGTCCATCCTTGGCATCACGGCCGATAAGAAAGAGGACAAGAAGGTGCGTTTGAGCTCAATTTATTTTATATTACAAAAATTGATGTCATGTGTGATTGGTTTAGGAAGTGGAGTCAAAGTGGGAGAGCCGCTGCATGATACCCAAGGAGTCTCATAGACCCGACCCAGTCAAGTCGGTGACACTGCCGACTCCGAGGAAGTCGGTGGTTGAGATGCCGCCAGCTCCAACACCTGAGCCACCTCAGGAGTGCCTAGTCACACTGCCCAAGCCAAAGCAGTCAGTGAGTGAGGAGCCGGCAGCGGAGCCCGAGCTTCCTGTTGAGAACGTTGTCGTGAAAGTGCCGAGGAAGTCGGTGTCAGCCGAGCCACCAGCCATTCCCCCGCCCGCACAAATCCCGGAGAAGGAAAAGACACCGGAGGTTGAGTCAGCTCCGGAAGAGCCACAACAAGCTCCCGCCGAACCTGAGCCACAAGCCCCGGTCGAAGAAACGGAACCCGAACCTCCGACTGAGCCTGAACCTCAACCAGAGCCTGAACCAGCAGTGGCCGAAGAGGTGGCTGAACCCCCAGCCTCTCAACCGGAACCTGAACCAACTCCAGCTGAACCCGTGGCCGAGGCTGAAGTGTCAGCTCCAGAACCAGAACCTGAGCCAGAACCAACCGCAGAAGAAGTTCCTCCGGAGCCTGCTCCTGAGCAAGTTCCTCAACCCGAAGCCCCGGCTCAAGAACCAGCCCAAGATGAGGCTCAAGCAGAAGAGCCCGCGGCGGTCGAGGCTCCCGCGCCCGAGGAGCCAACCACCGCTGAAGAGGCCGAGAAGGGTGAGGACGAGGAGACTGACGTTCCCGTACAAGTAGATGAGGATGAGGAGATGAGCGTGGGCGAGGAAAGCGATAGAGAAATCGCCACCCCAGGTCTCACTCCGTTTATTAGTTTCGTCTAGACTGAGTCGTAGCCGTAGCCGAGTTTGAGATTCAATTAGCTCCCCATTCTACCACAATACCAAAATTCCTTTCCTTCCAATTACTCCTTACATAAATAAAGAGACAACTTGGCAAAGACACTTTCGCGCTACGGCCTAGTCAATTGCTAACTTACTTTCAATCCTAGTACAGTAGTATTTAGTATGCTCATGTCATGTCTTTCAAATGAGTACAGTAGCTGAACCAGAGAGTGAAGAACTCCCCGTCGAAGAACCCAAAGAAGAGGAGAGCAGGTAACATTCAAATAACAAACCACCTTGGCCTCTCTTATGTATCTTCGACTCTCTTGACATTTTATTACCTCAAATCTTTCTCTTTTCACTGTTTTCACAAGTCTATATTCGCACATAATATTACGCTGTCATCATTCTGCCTGTCTGTTTCTCCACTCTGGTCCTTCTATCAATTCACAATTCCCTTTGACATTCAACTCACTCTTTTCTCCTCTCAAGCGTTCTCTTAACCCTTCTAGCGTTTTCTCTTAATCTTCCAATAGCCTTAAAAGATTTCTCTTAATCATTCTTCTAATCGCGTTTGACTAATTGAGAACTCACATAAGTTTGTATGGGCATGTCGTGTGGGCGGAGGATTTGACCTGATGTTTCCTTTAGGGAGGACGTGAGCGTAGCGGAAGATGAAGTTTTTTCGGCAGCTGAACCCGAGGTTCCTCCAACGCCAGAGAGTCCGAGCGAAGAGTGAGAGTGGGAGGAGAAGACTTCAAGGAAGTCCCCGGGACTTCTTTCAATCATCTTCTTTCTTTTCAAGGAAATTTAGGCGAATTAGCTCAAAATTACGACGATTCCTCCCTCTTTATTTTTTCATTTCTTCTCCATTCCTTCTAATTAGGTGGGGCCTAAAAATTCTCAATTCCGATCTTTAATTCCTCCATCCATGTCTGTCCTCTGTTCATTCTGTTTCAATTCGTATCTCCTTCTACTCGTCTCCCCAAAACCTGTCACTCTATAATAAATATATTCAATCACTGCTAAAACCATTTATTTTTCATTGCGTCATTCACGAACACAGGAGGGCTTTCCCAGTTTGCGGTCTAACGAAAGCGTTGATGAAAATGGTTAAAATCATAATTTCCAACTTTATTCACTGAGTTAATTTTCCCCCAAACGTAGTTCCCTTCAGCCTCACGTCTTTTATCCCTGGATTGTTTAATGGAATGGAAGTTGAAGAGGAATATCAAATATCCTATGTGTCATTTCAGGAATTTCCCCTTGATTGACTCTCTTACCGCGAGTGTTTTCATATTCTAATTAAATTCTTCATTAAGTTCCTTCACGCTTCTCATCAAATGTAACCTACTTTCCGCCTTTTCCATTATTATGTAATCATTAATCATTAACTTGTCCCTTCAAATAGCGTCAAAACTTTAAAGAAAGAGATGAGCATTGACATGTTCTCCCACCAAGAATGGGCCACAGAGGAAAACTTACAGAAGGAAGTATCATAATGAAATGCGAGTTTGTAATCGCTTTTTGATTTACGCAGCTTTCAGTTATCTCCAATGGGGTTAATTTATTAAAGGATTAATCCAATAAGTCGAATAACACATTCTTCACCGTTGGTTTGAACCGTTAAAAATCATTGTTTGCGGTTCAGTGGATTAGGAAAAAGTCGAACCAAATTGATAGGTTAATACTTTAACGATGAATTGGAAAAAATTGCATGTATTATATTATAAATCGGGTTTTGTAAGTTGTAATTCATTATTGAATTCCCAGAGTTGAAAACAACTTAAAAAGTAAAGCCTGGTTAAAAGCAAGGATATTTCTTTTGTTCTTTAAACCCTGTTACAAAGTTACAAAGGGCATTGGAGCTATTATCATAAATTAGATTGAGAATCATCGCATTGTCTCGTGCCCAACGACCATTAAGAAAATTTTCCTAACTTTCGGTCCAGGCAGGCAATTTTCATTGAACTTGATGATAACACTAAACGTAACATACCGATTGATTCTGACTCATCGATCCCATTAAAACATTTATAATTGAGATAAGACTTCTACTTAAAGTCCATTTATAATGTGCTTTTAAATTTAATTATTTCATCCTCCTCGGCGGCACAAAGGTTGAGGTTCGCCAATGAGTCTGATCTGAGTCCGTTGACAAACGATTATTTCATTAGAAAATTAGAAGCCACTCAGCAGTCTCATTTTATGTAAATGTGAATATTCGCATACGATCATATTGGACCTTGCTCTCACTGACTCCATACATCTTTAAACGAGATCTTTTAATCATTTTCCTTTTGATAGAATAATGAGTTTCCTTTGTTGAGAGTAATGTGATGAGCCACGCGTCGTTCTCCTCCTTCCGCCACTTCAATCATACCGGAGAAGAATTCATTTATTTTAAAAACAATAAAGACGCTCGGGAACGAAAACTCAGCAAATTGTAAGTCTGGGAGGTAAGTGGATTAAACCCACACAGACGCTATAGAATAAAAGCCACCGACTCACCCACACATCCTTAACGTCAAAAATAGTCTATCCGTGAAATTGAAATGATTAAATTAACAACCCTCCCACTCAACTTCGTCAAAAATGAGATTTTGACGAGAAAGCACACATGGATGTAAGCAAATAACAAATCCTGTTGACTTTCCCCTTCCTACATTCAAGTTCACCCAGCATTATAAATTTATAAAAGGTAAATCCCCCTTTGCTTTTAAGTGAGATATATTCGCAATGGAGCCAAAGTGGCTTAAGAGTGAGCATAGCTCATGATCAAGAATCAGGGCATTACGACATTTAAAAATCAAACAAGTGTGAGAGTTTGATCAACGTCATGACTTTTTCGCTTTATGGCTATTCTCTTCTATAAATGATGGAGAATTATTATAAAAGAAGTCAAAGGCTCGCCTCTCCATTTTATGTCATATAATAGTATGCTCTTTATAAAGTTCGCTCTTATAGGATTATAATATGAATGAACTAGAGATTAGGAGTGAAGATTGACCACCTGGCTCTTTTAATTCCTCTTATCGCCCCATATCAATATTTACATCCTCAAGCCGGCTGTTTATCCAGTATTGTAATGCAATTCCGCATCAGAGACCCGAGTTGTAGATGTGAGTGGAAATGGTTCAGGGAAGTGGACGACCTTAAGATTCCCCCATCAAAACAAATAGGACCGTGAAGGCTAGTCCAAATGCCCCAACGAGAAGATTAAAGTTTTACGTAGGAATAGGAAGAGCCTGCTTGGGAATTTTGTTACTAAAGTTTAGAGTCGGGAAGGTCAGTCCTCAGCCACCAACTGATCCATCCTTGTTCCAAAAATCTCGGATGTTCGGAACAATTGGCCTCAATTGGTAAAGAACCATGACGGGACACGCGGAACATTATTGTCGCCTTCTCAATTCCCACTTATAAATTAAGGTCAGTTGTTAGCTCTCTCATTTAAGTACGAGGAGCAGAGGAGAGAAGAGTCTCGAGGAGGACGAGATATAGGCGGAGTTCAGGAAGAGGAAGTATAAAAGCTTATTAGAAACACAACCCTCCCCCCGGGGGTTGTGTGGGAGTGAGAGGTAATATAAACTCCGTGCATTCTCCTTCTTCTCGTCTGACTTTAACAAAGTCTCTGGAAGCAGAACTCAATTGAGAACCTCTTCGAACCAATTCACAAATCCAACCTTCTCCAATGCATCCAAGCACTTTCGCCAATACCGTAAGTTCAAATATTTTCTCCACTCAATGGCGGTGATGGGAGTGTGAAAGAGAAGCAGATGAGATTCAATCGCCTCAATTACACTATTGTTTGTCGTGTCTTGTCCATTAAGTCCTTTGGCCCATTTAACTACTTGATTAGAAGCCTATCTTAAAATGGACCCATTCCACTCTTCTCTTATCTTCGGGGAATGGACGATTAGAAAACCATTGTTTGATCACTTAAAAGGTCCACTTTGGGTCTATTAAAATAGAATTATCTCAAGGTAGACTTCATAAAATTTTAAAACATCTTCATCTGCTTTTAATATAAAAACTTCATTTTATTATTTGTGCTTAATGTCGCTCAATATTAAGTGGACAGTTTAGTCAACTTAATCAAAGTCAATTTAGATAGTTCCAGTTGACCTTAATTTCCGTTAATGAAATCATACAAATGAATACTTTGTTAATTAAACATTTTTCATTTCAATGCTTAAATTAAAAATTATTTAAAAGCCCAGTGTATAATTTTTTTTAAGTTAAGTTAAACCTTGACTCGTTAGACTTTGAATAATTTATTAATGAATAACAATGAAATTTAAAATATATCTGAAAACTTGAAATAAGTAATTATCTCTTACCTATTTTGCATCCATAATTCTTTCAATTTTTAAATATTTAATATTTAATGTGCAGTGCAATATTTAATTTTGCTCATTTTGTCTGATTTAAATTATTTTGAGTGGGATAATATTATTATTATCTATTATTAACTTAGGTATATAGAAAAATTCTTAAATAACATGTTCACAGACACATACTCACTGCAGTTAGAAGACAGGATATTTTCAGATCATACCAACTGATACATGACGTCAATAAGAAATAAGAAAATTCTTGTAGTTCTGGCAATGACTACTTTCGCTTACTTAGAAAGGAATATGAATGAGTGGCTATATGAACGACTTTCTCCGTTGGTCATAGTCAAATATGAACACATCATAACTTAAAAGACGAGAAAAATCTGATTTAAAACTCAAATCTAAGCAAAAATTTTAAACAAGAATTCGATTCATCCTAAAAACACTCACAATTTACACACGCATATAAACATTGATTAGGAATAATGTTGCAAAAACAAACGCAGTTAAAAACGTGATTAAAATTTTAAAAGCTTAGCTAAGCATTTATACGATTAAAAAATAGTTTAATTTTGTTTTGGTCTCACAAGTTTTTTTTATTATTATATATTATTATTATTATACTTCTTTAAGATTAACAAGTTATTTTTTATTATATAAAAAATATTCCTCGTTGTATTGAACGCAATATATTTTTAGTTCCTCGTACACATAAAAATTTCTTATTAGATTACCAGTAAATCAAAGGGCAGTTAAGATTTCTTTTTGTAAAATGACTAGACGGCAAACATGACACATAAATAACAAAGTTTAACGACTTTTTTCATATTTAGTTGGAGTTAGGGTTAAAAAGTTAAAAAGTTAAAGGCCAGGGTGAAAAACTGAACGCATAAAGCGAGACCTAAAATTTAAAACGAAAGAGGAAAACCTTTTCGATAATTAACAAGTCTACAAGAATTGATTGTATATGGGATACTTAAGAGTTTAAAGACACGTACAAGCTCTATTAGATTTCACAAGTTAAATAATTCATATAATTTGTCTCCTCAACCATGTAATTTTGAAACAAGTGTCTTCAAAATGATTCTTTTTCTTATATACCATTGGTTATTATTACACATGATATTACATACAAAGTACAATAGATTATATACACTATTATATTTTTAGCAGGATGACCCAACGTCATATTTCTCATTCCACGAGGAACCCACGAGCCAAATTACGAAATCTTAAGGATTTTTAATGATTTTGTTTTCACATTCCCCTTCTAACTCAAACTCCACTGAAACAATGTATGAGTCATGAGGAATTCGAAATATATTAATTGGCCGTCTGGTCATGGGTGAAGAATGCTGAGTTGTCGAAGATTCTCGAGAGGGTTAAGGCGTGGAGAGGAGTGATAGGATCTCATTAGCAGAAAGATAAGCGACCCTTGTCGGCTTCTTCTCAGCTGTTGTCGCCGTTTGACCCAGAGAGACAAACAAGTGTCTGAATTCCACTCATAGTGAATCCGCACGCGGAAATGTGCATACGACCCAGCATACCAATAAGATCCACATTCATCCCCATATTAAATAAATACTTATACTTATACTTGAGGTGTGGATACCAGACCTCTTTCTTCAACCAACGATTGCACATACCAAGCCTATGACCATAATTAATAATTATCCCATGCTTTTAGATTATCAATTTTTATAGAGAGGCATATGGTATTTTTTTGCTCCTTCTTCGAGACATTTACTTTACTTGCCACATCGTTATTGAGCTTTTGGATTTGTTTAAAGAGAAAAATAGGATTATTATAGGTAATGTAAGACCTTATGATATGGACTTTGGGTCGCACGTGAAAGGCTCATTGTCGATAAAAAGAGGGGATGACGAGGGTAGTTCGTAACAAACGGTTTTTCTCATCCATGAGGGACGTTTCCTTACGAGACCTTATGCCCCAACCAAACTGATCTTCTGCCCTCATCCATTTGATTTGCCTTCTCTCACAGATGCTCTTCTCGTCCGTCCTCCTCCTCCTCCTTGTCGAAGATGGAGAAGGTATGCCGAAGGATCCCTCCTATATCCAAAAGGAAAATTCCCTCAAGCGTGAAGACGTAAAGAATGTAATTGACGCAGTTGACGAATGTGAAAACGATACAACGGTAAGGTTCTTTTCCCTCCTCGTGCTAAGATTAAACACAAGACATAATGCATGTTGATCATGATAATCGCATGGTTGATGCTAGATGATAGAATTAAATGAAGATGCTTGATGAAATACGTAAATTCAACCAACGGTGTAAAAGTATTCTTAATTAATGAAATGACATAAAATTGTGCAGAACAAGAGACTCGAGTTCTGCCAACGCTGTGCGAAGGTGACAAATTCTCGAACTGCATATCCCCGCTGCTGTATGCCAGTGGCTCTGGATAAAGAACAGACGTTTAATTGGTGCAAGGAATTCCTGGCCTTTGGTCTTCCACAAGACAATTCACTGGACCTGGCCTTTGGTCTTACACAGGACAATTCATTGGATTAAGGAGGAGTCTCAACATGCTGAATCTCCCAACTTGCCGCTCTCTCAATATCTCAATGTGGCGAGGGGGACCACATCGCCTTTTAAACTCACATTCCAACGACAAAAACTTTCCGTTCTAAGACTTTATTATGCTAGCAAATGAAACCTATTAGTTTTAATTGTTACCTGACCAATTTATAGTATGTTGATGCTCTTTCTTGAATCATAATCTTTCTCGAAACTTTTTTGTATGTTTTAAGTATATTAAGCGAGAACTCATTTATCTATCTTAACTGAACAATTTTTATAAAAATCGGCACAAAATTTACGACTCTTATAAATAAAATAATATTTATTTTTCTCCCATTTCTCAATAGATCATCCAGCAAATATGTTTAACTTAATCAATTTGAGTTATAAATTTCAAAGTTCAAATTAATTTTATTTTCTATATAAATATGCTCCATTACTTAAAGTGGCTTAAACCCGGTTTCCCTATCTAAGCTCTTTTTTCTTCCGACGTTGTAAATGTATAGAGAGTACTGTGTTTATTGATAGATGCTCTATGTATCTTTACTGTCGTCTAAAAACTGTTCTATTATAAGATTATAACTACTTATATACTATATTAACCATTAAATCTGCGATATGATAATGTAAATATGATGAACTAAAAATGAAAAAAAGTCATCTTACACTTTCTTAAATGCCAAAAATAAAAAGGCGATGTTTAAAAGATTTTAACTCAATCTTAATTTATATTATTCTAAAAACTAAATAGGAAGCAAAACATAAATACAAAAATATTTTGGCTTGAATATTAATGTATGTAAATGTAAGATACAAAAATAAGCGTAGATGAAGGCAAATAAATATATAGTTTTTTTTAGTAAATATTTATTATTTTTTATCTCTCTTTTTACACTTTTAAGCTGATAGAACTCTACAATCTTGGTCCATTTTATCAGTGTGCAATTTAGGATCCTATTTCTATAAAAAAAATTAATTTAAACACAGGAAGTTAAACGTTATATTACAAATGTTTTTTCCAAATAAATAATTATTTTAATTTATGTTCAAAATCCTGGTACTTCCTTCCGTTGCATACCTATCACATTACTCTTATCTTCATCCGAATTATTTGATCAAATAAGGTAGCAAGGTGAATATGGACGAACATTAACCTTTCACTTTTCAAAATACAATTCTCGCAATCATTTTATAATACAACGTTCACCTCGTGGCTCTCCTAAACCTTCATAAATATAAATCAACATCTAGATTCTAAATATTTAACTATACCTTAATATTAATAATATACATAAAGGCTTTTCAGGATAACATTCAACGATAACATTAAACTTGTAACAATGGACTCAAAAATGGAATTCTGATTGGAGATCAAATGAGCAAATTTAATAATTCACAACGTGGTCAAAATGGTCATTAGTAAAGGGATAACAAACAATTTGCATAACTCAATTGATTAAAGGCGAATAAAAATGTTCGGATCAAAGGTGACTTCATGATGGAATTACTATAATATATGAAAAGCTGAGTACAAGTAGAATAAGAACAGGAATCACAATATCGAAACTTATTAGCCGAACCAATCGCACATGGCAAGGTCTCCCTCCCCTCATCCATTGCTTCTTTAATAATAAACTTACATAAGATTCCACTTTAATGAATTGATATGAATAAGAATTATCAAAAGTATCTACTTTAGCTTTAACATTATAACTGAAGCAAAAAATCAAAGGAGGAAATTACTGCTCAAAAGGCGAGGTTACATTTTAATTAACATTTAATACAATGTAAACCTAAATTATATTTATGCCACATAAAAAGACTTAATTCATCTATGATATATATACTGATTAGCTTCAAATCTATTCCAAGAAAAAGAACTTAATAAACCTACTAAATATTATAGAATAGAGTACGTAATCATTATAAAATTCAAAATCCTTTCGTTTCTGATATGGAAAATGGAAATGTACCATATATATTTTATACTCTAAATGATACATATATTAATCATCTTAATTATTACATATGGAAGGATATTTTAAATTGAAGATTGCATCAATATTACTGAGGTATAGTTCTTTAGATGCTATGTTATTTGCAATTAAATTTATTTGTATGTCTGCTATTTATTTAATTCTAGCATATATTAGTTAAGGTCCAAAACTCTCATATTTAATGCAAACTCCTATACTTGACCTGTCTTCTCATCACACATGTTGCGTGAGCCTCTTGGGCAGGATTGATCCAAATATTTCCTATTCCTAAGTCTATGATCCAGTTGATCCATCTACATGTATGTTTATATGAGGCATGGCATGAGACTTGTCATGCATTAATACAAGATACTTTTTTGCATTAAAATGATTAATGATAATTATAATAATAAACCCCTGCGAGATAATAATGATAAATATATTCATCTCCCCTTTAACGCATGTTTGAAAGTTAAGTCTAAGTTTTTATGAATTCAATTTTACTTAGCATTATTTATGTAATTATAAGTGAAAGCGAAACATGAAAGTTATAAATAGTAGTAGTATTAGTAGGAAATAAACAAAGATATCTTAAACAAATTAATGCGGCACAAATTCGGTTGGTTAAATGGAAATTCTCCCCTCAATATTAAATAATAGCCGAGAAAGGAAAGCATAGAGGAAATCTTATCACGAAACACGATAAATCAATTACAACTCACTCACTCACTGACAGAGCGAGTAGCGAGTATTATGATTTACGATGTACGGGATATGAATATAAAAATCAGTCGGCTTTCCTGGCTCTCCTCCGACGAGGCTCTCCAGCTTCAGGTGTTGAAGGAGTCACTTTCTTTTCCTTTGTTTCCACCTCCTCTGCTTCTTCTTCTGAACCTTCAACGACCATGTCTTCTTCTTCATCCTCCTGATAAATCAAATTATTGTAATTGAGTTTATTATTTGAATTTTGTCCCTTTGCAGAATTTTTCGTTTATATCTAAGGTCAAGCAAATAAATTATTAAAGAAAAAAAGCATACTTGATTTTCAGGGAAATCGTTTTCAGACTCTTTTTTCCCACCCTGAGGGTAAATACAATCAATCACGCAGACAAGGACCTAAAAAAGAAATAAATTGAAATTGAATTTTATATCCATTTGCATTTTATAAAGATTAGAATTTATTATGAACATATTTAAGCAATTCCTTTGTTTCATACCAGTCCTAATATGAGCCCTATTACGATTGTAACGATGCCAAAGATGATGTAAGCTGCCCAAGATGGGATTCCATAATCGTCAAGAAGCACATTCATTACATTCTGTAATGGAAATAATTGAGATTAGTTGGTCAATAAGATTAATGAATTAAAACGAATGCGAATATGCGAAACAATCTTACCCGCAGACCCATTGAAACGCGGTAAAACTGGGAAACGATGGACATTTGAAAGGAAGAAGGTGTTTGCCAAGATGACAATGGGCTAACTTCAAGCCATTTCTTTTCTTCAACAAATGTGAGAAAATCTTCCTTAGTTCGAGGACCACGATATTGCCGGAAAATTCCATCTTTAACACTAAAGCATTTTTTTATTGTTAAACTACCTTATTATATTAGAATTGAAATGATTTATAATTGATATAAAAAATAATTATTGAAAATTACTGATAAATTGTAGGAAGAGCAGTTATCATAAAACGGCCAGACAATCCAGCGCTTTGTGTAATGTCAACTTGTCCAACGCCAATTCCGAGATCTTGAGACCAACCAGCAAATTCTCTCCACACGGGTTCTAAACTGCGACATGCAGGACACCACGGAGCAAAACTATAAAAAATGAGAAACTAATAGAGCAAACGATTTCAATGAATTTATATGAATAATTTATAAATATTTAATAAGGCTTACAACTCGACCATCCATTCCCCGTCGAGAATTTGTTCCCAGTTGTTGTCATTTACGTGAACGAGTCCTCCTCCCAACTTTGCTGAGTTTGGGTAAACCCAAAACGAAAGAAGAAGAAAAATGATTGGCCGCATGTTTATCGATTCGGATCAATTATTTACGAGAGCAAATTGTATACTTGACACTTCCCCTCTCTTTCAAACCGCAAATTCAATACTCTGTGTTTTTCTATTCAATTTGGAAATTGATTTACTGCCACCTCGAAAGCCCTGCTCTTCTTTTTGAAATATCAATCTAAAAAGTAAATAAAAAATCATCAATAAATAAATAAAACGCATTTTAAATTTTTAAATTTGAAAATGATATATGATACTTATTTGACAGTGTTTGACAATGAAAAATTATTTATTAAACAATTTATTAGACGTAATGTCTATTAATTGTATTTAATATCCATCTTATATGAGAAATGGATACTTTTGTTTCAGATGAATTTTTCTAGCTTTTGAGTAAAATTCCCATTAAATAATTAATATGTAAATTAATTAACAATGTATAAGAATTTTACGATAATTTTTTACAATACACTACAGTACTGATGTATGATGATTAATCTTAAGTCAATGAATTTATTTAGTAATATTTTTGCAATGTGCTTGATCAGCTAAATTAAAGATTATGCATTTATACGCAGTTAATTTTATGAAATAGTGAAATATGCAAAGTTATTCTTAAATGTAACAAGCATAAAACTCACCTCTTAATTAAGTCTTTAAGTCTTTTAAGTGTATGGAGTTCGGCGGGTAAGATTAAGAAATTCGTCGTTGAGTCGGGATCGGTCAGCGCGGCGGTCGCAAGTTCGGGGTGCTCAAATCCTTTAAAGTCTTTTCATGAGTTTAACACAATCGCACTTCCTAGTCTTGAGAAACTTGTTATAACATTTGACCCCAAAAATTAATTTCTAAAATTATGATGAACACAAACACACTTCATAACATTCATAAATATTATTATTGTAAGTTGTAAGCATTCAAGATATTCTAAATAAATAAATTACATTTTTAAGCTGAATTAATTTATTATTTAACATTGAATTAAATCGAACTAATATTTTGTTCCAAACTCGTATATAATATTTTAAAATGAAACTTATTGTAGTAGGTTGGTATATCTTGCTGCAAAATAATCCTTTTGAAATTGAAACGCTCTTTTGTAAGGCGTGCTGAAAAAGCTCAAGCTCTGATTAAATTTAGTTGATGTAAAGATTGAAAAAATCAAGACATTTTAAACAAAAAATGAAGAATAGTTATTTAAATGAAAACAGCATAACTGATTAAAATAATGATGAATTACATGTTATTTATATGGATTTGTGCGCAACTTTTAATGATTTCACAATTGAAATAATTTAAAAGTTTACGTGTAGTACTACTTAATACTTAAAAAATAGATCATAAAAGTTTCTCTAAGTTTTTGTTTTATAAGATATACCTATTTCAAACTTTTCTTTCTCGCTATATTTGTATCTAAAAAGTATTACACGAAAGATGAGACAAAAACAAAATCGTTAGAAATTTTTAGATTAAAAAAGAGAGAGATTGATTTCTTGCTTTGAAGGTATATATTTATAAACGTAATAAATTGAAACAAACCTCATTGATCTTTTTAAATCTGCTTCTTTTCAAGTAAATAAATTTAATTGGTATTTTGATATCCTACTAAACCTAGATTCGCAATGATTGATTTTGATATTTTCGTAATTGGAATAAAATGAAATTATTCGGATTGTCGACTGTGTATGTACCGTTGGAAGACTAGATTTATTTGATAGGATTCAGACAGAGAGGGTTAGGATTTGATGTAGCTTTATGGCTTTTGTAATTGTCGAAGAGGGAGTAGGAATGACATGAGGTGGAAAATGGAATTTGTAGGAATTCATGGTTGGATCAACGAGGCGGATCTCGAATTGGATTCCCTGTGAGCGGATGAGATGGTTTTGTTTCAAATATTATCTAATGGAGAAAGTCATTCTGGTATTAGAACCCAAATATGGAAATAGGAATAATAAAGAACATTGGGTTGAATGAGGGAAATGAGACATGAGAAGCCAACAGAGTGAAAAGGAAATTGGAGAAAATTACAAGTGAAAAGATCCAAATGAAAGGAGGAACTTCTTCGATCTTATTAGCTCCCATTATTTAACCCTTTTCCCTTCTTGAACCAATGTGAGGTTATTCCATATTTAATAACTCAAATTATATGATTTCCCCTTTGCTCCTGCATCTCAATTGAATCCCCAATGTAGTAGCAGCATCCGGAGCACCTAATACCACCCGGTAATATCACCTAATATCGAAAGCCAAGCTGAAAGTCTGGAAACTTTGCTCAAATATTGAAATAAATTACATGGAAGAAGAAACGTGAGACTCAATAAGAAAACTTGTATTCAGTTTCACTTTTTCAAATGAAGACGGAATTGAAATAAATGAGCAGTTGGATTAAATGAAGCAGAAAAGAAAAGTTTATTCATTTAGGAACCATGTGATCATCTGGCCTTTCCCTTTCACATTAATCACTCCTCTTTGTTCCAGCTTGAAGTTCTTTGAGATGAGGAGGTGGGCGAGTTCGTCGGTGACTTGAATCCGATCGAGGACGCCTGTCGAGTCCATGCGAGACGCGACGTTCACGGCGTTACCCCAGATATCGTATTGTGGTTTCCGAGCTCCAATAACTCCTGCAACCACGGGCCCTAAGCTCATCCCAACTCGGAGCTTAAAATTATTAAAAGAATGCTCATTGATCGTCGCAAGTTGGGCTTTGAGCCGAAGAGCGAATCGGGCCATTGCTGTAACATGTTCGTAACCATTGAGGTCGCAAGTCGTTCGGGTTAGGCCTGACGCCGCCATGTAGGTTGCTCCAGTTGTTTTGATTTTCTCCACTGTACCAAATCCAGGTTCTCCCAGAATCTCATCGAAATCAGCAATAATTTCATTGAGTAATCTCAAACATTCGACCCCTTCATTGTTCGCTTCAAGTTCGACGTAAAAATCCCAAAAGTTAGGAATTGATGCGAAGAGAATGCAAACGCTCTCGCATGCCTCAGCGTATAGCTCCTATATTTTACGTGTATTTTAATAATCAAAATCTTTTGTTTCAGCATACAAAATATAATATTCTTTGATATTCTATATAGGAAGGAACATTTTCTATAATGCATTGGAAAATTTATAAGAAAAGAACAAAATTTAAATTGGCCTAATAAGCTTAAACTCACGTCGTAAAGTTTGTCTGAGGCGAGGAAATGATCGCAGACGTGTAGCGGTAAAATGTTGGCTAAAAGTTTTTTGTTATAGGCCTGCAACTGCTCCGTCTCAGCCTTCTCCTCTTCAAAGGGAGCAATTAGTGAGGGGAGTTTGGTTACGCAAATGAAGGAGCCTCACCTGTTGCCTGAAGCTTCCAAAGAAAGTCGAGCCTCGACGTCGTGTCAGTTTCCCTCGAATGGGCCGAGAGAGCAAAGAAGAAAGTGAGAAAGACAAGAACGTCCTCTCTATGAGTAAAGAGAGTAAACATAGGCGTTTATTCCTTGAATTTTTAATGGGATCATCATCATGAGATTCGGATAGATAGGCAATAGCGCTATCTTATCATTCAGATCCTTCTATGACTATCTGTATATCTTACTTTTGAAACTCGGAAACAACAAAGCGAACGAGGAGGAGAAGGCTTAAAAGCCCCATTTTTAACCCGCTCCCTATCACTTGCTGTGCTCCGAAACCAGTGAGGATGACCAAAAGAATATCATCGAGATCACAAGAAAAAACCGGGGTGGTTGGCTGTTCACAGGAGAGTTCCTCATCTGTAGTACAATTTCCTCCTGTATCGTTCCAAAGTCCGGATGTGCTGTTTAGAGCATCACCGCACTCCTCTAGCTAACCGGATAAAGAGCCAAGTTATAATCCCATCTCAATCAAATTTAGATCCAATTAGGGGCCAAATGGAAGGTCCAATTGGATTCTAGGCAAATTGAAGAGAATACCTTAGGGACTCCAAGGAGAACTATAAGGAATTGAGAAGAAACGGCCGCCGCCGTCAAGATACTCGCAATTCTACGAATCCTTAATCCTCTCTGAAAAATCCGTTTATTTTCTCTTTAATGATGTGTTTTATGGAATCTAATTTGGAAATGCTTTTAAGTGAAATTATATATCGTTTCAGAATTTATAAGCAATTACTTAACAATTTTATAAGTTCTTTTAAGATTCCGTGAGTGAATTAAATGAACCTTTGTGGACGCTAGGAGCAGGAAGACATGGAATACCAACAAAGGAGCAACAAGAGAAAGAGCAAAGAACAGCTCAGACAAAAGTAACACAGACGCGAGGCTCACGTCGACTAAGACTGTGTTGAAATGGTAAACTCCCACTAAAGAATCTCTTTCCAAGTTGTACTGTATTGATAAGTAGTTTTTAAAGCATTATGAAAATGTATTTTCTTTAACTAAATTGTTTACGTTTAATTAAATGCTTGAGAATGGGCAATAAATTGTGAAGAAGATTCTCGAATAAAGAAGGATGAATATGATGAAAAGGAAAGGAATCTTCATCTTTTTACCTTTGCCTCTGTGGAAGGATCTTTAAAACAAAGGAAGATGTTGAGATGAGCCGCTTTGAGCCGCTCCACCGACCTCGCCTCAATGTTCTGAGCTAAGTATTCGTTCACGTCACGAGTGGCCTCAGTGCGATCCGAGCTAAAAGAGATCAAGTCAACTCGTGTAGGTATTAGTTATGCCTAGGTACATAAGCCTATAATAGAGACGTCAAAGAGGAAAAGCGGATGAATGGGAAAGGATCAAAAGATGATTTCGTCTCACCCTATGAGCCGCAGCTCCTTCGTCGTCGTCTTATTCGATTTCGACACGGGGGACTTTGTCCGAGGAACGAGCTCTTTTACTATCAACCAAGTGGTGATATTATGATCGCGAAGAAATGGATCCCGTGTTTCGCCGTAGCCTGGTTCAACTTCATAATCTTCGCCAAGATATTTCAGTGTCTCGCTCGTGATATGTACACGGCTTTAAGTTCAAGATTGCGAGATTAGGGTTGAGCGAAAATTTGACATAGTACATTTTAAAGGTTATTTTATACTCTGTGCTGCTCATGTGAGTTCTTGTATTAAATGTATTTTTGCCAAAAAATTATATAAGAGTATTGTGAATGTATGTCAGTGTGCTAAGATGAAATGTACATAAAAATAATACCCAGGGACTCCTCCACTTTCCATGTGATTGGCAAGTGAGACATCGTTGCTCCAAACGTCAAACTGCCACTTTCTGAGCCCAAGTACGCCGCAGAGAACGCGTCCTGAGTGAATTCCAACCCGCATGTTCACATTGACAAGAGTCACTTCCCGCACGAGCCTAATTAAATCTTTATGAGTTGGAGCCAATCTAATTGGGTCTAATGACTTAATAGCTTCAATCATGTCGAGCCCCATGTCGACGCATGAGTGGGCGTGGTCCGGTCGTGGGTCAGGTAGGCCCGAAACGCAATAGTAGCAATCCCCAAGGAGCTTAATCCGAAGACAATGGTTCTCGACGGCCAACTGGTCGAAGCGGGCAAAGAGCTCGTTCAGAAGACTCACCAGTTCTTGGGCACTACACTGGTCGCTCAGACTCGTGAACCCGCAGATGTCCGCGAAGAGGATCGAGATGTTATCATGACGTTGAATGAATATCTTGTTCCACATCTCGTCCTCTCCCTTTCCGCCTCCTTCCGCCTTCATCTGAACGGCGACATGCCGTGGGAGGACGGATAGGAGCAGACGCTCCTTGGGGTCCGAAAATACCAGAGTTTGTCAAGTATGAAGGAAGATATGAGAGGCGGGGGCGAAGAAGGAATCTACCTGTTGCTCGTTCTCTTTTTGCGTGGTGAGGCGCGCGGAGAGGCAGAGGCGGGTTTCCGCAAAGGCCCTCCGTTGAGATCTCTCGGTTGGCCATGCTGTGAAGAGTCCACAAAGGGCCGACGATAAAAGAATCACGCCGTCCCGAACACACTGAATGGTAAGTAAATCCTCTTTAATGGGATCTCGGGGGAATCGGATCGATCACCCTTGGGAGAGTCGAGGGGGGATGTGACAAGAGCCGGCCACCGGAGACCAAAATCCCGAGTATCCCAGCTTCGTACACCTAAGTTCCTGTGTCAGCAAAAGTGGGATTGGAAGGTCAAAGAGAACCTTGAGTGGGAGGAGGGCGAAACCGATGTAAACAAAGAGGATCCCAAAAGAAAGTGGAGTTCTGTTCAGAAGGACGAGGAAGAGAAGAGTTCCGGCAAAGAGCCAGGATGCCAGACAGAGGTTCCTTCGTAGTGCTAGAACCTGAATAAAACTTCACAGTTGGAAACGAATTTAATGAGTTGTCACTT
The DNA here is from genome assembly GCA_009869795.1 of Neelides sp. FZ-2019. Lineage (NCBI taxonomy): Eukaryota > Metazoa > Arthropoda > Collembola > Neelipleona > Neelidae > Neelides > Neelides sp. FZ-2019. The sequence continues at coordinate 156,488 of VJMY01000003.1, read as the reverse complement.
GAAGCGACGTATACACTTATCATTATCATTTCCTATACAACCTTTCCACCAGTCTTAGGAGAAACATCAACATTGGTAAAACGGGAAAGTAAATAAAGGAAAATTCAATTTCAGCAGTTTCTTCCAACGTAGTCAATTGGAAATAAAGTCAATGTATATAAAAAACGCTCTGATTGATAAATAAATATCTAATTAATTATTTTCTTTCATTAGTCCTCATTACTCAAAGGTATATTAAAGAGTCAAAGAATGTTGAACATTTGGAACTATTGTGCTTTAATTACAATTTGTAATTAAAAATTAATTTGTCGCATAAAATTTATTATTTCGATAAACTTATTTTAATTGGTTTTCTATTTGTGTAGAACAAGAAAGTACTAAATTCTTAACTCACCAAGAGTAAAATATAAGTGATTGGAAAGAGAAGGAGGAGAGAGTCTTGTGGCTCAATATGCCCCGGAAGTATGAAAAAACTCCCTGATAGCACCGGAATCAAGAGAAGGAGAGTCCATACGACCTAAGAGAAATTACCCAAGATGAATTTTTCATGAATCTTAAGTACCTACATGGATCATGCATAACAACTCTGTCTAGACTTTACCTTGGCAGTGTGTATCCTTTGAAAGTAAGTTTGGTAAAGATGCTCCACGGGCCGATCCCATGTATTTTCCCGCGGCGGCTCTCCGGCCGGCTTCTCTTCCTCGGCGGGGGAGTAGAGAGGGCTCCGGTCCTAGCACAGACACCAGTGAGTGAAAAATGAGAAAGTGAGGAGTGGAGCGTGCGGTAACAAGTTTCCACTTGTTTTGCAGGTTCAACGAGTCTCACTCACCTCGGCCTCTTGGCTTGCCATGTGGTCGGAGGAGAGGAAGTAACGTCTTCATGAGCCGACTCCACCGTGTAGACTGAAAGAGACGTTGAACAGGTGAGGGCCAGGTAAACATCTGCGCAGGATAGACAATTTATTCAGAGATGAGAGGAGGCTGGGGGCAGCGACGCGAACCCATACGCACTGGCTAATTGTCTTTTCTATGAGGAGACAAACGACAAGATCTTTTTATGACTCAATCATGTTCTATTCGCGCTCTTAAGGTTGGTCTATAGAAATTGACCCAATTACTCAGAAATACTGACTTTCCTACGCACAACATCTCTTTGTCAAACTTTGAATCACCATACAATTCTTACAAATTGTCACATCTTGAAATTATCAAGTTGAGGAAATGAGGGAATAAGAGCCTTTTGTGGGAACAAGAGTCAAAAGCTTTCTTCCAAATTGAAATTTTTTCCTCTCTACAAGCCATTTTGAATGAAGTTGAGAAGATTGAAGGCAAATAAGGGTGGGTAAAATGGGTACGAAATGGATCAATGCACTTCACTATGCATACATTAGAAACTCGTAGGTCTTTTCAATCTTTCTTTATGTTTCCTCAGATTTGAAACGAAGATTCCTCCGAGTTTCTAAGAAAGAGAAAATCACAAACCGGCACATAAGCCAAATACAAACCCTATATAGTGTCACATCGTATTAAAGAAAGTTTTAGGAAAAATATTCGACACTTTTTCTTTTTTTACTTTAAATCGAATCTCGTGAAAATATAAATTATTTTAGCTGCTATATGTATGTATACAATTTTACTATGTTCGTCATTGTCATATCATTTATACGGCTTCAATTCATCACCCTAATAATTTTGGAAAGAAATAAGACGTAGGAGTTCATTTTATGTATATAATAAAATATCGTATTACGAAATGGAAATTTGGCTCAAGGAAATTTATGTAGAAAGTTTTCAAGAATCTATTAATGTTTAACTGGGCCTCTTCAAACAGCAGCTTCCTCTTCCAGGAAAACCCCATAAGTAATGTATATATGTATACACTTTTCATTACTTCCACTTAGTCTAAATTAGGAGTCCTCGTCGAATTAATGGATTAATTAATATCAAATGCTTTCTTTCCAACCTACCGCACTTTAGACCCGGGTTTACCCTGAGTAAAGTAGAAATATTTTGTTTGGATAGAGAGAAAATGGATTTCGGTGGTTTGGGTCCTCTGCCCCAAGGTTGTTCCAATTTCTCATTTCAAAACATGTGGATTCCTCGGTCTCTTGACTCTTGAGAGGATCCGAGAGTCTCAAGTGGATTTCTTTATCTTAAGGGACAATCATGGAGAGAGAGATTGAAGCATGTTTGGGAAACGCGAGTCAGGGGAGATCAAAAGGTGGAATGAAATGAGAAACTTTGAAAAGAGGCAGATTAAGTGGGGGCGGGGGAAAAGAAACATTGGACGGTTGTTGGGTCTTTCTCCTCCGATAATCTCATGAGGAGCGGGGCCGCTCCAGTTCATTACAAAGAAATGCCAATGATGCTCGCCGCTCTCTCCATGAATATGGATGATGAAGGTGAAAGGTGAAGGGAAAGCACTTGGGATGAGCCCAGGAGAGCGGAATAAAGAGTGCGGGAAAAGTGAGGAGATAATGTAATGGGCTTTCATGGCCTCTCGCCACATCTCCTTTTGTGTGGAGAAAGCTTTTATGGGAATTAGATACTCTTCTCTCATCTTATGGTGATGAGTGGCTTCGGTGATTGAACTGGAGCTCGCGAAGCTAAGGAGCTTAATTTTTAATAAAGGACGAAATCTTTCAAGGCGGGCGGCGCATGTGTTGGGCCGAAAATTCGCGGCTTCTCTCGCTCTCGCCCTCGCCCGCATTCACATTTTGTGATATTCTTCTGTGATAATTAAAATTCTTTGTCCTGGCCGTCGAGTCCAATTAGGAGTCGAGGAGGAAATTTGAATCCAGCGACCTGACGACTCTTCTCTGCCGCCCCCAATCAATAGAGGGAATTGGATCAAAGGAAAACTCCAAAGCCATCGTATCTGCTCCGCACGAAAGTGGGGACGACCAAAAGGTAAAGAGGGATTTGACTAATCCAATTTCGACAATATAATAACACATCCGCTTTAACTACCGGCTCCTCTACCCTTCATCTCCTCCAGCATCAAGTGGGAATATTGGAGTGAGAATAGGCGGGGTCGTCGGGTTCCGACCCGCAATTTTCCTACTTTCTCAACTTCGGATCGCACACTTCAGATGTCTCGGTCGGCGAGGAGTCGCACCTCAACTCCTCCGTTCCCACTTCCCCCCTTTTGCCGGCTTCCGTGTCTGGCTCACTCGACTTAAACTCATCATCTGTGTTGAAAGGATTCAATCTCATCAGAGAGTCTTTTCATCTCCTGCTCTTCGCGAACACTTCTCCCATTCCTTTAATCTCGACCTCATCATCTCTCGGGAGTCTCGGATGAAATCCGACAAATGTGAAGATAGGATCAGAAGAGGATTCGATGATTGGCATTAAATTAAACAATGAAAAACTGTGAGTTGGAGGGCGAGGGAGGAATAAGGTTTCCTTATCATTAGATCCCATCCTACTTCGCATACAGAGCTCTCTTCTCCATTTCTCTCATGTCTTCCTCATGTGGGGATTGTTGGCAAGCATTAAAACTTTTTGGGATTTTCTTGTTTTATAAAATGATATATTACTTTTAGTTATAATACCCCCTTTCCGTATATTCTTCTATGCTATGCTTCATACTCAGGTTAACTGGAAGAGGAGGCTTACATAGGCTTGGAACGTTTATGTCTTCACCTTAAAGCTTGAATCGGTTCTTTGGCCATCATGATCGTCGATGGTTCACTCAGTCAGTTTCGTCTATAATTGGAATTCTATTTCAAGGCCCGAAGTTTCCTGGGCGGTGCCCGTTTGTAAATGAAGGAATGTGAATAGGGGTGGAATGGGTGTGAGATAATTGGGAATGGGGAAAGTAAGTTGTGCGGGAAAGTTTGGGCGGAGGAAAGTTAGGAGTGGAGGAGGAATATTAGAGACTCATGAGGAGATCGTTAGGAGAGGACGTGGGGATCTGTGGATCCTGTTCGGCTAATGCGGCTCTCCTGATCCGATTACCAACTTCTACCTGTTCCCTTCGGAAGGGGACAATTCAGTTGGAGGAATCTCCTCGCCTCAAATCCCTCCGCTCTTGTGGGGGAGAGGCTTAAAAAGTGAAAAACTTGGGACCTCTCCCTCGCGGATAGTGAAGAGTCTCCAAAATTAGCCTCACTTTTTTCTCGGTTGTGTGAGGGCTGAAGTGCTCCGTGGGTTCGGATCAGTCGAGTAGGAGGACCGGTGATCCTCGGATGTGAAATCCCCATCTCTTCAATTCATTAGCTCTGCATTGCAGAGTTCCACCGACTCCTTTGCTTCTTCATTACGTCTTCCCTGTGTCCGCTGGAGAGAGGAGGCTGTTTGGAAGGAAACTGGTGAGTTGGTGAGGATCCGCAGGACCCTCCTTCACCTTCAAATCCTAGCACTTGTTGCTCTCAATTAGTGGCCTTCCTTTGAATTTGCATTCCCCCTCTCCTCCTTCGCTTCTCCTGGGTTATTTTGAGAGATTCTTGGCATCGCGTCCCTCGACGCCCACTCCTGCCAAATGCGTCCCTCGAACTGCCAACTGCCAGAGTGCCTCAGTCTCGCTCATTCCCAAATCATTTCCCAGGGAGCAATGCATGGGAAGATAGATTGGATCGATTCGCCCCAATCCCTCCATGACCTCCTCACCCTCCTCAAGAGATGTATTGAAGGTTTCATTCCCACAAACTCCTCCCATTGGGATCTGGGATCCAATTCCTCTCCGCGTACACTCATTGCTTACATATCTCTCAACTCATCAGATCAGCTCCATGTCACTCCTCCGCCTTGAGGAGTCTTGAAACCATAATAATTGATTTTCCTTGTATATTTTCAGGGAATTCCCTCCGAGGGATGGAGTTGGAAGGATCCGATCTTTAATTAATGTTTCCTCATCGGTTCGCCTTCCCACCATTGGGAATGGACGGAGAACCGAGCGTCGTGACCAGGACGTGGCCGGGGCCCCACAACGCCCGCCCGCACTTCCGCTCATGCATTGAATTGTCGCGCCCTCCGCGACCTCCGCGGCGTGCCCCTTCCCCTGTTCCCTTCCTCGACCTGGCCTTCCTCGAAGACTTCCCCGACTTCGACGATCCGCCCAGCATGACGAGCAACGTGAGCAACTCTTCAGGAACGCTCTCAGAGATTTTCGAGTCGCTCTCGCGATTCACCGAGCACAGCTGCCCTCCTGTTCGGCGCGAAGAAGGAGCCAGAGTCTCAGTTTCAGTAGATGAAATCAAACCCGCGGTCGGTACAACCAGCAGCACCGGGACCGTCAGCTGTCTCGGCTGGCAGGAGAGATGTGTGGAATTGGAAGAGGCTCTCCAGAGATTTGGGGAGCAAGCAGGGCGCGTACGGGGCCTGCTTACAGAGAAGGTCAGGACGAATCCGTTCCTACTTTCCATTTTATTGCCAAATCGAGGAAATTAAAGGGAATTGCACGGAGGCTGACGAAGGTCGGAAATCAGGGGAGGACGCCACTTAATCCACCAATGAGTGAGGGTGATCGATGGGGACCGGAAATTGCTCACGGGTTTAATCTCTTTCCCTTATTACACTTCTCCGCCTCCGGCACATGGGTTGAAGAAAGGAGCTCCGCAAAGTCATATTGGGCTTGGCTTGCATGTCTGGAAAAAGGGTATGGTTTATATGTAATAGACGCGAGTCAACGGGTTCCCCTTTCATTCATCCGCCTGCCCGACTCCGACTCCTCGACTATCACTCTCATATTTTGAATTTCACTCTGTGAGATGAACGGATTCCACATTCCTCTCACAATAGATTTCCCCAAATTCAGGCAAAATGGAAATTGGCTCATAACTCCTCTCGAATCTCGCACCCCTTCGGTCTTTCTTTAAAACGATCCTCTTCCCGCTGGCTCACCCCCGCCACAGAGTAGTTTAGCCCATAATAATGAGAAATAGTGAGTGGATGTGTTGTGGGCGCATTTGACTCTTGGTCGTTGACTCCGAACCTCTTTTTCTCTCTCTCATATCTAGTGATTGGGGAATGGGGAAATTAATTTTCCTCGACCACTCTGTTTGCTTTTGGCTCTCGCTAATCTCACGCGGAGCTCTTAGGTTCTTTGGCAGAAAAATTGTTTTGAACATCTGGCTCATCCACCCAAAGTTGTCCTGACTCCGCGTCTATAGACTCTGGCTAACCATACCTGAGCCTCTCTTCGGAGGGAAGGGGAAAGAGACAGGGATTAGAGATGGAGAGATTGAGGAAATTGAACATTGATCTTCTCCCTTCAGGTACTCGCTCACGTCCCATTGCTCGCCAAATTCCCCCTTCAGAAGGAGAATGGAGGGTAAGAGGAGGATAAATTTCCTCTGTGTCCCGAGACAGCAAATCCCCCTGTGGAATTTCCCTGTCAATCCTTCACTCTCCTCTAATTGCCCGGAAGGAGGCTCATTAGGAGGTGAAAGCGGAGAAAGCATAGGCCGGGGAGCCACCTGGGGACGTCGGCAGAGATGGGAGCAATTAATCATGAGAGTTCGGGCCGGGCGGATGATCGATGGGCTCAGCTGAGCTTCCACCATCCTCGCGTCTTCTTTAATTAAAGGCTCCGAGATGATCTCCGGGATGGAGTGGGGAAGAGACGTCGAAGGAGGAGAGCCACACACTTTTATGATTTCCTGAGTGCCCCATTTGTCCCCCGTCACTCTCCGCTCGCTCCCGGGCTCCGGAGTCCATAAAATATTCACGGGCGACCCCGGGAGCTAATTGCGTAGGAACGCGCACAGCTGATAACTCCCTCCATTCAAGAGTTACTTTATGGAATTGGGCCGAGAATGGGACTTTTATGTCCAAGCTCTCTTATTTCCCCGATCCAAATTGACCGTGAAGGGGATCGAGGGCTCGGCAATGACTTTAATTGTAGATTCGAAAACCGATTTGAGACCCAATGAATTCCTACAACATTGAAGGCCGCGAGGGCTTGGTGAACGATTACGAAGGTTTATTTGTGGGCCAAATTTTGACTTAGCTCAGAGTCCTGCATGGGGAGAACAAGGAGCGAATTTGCAGGCCGAGGAAGTTTATGAGCCTTTTAATAGTTCCTCAACTATCGAGCGTCGGCAACTCATTTCCTCGCCTTCTCTCTAAGCCAAATTCTTAATGGGACATTAGAGGAAATGTGGAATCTGTCGGTAGTGAGGAGCCGACTTTTCAAATTGTTTCTTATTTTACCCTTTAATAATTTAAGAGGCCGTGAAATTAATAGAGCGGCGGCGGCGGGGGCTCCAGTCGTGAGTGAATGAATAATTCAAAGGATTCTCTAAAAGAAAAGTTTCCCCGCATAAACTTCCACATGATTGTTTTGAGACCGGGTGCCGCCCGAGGAGGAATCGTCCCACTGACTGTCGTCAGCTCAAAGTTGAGAGAAAGTCGGATGGTGAAAACAAAGAGAAAGTTTAAACTTTTCATGTTGTGGATCATAATTTAGAGCTGAAATGTGGTGAAACAAATTTCTGAGCTCCCTCCTCTGCCCTTGCCTCACCGCTCCTTCCCACGAAAGGAACCCGCGATGTTCAGGGAAGGGCGAGCCTTCAAAGCGGCCGGAATTAAGAATTTCTTATCACGGAACGTGTAATCGCGAGATAAGGCTCGCTATAAGTAGTTGAAGATTGGTTCAAGCGTTCCATGCCTAGCCAACTCTCCCCATAAGGAGTGCGAATTCTTGAGCCACTCCGGGTCTCCTTAACCCTCGCCGAATAAAAAGACCGTTCGGCTGAAAGGGGAATTGAAAACGAGGAGTATCAGAGCTCGATTAGGTTCCGGTGGATCTCCAGGAGCCAGGGCAAGAATAAGAATCAAATATTCTCTTGATTCCCGTATGGAGATTTTATTTACATGCTGAATATGATATGTGAGAAGGGTGAGTGATCCTTCTCAGTATGCAGAAGGGTCGAGAGGCAAAACAGTCAAACTTTTCCGGATTCAAAAAGGAGGAGGTCTAGAATTCCTAAGTGGACCCTCGCCCAGATCCCCTCAAGTCCCCAATCAAAGTCCCGATTATGCGAACATAATTACCCCAACGGCCCCATTAAAGGGTTGTTAAAACCGAGGAAATGGGCGGAAGGAGGATCCTGTCTGATTGCCAGGAAAGTCCGTTCGCTTCCTCTCACAGCTTCTCCCTTTAAGGACTTGTTCGCGAGTCTTTCTCTTCCCGAGTGAATTATGAGAGAGGAGAAGAAAGATGAGGAGTTGATTACCCCTCCTCCTGAGAATGAGGCTAATGAAGTGGAGAGGCGGCGGGGCTAATGAGCCCCTGTAGTGGATTGATTCCGGCTGACACAATGGATTATGAAGGTGGGACAGGGCTATCTTTAAACTCAAATCATCGTCAGCAGTTCCATGGAGTCGTGAAGGAAGAGAATAGAGAGAGAAATGAGTCTTGGCTCGTCGCCGGCGCAGCTACCGCTCCAAGAACGGCCAACTCTCAGTGTACCGCCGGACCTCACGGCGCTCGCAGTCTTTCCCCTCTTCTCTTCCAAGAGACCCAACGTGGTTTTATACTTCTTCCACGGCGGCCGCCAGTTCCACATACTCGCCCTATATTCGAGAGCCAATTCTCCTCGAGGCTCTTTGGCTCGCATCGAGTTCTTTTCCCACTTTGGAATGTGATCAAAGAGGAATTGCCTCAGGGTGTTGTGAAGAAAGGATTGGATATTATTGGGCCCGAAGAGCCCAATCTAAAGTTACTTCATTTCCATAAGAGAAATTGTAAGCAAAGGAAGGTTAAATGGTTCAGCCGAGGAGAGGTATGGCGAACGGAACAACGGGGTCTTTTGACTCCTATGGGGTTCAGCAGCTTCTCTGCCGGGTAAGGTTCTTCATTCAATCTTTAATGTTGTGGTTGGGGGAAGTCGTAGAGTCTCCTTAACGGGATCGGATGACAGGAATGGGGTGCTAGTAATGGGTCGAACACTTCACTCTCATCTATAAATGATCTCCTGGCAGATCCCATCTCCCGTAATTGAATCTCGGCCCCCGCAAGACGCACGAATAATCTCTCTAATGCCCCTGCCTCCTCAACCTCCGACCCCTGTAAATGGACCTAATGAGGGAGAAGGGACGAGGGCGGGATCCGCCGTCAGGGATCGAGGGACCACTCTCAATATTAAAAATGGATCCTCCTCCTTGCTCATTATGGAGAAAGTGAAGGGAGAGGACGAGCGAGAAATCTCTCTCTTCTTCCCCTTCAGCCTTCAAAGGAACGTCGGGGAAAACAGAGTTAGGGAAATGGAGAGGAAGATGAAAGCGGCCGCCTTTGCGCCTCTATTTACACCATTCGAAAGCCATTAAACCCTTATTACGGCCCCTTCCCTCTCCTCCTCTATTAATTAAAGGAGGTTGATTAAATGAGGAGACGAGAAATCAATGGGACGGGGCCTCACCTGCCCCCACGCCCGCCCACAGGGAGTCTTCGGCAAATAGAGGATAACGAGTTTTCACGGAGAAGCCCCCTGGGAAAAGCGAATCTCGGATGGAGAGGTCTGGAAAAGACTTTAAAGAAGGCTTTTCCACAGGCTGAGCTCCTCGAGGGACAGGCTGGTGCCTGACCACATAGTCCCTCTTTTCACGATCCTCTCCTCTCACCGCACAAAACCTCCCGCTCATTAATGAATGCACAGGGAGGAAAATTAGCCGAGAGGATCGCAGGGGTTCTCGTGGTTGCAAATCCTGACATCACTCGCTTAGCTACTCCAATTATTTATTTATTCATTCCCCGAGCTTGCCTTCCTCGCCGGAGACTCTTGAGGCTCTTGAGCGAATATTAATTACGAACAAAGGTCCTATTCAGCTAATCAGAGGGCCATGATGAGAATGGGGCTATTAGTGGAAGGATGAAGAGAGGAGCATACAATATGCAAATCCTTTCACAGGGGCACAGGTGAGGTTCGTGGGCTTAAATCGATGGTTGGACAATTAGGGCTCCCCATGGCGGAACTCCTTTCCCGAATGATCCTAACGCACGCCGGCCCCCGCCCATGAGAGGGTGGAGAAATTTCGGAAATGATTCCATTCCGGGTTTAAGGCCATGGCGGCACTTGAGCCATATTAGCTAGTTGCTCCAGGCGGCGGGAACCAGTGGAAATTGATCAGGAGCTTTGAGGGGGCCAGAAGTTCAATCTAAATTTTTTTTATTTCTCTCCTGAGGGCGAGAATGAAAGAAGTTAAATTTCAGTTTGAGTCTCAGTTCCACAATCGAATCCATTGTTATGTGGATCCGAAGGAGGCCGGGTAAAGAACTCGTTCGAGCTCCCAATTTTATAGACCATTTCTTGAGATTGAGTCGAGTGGGCAGAAGAACCGATTCAACTCGGAGTCTTCATGATTTATTTACGTTGGAATATGCATGAGAGAATAGGAGGGCTCGAGCGAGGTAAATTATTTATCTCCACTCACTCATCCAACTCTAATTTATGCGGAAATTCCGGTACAATTCCTCAGATAATGTCTTCAGCTCACTACATTAAACTGTCAAATAAATCTCAGTGACAGGAGCTCATCTCCCGGGTTAATTTGATGCCTTCATCGGCCCTCCTCTTTTATTTAATTAGCAGTATAGGAGTGAAGCAGAATGAGCACTGATGTGTCATAAGGGCAGTTGAGGTCATTAAAAATGAAGGCTCCTTTGGAGACGTCGGGAGGATTCCGTGCCTGCCAGCTCCCGTTGCTATTGTGCTCGAACCGGGTGATTTACGGCGGTTGAGGGAACTCTATGATTAATGAGCCCCGCATATGTCTCGTGAGTGATTGGAGGTGGGGTAGCGTGAGGTGGCGGAATCGGCGGGCGTTCAGAGCGGAACGGATTTATTTCTCTCTTCCACCCCGAGATCAATACATTATATACAGGGCAACTAATGAAAAGATGGCCAAACGTGAGGCTTTTGCCTCAAATCAAATGCGGAGTGAATGAGTGGAGGAATTCATGGGAGGTTTTCTTGAGACCCGACGAGTCGTCTGGGATTTATGTGAGGATCTTCTTGTGAAGAGATTTTAATGACAATAAGCGGTCTCGGCAGCTGGGAGGGGGCCGGAGAAAGGAATCGAGTCATCGTTAAGGAGACTCCTCATAAATCTCTTCCTTCCTCCTCATCCACGCATAAAAAGACCATCGAACGAGATTTCCCTCGCCCGATCACCGACTCTCGGCTTCCTTGAGCCACCCTTTATTTCCCAACGACTCGCGCTTTCTTGAAAAAGAACATCTCTGCCCACTCGCACATTAAGCCCATGTTTCATCTCATAAATTGTAAATGATGTGGCTCTTCACAATAGTCTTCAGGCCAAGAGAATGGAAGGAGACTGAGTGTCTCATTATGAGGCGTGAGTGGATTTCCCCACAATAAGCCAGACAATGAATCAATTACTCTCGCGTGCTTCCATTCTCTCCCTTTTATGATGGAGAGAAGACGAGGGCCGTCTCAGCTGCTCTTCCATTAAGGCCCAAAAACTTTTCCCAACTCCGAATGCCCATATTAATCTTCCGGGACTCGGATTCCCGTCCCCGTGTCATCTTCCCTCAACCATTTCCGCCCGTCCATAACGTTATTTCCGTTCCGGCTCTCCTTCCTTCTCCCTTAGCCCCGAGAAACCCGCGCAAAGACCCGGACTCCCCCTCGCCCGCCCTCTCCCCAGGAGCGGCTCACTCAACCAAGGGGTCGGGTTCGCCTGGTTCCCGGGTAACGGCGTAGCTTGGCCCCTTTTCCGACTCTCGCAGATCGATGATCGGATTGGGAAGAGCAGGAAAGACGAGAAGCACAAATTATTCATCTCCTCGCTCACTCTGAATATTTCATTCCTACTCACTGACTCTCTTCTTCCCTCGGAACAATGAATTAATGAAAGAGAAGTTGAGGAGAAACCAGAGGAAGGAATCAAGCCCTTGAATTTACTCAAGGTTCACCTTCCGATTATTCTCTCTTTAAAGATCCGTTAGTCTTCGTTTGATGTTTCTCAGCCACGGGAGCTTCCTCATTGATACCTTCTATAGCTCATGAGGGATATGAAGTCGTTTGACTGCCCAAACGTGTGTGTACTCCCGGACAGGGTCGTGGGCCAGGGGGAATTAAATGGGAAAGTTCCTTCCCCTCCACCCTTATGGACTGCTCCTTCCCATGACTCATTGTAGATCGAAGGGCCGAAGAAGGGGAGACATCCTGCCCCATCACCTGCAACATACATACCCTTCACATTTACATAAACACTCACCGAGATTCCTCCCCGCCTAATGACCTACCCAGCCTGGTCTATTTCCCTCAGCCTCTTATCCTCCCGTGGGTCTTTTCTCCTTCCCAAACTCCGTCTCTGGAAATTCCTTCGCACGCTGGAGATTTATGCTCTCTTATATCCTCCGGAAGAGTGAAAGGCTCCTCGGCTCAATCTCTCTTTACAGCCACCTTCCCTGACTCTTCAATTACTTTCTTTCAAAATGAGATGCTTAATTGGTGCTTAGACTTAAGGCTTCTCTTCCGCCCGTCCTTATCGATTCCTCGTTTCTCATGCACGTATGCAGGGATATATACTTCCAGGTGGGTTTAGAGTTTTAGACTTAAGAGGGAAAGTCCTTATAATAATTCCAACGCGAGCCCGCCTTCACGTCGAACCTCCTTGATTTATAGTTTCCTTTTCTGATAAAATAATGAGATAAGAAGACTCGCGCAAATCTCTTAAAAGACACCATTCCACGATCCATATGCGAACCTAATCGAGGGTTCGAATCCTCAATGGCCGTGAAATTCAAATTTACGACGCTTTTTAAGAAGTACATATAGGAGGACTGATGTGAATTTTGGGTTTGTTTAGTTGGCAGAACTGGAGCAGCGGGTCGTGGAGGCGGAGAGACGCGCCGAAGAAGCCGAAGAAAAGGTGAGAAAAAAGAACCCTTCTTTCTCTCTTCAATTTTTCTTCCTTTCACCCATTGACTCCATGGCGTATTATTTAAGAAAACGAAAGAGTTGAAACTTTCCTTTCACCTAATTACCATGATTGAAAGCTAGATAAATACGCCCACGCTGAGGAATAAACTTTTGCTTTCTATTGCCGTATTTGAGACAAGCGGTTTCTCCCATGTGAGAAATTCATCTTATTTCCCATCTCTCCTCACGCTCTCTCGATCATGCATGGAAAATAAATTGAAAAGTAACTTTACACTCTCTTCTCATTGGCCAGTTGTGAGTTTAACTAAGTCTACATCAGTAGTTCTACTTCCGAGTTTATCAATAATAATTAGCTTAAGAGGAAAGCTGGCGTTTGGTGGTGAAAGATGCGCCCAAGTATCATCGCTCTATGGGTTTAATTACCTCCTTCGATGGCCCTAATTGGTTATACATAACGAGTTTGAGATCTAAATGAGTCATCCCGGAATATGATATCTGAGGGTGTGGAATCGGGTGGGCGAGGAGGGTGGAGGGTGCAACGGGGAAGTTGGTGTTGGTCGGGACAGATGCCCGCGTCGGTGGCTCTCCTCCTCCCGTCAGTCTCCTCCAGGTTGAGCGGCAGGGCAGACCTCTGCGGCCGGCATGGTTCTCTCATTCAATTCACCAGCCTGTCTCTCGTCTGTCAATCCGGGAAGATGAGACGCCGCCCAGGGCGAGGAGTCCAATGAGGCGGACTGGAGTCGACTACGGTCCCGAGTCTCCAGGTCAGAGTTCTCCCCAGGGACCCCCCAGCACATTTATTTAATTTTCCCTTCCCAGGGATCAGAACGTGTTCGAGCGTTCTAAGGAGATAAAAGGAATGGCTAATGGGAAAGAGAGGGAATATTAAGACGCTCCCTATTATTCTGCATGGAGAAATTGAATTTGAATGAGCGAGATTAGACGGCAGTGAGGTGGGCCGAGAAATGAAACCACGTGAGTCTGGATGGCTGAGAGTTCCCAATTAAGCGAGGGGGGATTCCGGGTTAATTGGCAGAGGAGCCACATTGATCAATCTGCTGGTGGGGAGGTGGGAGCGGTTGAGAGTTCCGGGAGAGCCCCGGGAATCGCCTCGTTACTTCTTTACGACCGCCAAAGTGCAATAAGAACTCATCTAAAAATTTACGAGAAGTGGAGACACATGGGAGTTATCTCGGAGAAAAGCTCTCCAACTACTTTGCTCCCTCTTGAGACATGAGGATCTCTCCTCAGCCTCCGGCCCGTAATGAGAACATTCAATTTCTATATTCTCCCATTAATTCACTTTTGAGGGAATCTGTGGGTGAATCGATTCGTCTTCCTCTCAAGCTGACCGATATCTAATACCTAATTCGAGCCAAGAAGCCGGATCGATTCGAGTTAAGAGTGACGAGAGTCAAAAGCCTCGTTTCGCCTTTCCCTCACTTACAACCCAATTTCAATCATTGGGTCAGCCGAACGACCTTCCAATTCCCGTATTCAAATTAATAGAAAAAGCTTGAAAAGTTGTTGAAGAAAACTATTTTCCCAAGAACAAACTCTTTTCTTTCAACTTTCCCTCCATTTGAGAGGAGGAAAAGGCGAGTTGAGGGACCGAAAGGCTCAAATAGAAGCATCTTTCTTCTAAGGCATTTGCTCGCTTCGAAGGTTCACTCAAGTTCCCACATCTCCAAAATATGAGGCCATTAAAACTCTCCTATTCAAAAGTGGAAAGTTGGCATTTTTCAAAAGAACTTTCCCTCTGACTCCTTATATAATGAGGTAGCGAAGAACGGGAATCCATTTATATTGAAATAATTTTGATATGCTCCCCAGTTCCCGCTTGTCTAAAAGCCCCTTGAAGAAATGGGGGGTTTCTCCATTCGTGCATATCTGGGCTCTGCGGCTTTGCTCGAGTCTATTGAATTGAGAGAAAAGTCTTAATGCGAGATTCCCATTAAAACCACTTCCTTGAGACAAATGAGGGAAGAACATTCGGTTGGTATAATTTCTTAAATAGCGAATTACTATTACAAGCACGACTCGTTATATCACTGAATTATTCAAATATGGCTGGGAAGGCTTGAGGGCAAATTCGGAACCTTTTTAAAGTTTAATAACGCGTATGTTTCAACCACCATATTTCTTTTGAAAACATCAAGGAAAATTTAGAAGCGGTTTAAAGAGAACCGCTCACTGTGTATGAAAATTGCTTGTAGTCAAAATGGAAATTAAGTTTAGCTCAGAGGTTTTTACAATGTCTATTCTTCTTTGAGCCCCTTTCGACGATAAAGAATTTTTTTTAAAATTTAACATGAGATATTTGGGACTGACAAAGTGTTTCAATTAGTTGTTGCTTTAATTCTGGGAAATCCCAAGGCACATTAAAGGCTAATTTTTGAGGGTAGGGATTTGAATAATTGGATTTTTACTAACCTAAGTCGAGGAAAGTTTTTCGAAGGAACCAGAAGGCTGTTTTGTATTCTTGTAAAGTCACTTTCAATGCTTTCTAAACTATGTTCATGAGTGCAAACTTAAAGTTAACCGCATACAAATTTCAATTTCCTTAAAACTCGAAAACTATTCCGGACTCTCTCCTGAATGAATAAAAGGACATTTTTCCCTTCAACCTTCACCTTAAAGCTAAGCAAGCATAATCCTCCCAGATGTCATTTTCAAAAATGTCCAGAGTCTAGAATTTCAAATTAGGCCGATTAGTTCTTTAGGCCCAGTGGGGCATATTCTTATTCCTACTGCGTCAATGAGGCAATGAATGTTAATACCATGCGCTAATGTAATATTTGTAGGTGCGTGTGATGGAGCAGGAGGTGTCGGGACCAAGCGGAAATGGAGTCTCTTGGGATATTGAAGAAGCCGAGCGGCTTGCGAGACTTCAGAACACAGTACGAGAGAAAGAACGGGTCATTTCGCGCCTCGAGTGCCAAGTGGAGGAACAAGTAAGGCGAGTCATTTGTCTCATTCTCATTTGACAATGGTATTTATTCATCAGCGGCTTCTGAGGCTCCAAGAGTCCCGACAGGTCGAGGAGAAAGCAGCGAAGATAAAGGATTGGGTCTCCAACAAGCTCCGAGACGTGAGTTCTATTCCAAATCATTCACGCCCCTCTCTCATTTCCTCGCCTCGGATATGATTCCTATACTGAGCGTGGATGTGTGGGGTTACAGTTGGAAGAACAGAACGAACTGTTGAGGGAACAGAACACAAAGTGCGAAACTCAGCTGGAACTCCTCCGATCCCGACTCTCTCAACTCAACAGTATTCAGTGGAAGGGTAAAGAAAGGCACTCGACAGAGGTAAGAATTCGGAAATAAATTGCACTCCGAGCAACAAATTCATGTTGAGCTCATTTGCCATAGGACTCCTCACGAGGCAGCTACGAGGGGGATCGCGTTCCCAGCGATGAGAGCCCGCCCCCTGACGTTCCAGAAAGTGCCAATAGTCAGTCCCAGCGTCCGTTGTCGGCCACGGCTGCTTGCCTCGCGGCCATCCGGAGACGCTCAGGAGCCTTTGACAACGCTGAAGAAAGGAGAAATAGGAGGAAAAGCAATTTATCCTCTGGCTCCCCTTCAGGTAATTCCATTATTCCTCCGCGGACGTGGGAGTCCAACATGATGTTTCTCTTTTAATCTTAGGAACAGGAAGTTCTGGAACTCAAGAAAGGATATCTCGGGAGTCGAGGAATTCCAGGGTCGATTCGGGGTCCGTGGACATGGAGACACCTCAAAGTCTGAGTCCTCGGAGTCCACTTGACTCTCTCGAAGGCCCCATTCCGCACTTGAAAGATGACAACGTGCACAGCCCCGTGCTCCATCTACTTCCAGCCCCTGTCCCTGTGACCGTGCCAACTCCGTTAGCCATTTCTAGTCCGCCGTCCCCCGCTGCCCCCGCCGATATTCTTTCACCCCGCATTCCGCGACCGCCTATCGTTCCGCCGCGGCGAACCAGAACCCGATCCCCCACTCCCAACACGAGCAAAGGTAAATGAATGGAGGCTCTACCGCATGAATCATATCACTTCTAGTCTCTCCTTTGTGAGTGAGATGAAAAGATATAAATTGGAGATAAAGGCTCTATAAATGGGAAGGAAAATAAGGCAATTCCTCGCGAGTCAATGATAGGAGAGAGAAAAAGGACCCAGTTTGCAACTCGTCGGGAATGGGGAACATCCATAGTAGAGTCTTTATCGAAACGCACGATAACCGTAAATGAAATTTCTCATTGCAATTAAGCGAGTTACGGCCCATTAATTTTCTCTTCATTTGAGAGAGCTTTGAGCTTATTGAAGGGGTGGGGTTAGAAAGGTGGGTGATAGGAGGGGAGAGTGATAGAAATCTGGGTGTAGGAAGAGAAAAGGTTGCTAGTGCAGGATCGATCCGAGTCAGGAATTTGAGGTGGGAGAGACGCCTTCGACTCGCCCTCATTTGACTCACACTGATGGGGAATAATTTACGACAGGGACGACGCCGGGGAGCAAGAGTCCTCCGACGGAAGAAGAAGACGCTTCCGTCCTCCGAGCTCGTTTGGACGCTGAGTGCCAGCAACTCGCAAGGGATCTCCAAGCCGCCGTCCGCGAACTCGTCCGTCCCGAACTCGTCCTCAGGGCCAGGGCGGCAGATGAGGTTCACGACTACTCGGAGATCTACACGCCGAGTGCGGAGAAGGCGACGCCGCTGAGTCTGCCGCCGCCTCCGCCCATCCACAGGTAGAGGAACCTCCCATTCCCTCGACCCGCATCTCTTTTGAATTATGGATGAGAGGACAAGTCCCAGGGAAGTTACAATACATATGGAAGGCTCAAATTTCATGCCAAGGATCGTGACTTTTTGGCACTTCACAACCCCGGAGTTGCCCATCATGACCGAAGAGACCTTACAAGAATTGGTTTCAGGTTCCCTTCATGGGAGTCGCGGATCTACGAGGTGGCCGCTGGAGGACTCAAAGTGGGGAAAGAAGGAGGAGAAAATTCCCCACGCCAGCGACCCTTCCACTCCCTCGCTATCAATTTCTCCGTCCCTGTGTACACGACTGTCAAAGGGGTAATGAATACTTATGTTCGAAACTTCATACACTTTGTCTTGCTCACCAATACAATCACACTTATTGTTACTTCTAATAGAGACATCAGACTTGTGGTTACTTCTATGTCCACAGGCTCTTTCCTTTTATATGATCCACTTTAATTGTCTTATTGTTATTGTCTCATAAAATAGAATATAAAATAAAAGATATAAACCTCAAATACATTCATTATCCTTTTATGTCTGTGTAAAGAATAAAATTCTTCTGAATACCTCTAAAGATATGTCTATGTCTAGATATGTATAATAGATATGTCTAGTATGATTGAATGTAAATATGACAAGATGTATGTTTGTGATGATCAAAGATAAATATAATTATTACTAAAATAATTTTTGAAGAGTCGAATTAAATTTTTTGTAGAATATATGAGTTATTATATTTATACATAATTTTCTTTAAATGCAAATAATTGAATTTGTTTTCCATGTTTGTGTCTAAAAATGAAAGACATATTCTTGATAAATAAGTCTTCAATAATCTGTTATAAAGAAAAATATATGTAAATTAACTTGATGATGAGTCAAGTTGGATCAAGTTATAAGGCTTGCACAATAGCTTTTATGAAGGATATGAAACATGATATGATGTATGCAATATGTAATTTATCAAGTGCTTAGATATTTATTCGTGCTATTTAAGGTAGCGTGCAATTGAGATAAGTACATCTATGAACAAAAGAAATAGGACACGAGCGAATAATACAGTCTATAAATAATTGTGCATAATGGAAATAACGAGGGTAATTAATTAATTTTGATGTATTATTTCCAGAGGGCGAGTCAGATCCGGTCTGCTCCGTTCAGCGGAGACTCCACAGACTCTTCAGATGGGGAAGAGGCTCTTGGCTCTTCCTCTCATCCCTTGAGTTCAGATCTCTCAAGTCCAGGGAAAAGCGGCCAGTCGTCTCTGGCCAACAGCTTATCGCCGCTCCATCGGTCCTCATCCTCTCCGTCAAAGACGAGTCTCCGTCGTGGTAATTTCCCCAATTTCCTCCCATCCCTTACGAGGGAAAGATCAAGTAATGAAATCCCTTTCATCCTTTCTTTATTCCTTTTATTATTAGATCCATCTTTCGAATCTGAGATGTCCGACGACTATGCCATTCCTCCGGACGCGTTTGCGAGTGAGACGAATAGCCTCGATATAGCTTTGTCTGCTGGATGCCACTCGATCCCTGTTCAGGAATCCTCGCCTCGGAAGGAATCTCTGGAAAAGTCCGGGTTTCTCACAAAGCTCGGAGGAAAGCTTAAAACATGGAGAAAGCGATGGTTCGTCCTTCGAAATGGAGTCCTCACATACTGGAAGTCTCAGGTTGAACTAAAAAACATTTATTCACAATGTATGGCCTTTCCCCCATCTGTTTGCTTTCAAGGATGAGAGTGTTCAATAAAAGGCTTAATTGCAGCACGATGCAAGTAGACGGCCTCCAGCTGGGCGAGAAATTCCACTTGATGAAAACTGCCGGGTGACTCGGGGCGACGGAGCAGCCACGTTTGAAATCGCAACTCCGAACAAAACCTACTATCTCTCAGCGGACACAATGGGCGCAGTGGATGAGTGGGTTCGTGTCCTCCAGGTAAATCTAATATAAAGCTAATGGAAGAATGACTGCTATTGTTCAATTCTTCTCTCCTCTCCGCAGAACGTCGTGCGGAGAAATGCGACCAAGCTGGTGTTGAGTATGGAAGAGAGCAAACCGACCGTTCAAGGCTGGCTTGTCAAAGTAAAGAATGGGCATGCAAAGCGATGTTGGTGTGTTCTCATCGGGAAGATGTTCCTGAGCTTCAAAGGACCTTCGGATATCGTGAGACCCGCGCTGACAATTTTCCACTATTTCCCACTATTTCCTTTTACGAGGACGCGATGATGAGACTCATTTTGGATTCTAGGTAATCTCTGGGCAAGTGAACATGCGGGACGTTCGGGTCGAAGACGTCGAGCATGTCTCGGACTCGGAAGGAGAAGAGAAAGCAGAGCCGGTTGGTGGGCCTGACGCTCTCACGGTTGCCCTCTTTCCAACCCACCAGAGTCCCATCTACCTCCATTTCCCCTCCAAGCCAGAGAAGGTGTGTTGTTGGCTCAATGTGTCAGGATGGAACCTCGATCTAATAACTCTTTTCTTCCCAGGACACTTGGTTGTATCACTTGACTGTCGTATCCGGGAAAGGGCCAAGTGCAGGAACTCCTTTTGAGCAACTCGTTCATAAGCTCATGGAAGTAGATGGGGATCCAAACTCGAGTCTGTGGAAGAATCCGCTCCTTTTGCACAGCAAGGAGTCAATCACATCTCCTCTGACGTCCCTGTCCTCCGAGGCTCTCCAGGCGGAAGCAATCAAGCTCTTCAAGGTATTGCGTCGTTTATTTCAATTGTCTCATGCGGGATTTCCTGAGTTCCCCCTAACAAATGATTCCTGATTTCATAGTCATGTCAGCTGTTCATGTCGGTACCGCTCGACTCGGCTGGAATTGACTATCACGTCGCACTGGCTCAAAATGCTCTTCAACTCGCCCTCGATTTCCCGGAGCTTCAACAGGAGCTCCTTTGTGCCTTAGTTAAGCAAACCTCGAAGCTCCTGAGTTTCAAGAGCTCGACGCCGACCGTGGGAAGGACCCTTAACAAGATCAAGCACTCACGGGTAAATGGAGATTCTTGAATAAGTAAATGTAAACACACATTTGGGGAATGATTATGGCACTCCTTTGTGTTCCTTTATTTGGCAGTTTCTTCTCAACGCGACCCAGTCGCTCTTCTTGTGCGATTCTTCAAGCAATCATGGAAAAATTCAGCCCATTCAATCTGGGGCACGCGGTCCTCAAGGCGACTCACGTTCCTCTTCCCCCAGCCGAAGTTTGCGGAGTGGATCTCCGTCTAAAGGGAAAGCAAAGGGGTCTTCTTCCGTTCCCTCCTCCCCGCTCCTCTCTTCCAATCATCGTCATTACGGCCTTGGCCCCACCGAGGGAAAATCCGGAGTCCGGAGCTTCACCTTCGTCCAAGGCTGGCAACTCCTGGCCCTGGCCGTCTCTTTGTTTCTTCCGAAAAACAGCAAGTTGTTGTGGATTCTCAAACAACACCTTACACGGAATGTGGACACGAAGTAAGATGGTCTTAAAGGCTTATGGAAATGAGATACTTGGCTTTCTCTCTATTGATTTTTATGATTTTCTAATTTAATCTTTGATATTAAAAAGGAGCGAAACGGGGAAATATGCTGCTTACTGCCAACGATCCATTGAACGAACATTGGCGAATGGGCCGAGAATCTTTAGGCCATCCAGGATGGAAGTCTTATCGATACTCATGAAGAATCCATTCCACCACTCGCTCCCGCACTCCGTCCCCGTCCATTTCCTTAACGGAGCGTACCAAGTCGTGGGATTTGATGGCTCCACGACGGTGGAGGAATTCCTCTACGCTCTCTGCCACGACATTGGCTGTCGCGATCCGGTTACATCAGGCTTTGCTCTCTCTGAAGATGATCCCTTTGAAAAGGACCTCGAGCACTCGCTCAAATTTGATGACAAGGTGAGTTGAAAATTTAAACGAATTTACCTTCATTCAATTGAAGCGTGAAAAAAAGAGTTGTTTTCCCTTTCCCTAGATCTGCGACGTAATTTCCCAATGGGAAAACGTTCTCAGGGAGAAAGGATCTGGAAAGTTCGAGACGCGAAGAGCCGTTCGTCTCACTTTCAAGTCAAGAATTTACCGAAGATCGGCTGTTCTTCAAGAAACAGACAAAGAGCGGTTTCTCCTCTGCTATCAAACGAATGAGGCTGTTGTTTCGGGACGGTTTCCTCTCACGAGAGAACTTGCTCTCGAACTAGCAGCCCTTATGGCTCAAGTAATTTAATTTGAATTTTAGATTTTTTTCTCTTACACTTACTTTAGTAAATGGAGGCGGTCAAAACGTTTTTTGAAGCTAATGGTTCTAATTACATTACCTATAGATCGACAGCGGAGATTACAAGGGAGAACGTGGACGCGGGAGCGGAGGCCAACCTTCGATCCTTCAAGTTATGGACAAATACTACCCGACGAGATACAAGGACAATTTGTCTCGCGAGGACCTCAAACTACTTAACGACGGATTGATAGAGAAATGGGGGCTCCTTAGAGGGAAAAGTACCTTGGATTGTGTCCGTATTTATCTCACTTGTACGCGGAAATGGCCTTTCTTCGGAGCCACGCTCTTTAATGTCACCGTAAGTTGATTAATCTCTCCCCCCTTTATCCTTTGATTAGTCTCATAAGAGTTTAAGGAAGATGGATCATTGTGGCTAATGCTCACGTCGTGTATTTATGTGTTTTGGAAAGGTCGCGGGAACGTATACGATAGAAGACGGGAGCAACGTGTTGGCTGCTATTTGTGAAGATGGAATTGCCATTCTTGATTGCCAAACGCTTCAGCAGATTGTCAAGTACAGCTACTCATCAGTCCAAACGTTCGGTGGAGCTCTTGATGACCATTTTATGGTCGTGGTTGACGATTCGACCAAGAAGAGACGCCTTTTGTTCGGCGGAATCTCCAAGCATAAGGTGAGAGGAGAAAGCCATAAAGATAATAATGGGACGCATTTGAGCTTGGATGTTTTGTCCTCAAGGTGCTGGAGATGACTCGGTTAGTGGCTGACTATATCAACGCATGCTGCTGCCAGAACAGCATCTTCGGCCCTGCTTCCGCCCTCACTCGGCACAATTCTCTCAAGTCGGCGCGGTTCCAGGGAAGCTCGACTCTTCCTCCGCCGACTCCAAGAATGGACCGAAAGCTCATAGGTACAAAAGTCTTTGTTTGAGAAAGTGGGAGCGAACATAAATCCATTAATTTTCCAGGTGACGGCGAAGGTTCCCACGTGGCTCTCCAGCGCTGTGATTCTCTCCAAACGTATAGGAACCCGAGGTGAAGAGTGACGGAATTAAGGCTGAAAGCTTTCACCGTGTTTTGATCTTGGCGTCTCTGTCTCCGGCTGAACATTTTTTACTATAATGCAATTATATGAACTATATGAATATCCTTAGCAGAACACATACATTATATTTCTATTATATATTATATCTCAAATCTCAGAGAATATTTATATTGAGGAAATTAAAATTTGTGATGGGAGGAAAGAGTGTGTGTTGAAGTAATATTGGACAGGAGCCTTCGCCGCAGTTTCTTACTTTTTTAATAAGCCCTGCCACTTTCCATTTTCTGCTCCTCGGCTCGTCGCTATAAACCCGACCAGGGGCTGGAGCGTAATAATATTATAAATGCACATAGTGGGTTCGTGGCATTTGAGGAACTCGCCTTTATCTTACCCTATGACTTGGAATAATGGAAAGGAAGAAATGCTATTGATCTAATGGAGCTTATTTACATATTTTATGAAATCCTTGCCATAACCTTTGCCCTATCCACTCTCTCGGCCAGAGGCCAACTAAACATGTTCTTCAAGACAGCTCAAAAGACATTATTGAAAGCAATAAGAAACATATAATTTGAGCAGACTCCAAAAACTCTCATTTTGAAATCGGATTGTAAAATCAGCTTCATCTCCTTTTCTATTATTTCAAATAAAAACTCTTCTTACAACATTGGGAATTTGAGAAAACGGCTTTAAGATATGTACGAAAAACATAATATCAGATATACGTATCTCTACTTATCTCTCACATAAAACTGTCGGCCTTATATCCTCCAATTCAATTTTATTAAGAAATAAGTACATACTATTTATCTAATCATTTCTAAACTTAATAAGAATGAGAAGGTTGCAATGTATAATACAAAAGGGAACTGTGTATCCTATTCTTTACAAATGTGCTTATCCTACAAATAGTGTATTTAATTGTTTGAATTGAAGAAATGTGTGTTTATATAATTTTGTGGGGCGAAAGGAAGTTTTCACTATATTTGCAGATTACATCTTCATTCGAAGTAATGTAACATTGTGAAAGGGTTGTTTCTCTAATTGGGCTCATTCCTTCGTTAATTCGAGAGTGCGGTAGAGATAGGGCCACCGGTTGTGGCCTTTGATTAAATGTTCTATAAGTTAAACATGTATGGGTGTGAGTGATAGGGTGAAGCCTCTTAATTCTCAAATGCCAAAGTAATTAAGTGGGACGTTTGTACAAAGTGGAGCCTTTGAATAAACTATGCGAATTCATGAACTGTCTCTCTCAATTTCTCTTTTTCGGACGTGGTCGTAAATCTAGGAATCAATAAACGAGGGATCCCGCAAAGAGAGTGGTTGGAGGGGAAGTGGAATTGGTGAGACGTCGACCGGGGACACCACAAGTCACTCACTCGACGTGACAGGAGGAGTCGGACCAAACTCTCAGTTGAAGAACAGCCCCATTTCCTTCTTTTCTTCTCGGTGGGACTAGCGGCTTCCTTCTCCAAATCCACAAAGGAGGAAGAGGATGTATAATGAAACCAATTACGTGGAGAAGAGGACTCCCTTCCAACTTCCCTATCTCAATATTTTGACCTCCTTTTGCCCAGCTCGCGGAATCTCGCGTATTCCCTTCGAATTGGAATCATTTCTCTGGCATTCCTCTTTTCATGCCTCGTCGGATTTATTCAATTCACCTCGGAGGAATGCGTAGTGACGCAGGGCGTCCGTGTTGGAGCGTCAAAGGAATAATATTTCCCTTTAGCAATAAATGAAAATATTATGTCGGGGCTCGGGGGAAACACTAATTTTAGACTCCAACTATTTGTCTAAAGTTCGGAGCGAAAACGTAATGGAAAAAGGAGTCAAGTCTTCAACAGGAGTGTGAATGCGGAAGTTCACCTTTGCATAATAATTTAATAACATCGTGGAAATATGACATTGATGAATCAATGGTGGAGGTGAGTAAAGGGTTGCTTTATTTCGTGCTCGAATTGGTTCAGTTGAGTTGTAGGAAGAAATAAACTCTGGGTCGACTCCGTAACTATTAATCTCTGAGAGGAGGCGGGGCGGCCGGGGGCCCCTGATATGTCTGCGCCTCTCCTCCGCCCGGCCCGCCCACAGTAGAAAAAGAATAATAGAAAAGTAGAGGCGGAAGCGAGAATCTCTCTGGCTGCGGCGGAAAGAGCGGGAGTATCACAGAAAATCGCGGGACCGCGGTCCCGTGGGGATGATGACAGCTTTTGGCGGAGCCCCGGTGGCGGAGGAGCCCTTGCTGCTCGATTGCTCTTCCGTTTCGTCCTCAAGCGTCTCTTGGACCTCGCGGGTCTTCCGCCCTCCCCGCCGCTTCCCCTTTGACTCTCCCGATGTCACACGGGAGGAGTCGGGCGAGAGCGTGTCGGGAGTTTTCTCCCGATGGCGGTGTTTGTGATGGTGTCGGTGCCGGCGCTCGACTTCCTCTCCGCTCGCTGGGCTCGTGTCTCGCTCGCCCCCACAGTCGGAGTGAAGTGGGGAAGCTGTGGGCAAGAGACGGCCCGGCGGTCCGTTCACCGTCTGCGACAATTTCCCACTGATGTCCGAGAGGAGGTCTTCGAGGCGGCCCATTTTTTGGTTCAGCCGTTGGACCTCCAGGTGGACGTCCACCTTCAGGTCCATCATCTTGGCAAGGAGGTCGGTGTAGTCGGCCGAGGGGGCGACCGAGGGAGTTGTCGAGATTCTCGAGCTCGTGCTCGCTTGGGTCCCTTGAGTCCCCGGCGGGCTCTTGCATGGGCTCCCGCCTGATGCCGTCTCCGTGAGCTCTTCTATCGTCTCTTGTCGTCCGCCGGGAGTTCCTCCCTTTTGCACTTTCGGAAATACTTTGTTGCCGGGCCCTGCTATCCCTCCACCTCCTGACGACCCTCCTCCCAAGAGGGCCTTCATACTCATCTTTGGCCTTTCTTTCACCGGTTCGTCGGTGCTCTCGCCGCTCTCGGACTTGCTGCTCACGAGGGCCCCCCATTTCCCCTTCGGTTTCGCCCGAGGGGCTTCTTCGTCTTTGGCGATTCGAGCTCTTCCTTCTACCACGTCGGCCTCTGAGTCGCTCTTCTGACTCTCCCCCCGCTCGAGGTCTTTGGATTGGGAGGACTCTGTTGGCGCGGAGGATCCAGCCGACGTGGGTTTTGGATCTCCGCCTTTTCGGAATCTCGAGAACAGCTTTCGCACGAGATGGTCTTGAGACACCTCGATCTGAGGCTCGTTCTTCCGTCGTTCAGCCAATTCCTTCTCCCGCTTCACGTCTGCTACCTTGCGGAAAATCAACTGCAAGAAACAAAAGTTTCGCCATCGAAATTGAGAAACTTTTTCCCATTATCCCAAAGCCTTTAATACTCCTCATACTCTTGCTCGAGAAACATGAAAGGAGCTCAATGAACTCAAAATAGAGATGGAATCGCATATTTGCTTATCTTCTTTACTTTAGGGATACAAATTAATGAACCGAATGTTCGAAAAGTTTAGATCACAACTTCTTTAATGAAATGAGGAGTTGGGCCGTGAAAAAGAAATGAATGATAAGAGAAAATGCAAATGTTCTCACCCTATGGCGCAAGTTGTAGGTAAGGACGAGATTTCTTGCGAAGGAATTGGCAAAGGCTTGATAAAAGTCGAGGACCTCGACAAGCTTCTCTGGAATTTCAAAGGTTAACAATTCTAGCATTTTGACCAATGAGTATTTACATCGAACAATGTAAATACACAAGGCTAAAACTTTTTTCCCTTGAATTCCCACCGAATGAAAATATAAAAATACACGCTCGTAACATTCTATTATTGAATATATACCAAATGGATTTCCTAATTCCACTACTTCACTATGACCTATCATAATTTTATTGACGTATTTCATCTCACCGTAGCGAATTGTATGTAAGTCGCAATAGGTGAGAGCACGAACGTTCGCCGCCGACTGTCCAATCCCCATTTCTTTCCAAAAGGCATCCCCGAACACATCACCTTTCCCTACAAAACGAAATTGAGTTTGCATAAAGCACATTTTTATGAGCTCATCATGCACATAGAATTCGTGGACAGAAAATGACTTTTATTATTCCTACCCAGAATAGCTACGACCTCATCATCTTGGATAACTTCTAGAGAGCCCGTGACGATAAAGCAGAGATTCTCTATGCTTTCTCCAGTATGGTATACGAGATCGCCCGGAGCCGAGTGACTCATGAAAAAATGCATCGCGAGAGATCGGAGACATCCGTCGGAGGCGAGGCGGAACGCCGGGTGCTCGTTGAACACTTTCCGGTTCAAGTGGACGCAAATATCCGCATGCATGTCCTTTGGGCAGTAGTCGAGCACCTAAAATCGGAAGAAACGGAGAGAGTAAAAAAAACGTTTGAAAAGGCGTCTCGCGTCTTGCCTTCTTTTTATCAATTCCTCTATTCATGGCCCATGTTGACACGACGTAGTCCATGACTCGCTCCGACAAAGCCTTTGGAACCTCATGGAGCTTCATAAACTCTCGGACGCTGTTGAGCATGTCGTGATATTTCGCCGTGGCAGAAGTCATCTGCTGAATGATCGTCGTCACATGCCCAAAGATCGTGGCGTAGAGTAAGGCTAAGGAGTATTTACTTTTATGAGCATCAGGACAATTCGTTAGAGTAAATGAGTACAATCAACTACGTTTTCTCTCTACGTTTGCTTTCTACGTTTTACGTTTACTTTCTCCTTACCAGCAATGATCATCATGCAGATGGTGAAGATCTTCTCGTTATCCGTCTCAGCCGCCACGTTTCCAAACCTAATTGAAAGAGTGGCATATTTAGTGGGAAGGGATAAGGAGGGAAAGCGAAGCAGAAGGGAAATCTTACCCAACTGACGTCATGCAGGTCATCGTGAAGTAGAGGGAAGTCACGTACATCGTCTTTCGTGAAGGCCCGTTGATCAGCTCGCCCGTCCCACCCTCCGAAGGGGAGATGTAAACATAAGGATTTTGGGTCACATTCGCCAGCTTCCATAACCAAGAGTATTGGAGCCCATTGTCCGTGTCCGATCGTCCAATGGAGTACCAAATGCAGGCGAGCCAATGGGCTACCAGCATGTAGAAACACAAGAGGAGAATGAGCATGGCGGCCCCATACTCCAGATACCTGTCCAACTTTCTCACAACTCTTCCTAGCCTAAGAAGTCGGACGACTTTGAGAGCACTGAACAGACTTCCAATTCCCTTGAACAAAAAACATCAAACATTTCAATATATTTATCCTCCAAGAAATGTAAAAGTGATCAATCAAAGAATGTTGGTGAAAGCAGAATCAATTTACATGTTTACGTCAAATAATAATGTATCAAATGTAAAAATGTTTATTCTTGTATGTAAATAGATTATCTAATAACCAGTACATTTATATATAAGTTACAACTATCGAACATGCTAAAAATAAGATCATTTTTTTGTATTTCCATTTGTAGTAAAACGAAGTCCATGGGTATAAAATACGACTTTCTCTGACATCATTATATTTAATAATATTCAAATGTAGTCCAATGCAATATAAATTCAAAATTCAATTTGAGGCGAGTTGTATTTTTTATGAAACATATAATGTATAGGCATACTTAATAACGGTCGAGTGAACCAGCTGTATCTATCTGGATATAACATAGAATAACTTGAGAATAAAATGCGAAAATAGGACATTCTTGAGCTAAGTTGCGTAAGCAGAAAATTCCTCAGCTCACATTCCTTCTTTTGATGCGGAATAGTTTAAAAGAGAGAATAAACAAACACGTTGGGACTCACATCTTCGTCGTGGTCAAAGGCGTTGAAGACGTCGTATGGGAGACACGATAAAAGGTCAATGAGGAACCATGACTTGAAGTAGTTCATCCTAATGATCTTAGGCTCCGACACTACTTCCCCGCCTGGTCCGACAAACGTTGTGTGGAAGTTGAGGACGATGTCAATAAAGAAAATGACGTCGACAATTGAATCGACGACGAGGAGGCTCACGTCCTCGGACGTCTTGTTTTTGAAGGCGACATTGTACGGGACCATGATGGCTGTGTAGAAGGTGAGGCAAAGAATTACCCAGTCCCAGATCGCCTTGAAGGCACAGTAGTGGAGGAGGATGTGCGGAGGCGTCTTCGGGGCCTCCTGTCGATACTGCGGCAAGAATTCCCCATTCAGGCCAATTATCTATACAAAATTCTTCGTGGCTCCAACTCTCCCGCCCTTTCACCCCTCATGCACTTGACCCCAAAAGAAGACTCACATGGGCGAGGTTACTCTGCTTCGCCGCCGTTTCCTTCACCGCCGCCGGCATGTGGGACGAGAACTGCGAGACCAGGACTGACCTTGACCGCGTGACCGACCGGGCCAACTTGGCAAACTTGCTCAGATCTGAAATACGCAGTGGCCATTGATTCTTCAATCCTCCTCCAGTAAACAAGGGCTCTTACTGTAAAGCGTGCTCGCTCCCTTGGCGTCCTCCAGTTCGATGGGCTGTTTGAGGGCCGTGATATCCCGGAAGGTGAGGAGGAAGAGGACGACAATATCCCGCTCGTTCCTGATCGGCGCGATCTGGAGCAGAAGCCATAGTGGCGTCCCTGCAACATCCACATCTCAGCCCCCATCCGCAGACCCAAATAAATAATATTCCTCATACACTCACCGCATTCTTATTCGGGAGGCTAATCATGAGGTGGGAAGATGGGTATTGTTAAGTTACGAGAAGTAATTTTCAAAAGTGCTGCCAAAGCGCCACTTCTGAATTATGCAAAGGGAGATAAGGAATTCGGTGTTTCCTTTACACGATTTCCCTATTGATTCCCTTCTCATGCTCCTCGTGCTGCAATTTTAATTTGGGCCCAATTAGGAAAACCGATCGTAAGTGGGGGAAGATGAAAGTGTGGGAGAAGATGGGGCTAATTGAGTGTAGTGACTTTGGTGGCGCAATGATGTTGTTTCCCCGGTACACGCGAACATTCAATTCGAGATCGATGGGGAGGAGGTCGCAGTGGGGGAATCTCATTTACAAAGATTTATGCTAGGGCGGACTGGGATAGCGGTAATTAAACTGGTGACTCGCGTGAGTGGCGGGACCAACGTGGCTTGCGTTGCTGAAGGTCCTGCCGACAACACGCAACAGTAACCCAATTTCACCAGGTCCCCCATTGACTTACGGTTTTTCTTGTATAGGAGAATCTCGAACTGGTCCTGGTAGTGGTTGTCAAGGATCTCGTCAATCCGCTCGATCGTCTCTTTGTCCGTCAGGTCGCCGAACATGAAGGCACACCGGCACGACTTTTGCATCACCTGATAAGCCCAAATAAAGTCATTTCCCGCCTGGGTCGAGTCGTAAACAAACCTCGGCCCGCGTGTAGCCCGAGATCTTGCAGAAGGTTTCGTTGCAGTAGACGATGGGGTAGTCGACGATTTGAGCATTCGCGAGGAAGAAGCTGCTGTCGGCTAAAAACACAACATGAAAATTTTATGGGTGTTCGTGGGTGGTGGCGGCTGCCACTTGGCCGCCTTCTAATGCTACCTCGCACCAGGCCTTCACCACGGCCATCACTTCCGTATTGATCCGCCGGACCCTCACCTCAATCCCTTTCCAAATGATTAATTAGAGGGGATGTGAAAGCACGAGAGAAAGCTAAACGAATTCTCGCACTTTTCATTTTGACTCTTTTTAAAACGCAGGATGATTACATAGGGAAACTTTGCGGCCTTGGACGCTTTTCATGCTTGGCATCATAAAACCACGAGTTTTGTCTTTTCCAAAAACATGAAAACAATTTACGTGCCCCTTGGCTCCGTCAAACTTCTTTCTCTTCAGCCCAGTTGGGCAATCTCGATATCTTTCAAGAATGGGTTGAAATGATAATTGGAAGGCATGATGCTGACATGAAGGAGGAACCTCATTACCAATAGATCTATTGTTTGAGTCGCTCAATAGAAAGAGTTCTGTTCCCAACTCCTGCGTAGTCTCCTTCTCCCTAATTAGAGAGTAACGCTGGAGGGTGAATCATTCGAGTGGCGTGGAGAAGCTCCTGTTTCCATTCAAGTTTTTCTTTCGTGGAAGGTTCTCACGGGAGTCGTTGAAGGAAAGCGGGGTTCATAAATATGGTCGGACAGGCGAGTGGTGACAGGTAGGTTGGTCGTCCCCTTGGAGCCACTCCGATTAAGAGGAGACTTGAGAGTGGGAATGGAGAATCGATTGTGGAAGCTCTCGGGTCCCCACATGAGTAATGAAAGAGGGAGGAACACGATAATCCAATTAGGAGCACCCTCGGCTCGCGAGCCTCCTCGAGGAGCCTCATCGCCCAGTGGAGAGAGATTCATGGGGGTGGGGAAAGGAGAAATGCGGGGAGTGTGGACGGAATTGATTCGCGCCACTTACGCCATGACACACATTTCCAAATGAGCGAGGGGGAAGAAGGTCAACGATTGAGTCCGAAACTCAGAATGGAGGCTCTACCAGAAGGTCATTTCTCAAAAATCAATGACCTAAATGGAACGATGAAATCATTTCTCCTCATTAGCCCGAAGGGAACGGGGAAAGAATTTATTTCCGAATTGAATACGAGGAAAGAATCCAGTAAAGATGATGGGAGTTGAGGAGGCGCCGAGCTTTCCCGCTTTCACCCCTCGAGCTCACAACGATGACTTTCCTCATGATCGATGGCCCTAAAACGATATTTCAGACCCATCATCTCCCGACAGCATCCTTCCAATATTTCCATTGGGCCACTCCGTTTCTCTAACTCAATCCCCTTTCCTGCGGATCTCAAGTGGAGCGAGCCGAGATTCATCCACATAAGTCCTCAGCTCCGTTATTCCATTCAGAGTCGGCTCGAGGAAGGACAAACATATTTTCCCTGAATCTTCAATGGAGGAAACTGTTTCCATTCGAAAACTTTCTCTTAAACTCCTCCAATTTCTATCATTTCTTCCCCGCCCCTCCGAGTCTCCAGTTATCATTACAAAAACTTTCTCCTTCTCGGCTCGTTGAAGGAGAAAATGTGGAATTGGGAAGAGGGGATAAAGAGGAGGTGAAAGCTCGTGAGGATTGAGCAAAGTCTCCTCAGGTGAAAAGTCGGGGAACAAGTGCTCCGTACTTTGACGAAGAATGCGAAGATGGTTGAGTGTATTAGATCGCCTTGAGGGCTCCGCAGAGTGAAATTGGGAAGGCAGCCGAGCTCACGTTCCCTCACTCGCTCCACATGGGGATTTAATGATATTGTAAATGGAGTTGTTTGAGCAGCGAACCCAGAGTGGGCCTCTTAATATTAACGGAGATTAGAGATAAATAATGCAGCCGAGTTGTTTCTATTATTACTCCATTAGACTCCTCCGTCCGAGGCAGAAAAGAGAGAGTGATGAGGAAGCAGTGGCCGCGAGTCATGTGGAACCTCCTCTCTAACTGAAAACTATCGATCCACTACCCACGAAATTTAATTTCAGCCCAGAATCCGTGGAGTACCCACAGACCCACATTTCCCCCTCGACGAGCGGAAGGAAGGGAAGGTGAAAGTCCTCACCCTCCTTTACATAATTCCCACGACATGTTCCGCATACGCGAGTTGGAAATAAAGGAATTGAAAGGAGATCCCTGGGCGTAGAGGGTCCTTTTGTTCCTCACTCTTTTAACTCGAATTATGAATTCATTCCGACTCCAGCTAATGAATCCTTCTTTCAACGGCCACTCCCTCTCACATTACATAAGAAAATGTGAGTTGCTGATTACATATGCACTCATGAATGGTTTACGAGGAACGTTTCCCAACGCCTTCGTACACTCATGCCCAATGGAAGGAGGGCTGAGGGAAACTCGGCCGAAACGAAGCGATTACTCCAAAGTGGTATTATGGGCCCTGGAGCTGAAGAGTGGAAAAGTAGATCCCCGACACTCGGTGGTTCGGCTAACACTCGCCTTCAGCTCCGCTTCGTTAAAAGCGGATGAGAGTGTTTAGAGGCGGATGGGGCGGGTAAAAATGTATTAGCGGAAGGAGAGCCCCCTCCGCTGCGGCGAATTACTAGGGGATTATGGAAATTGAAGCGTAGACGGCAAGGACCTGCACACCTGTAAACTATCGATTCCCCTGAAGACGTCACGTAATATATCTCTTAATAGCCATCTCCCATGCCGAGGCCGTAAGGCCGAGTAATGAGGGTCTCCGCCCAAGGAAGAGCAGCCTAGCATTGGGCTGAGGAAGGAGGGCGGGAGGGTCAGGGGACGCAGAGGGCCGTTGCGGACTTTCACTCCGCACGTTGACTTTACTCCTATGTACTCACCCTGAGAGCTGCATCTCCGAATGATGTTCTCGAGGAATGTGTTCTGGGGAGCGACGAGGCCTCGCCTTCCTCCAGGCATCTTCCTCACGCCCCGCGGGGCATCCACTCGTTGAGGAAGAGCCTAGGAGACTGCCATTCGGACAAGAGATCAAACTTGGAAGCGATGCACGGGCGGGGGCCTTGTTGGCTCCGAGAGAGGGCCTGAACTCGGCTCGGGAGCCATGCGGGGGCCAACTGCGGCGGAGACTGTCGGGGCGAGACTGGAGCGAGGCAAGGGGGAACCTCCGACCCTGCGCCTTTCCTCCGCCGCCGTCCCTCGGACAGGTGGATTCCGCACTCACTCCGACACACCTCCCTTCCCCATTCCCCCACTCATTTACCCTTTCCTTCCGCCTATTATGCACAGATACCTGCCTCAGCTTCACAACATCCCGGAGAAAGTCCCTTGCCAAACAATGCCCGATGCGTGGTAGTCATATTCCGATGGCACTCGAGCCCCCACCGCATGTTTCCCGCACATCTTCTCCTCTTGTGTTGGTTTAACTCGCTTTTATTTATGCCCTGGATGGGATCTGGCTCGACTCACTCCCGTGTATCAGCATTAGAGTCAATATGTGCACAAGATAAAGGGAAAGTTGAGAAAGCGAGCGGTTGGGGAAAATACCCTATGTAACTACTTAAATATGTAGTGGACTTAAGAGCCTATTCAGCCTCTGAGTATCGTAAGTGCCTTCGAGAGGTAGTTGAAAGGCATGCGTTAAGATTAAATGTAATATGGAATAGTCCGTTGGACTCCGTCGGAGGCTGAGGTTGGAAATGGAGAGTTGAAGGACTCTCCCTTCAAATTGGTCTTTTAAAGAGAACAGTAACATAGATAAAACACGGTTACGGGCCCCTTTCATCTTCAAACGAGACGAGCTCTCAAGCGTCCAATGACCGTATGAGCTCCATTCCTTTTATGTCCTTTTATGAGACTCCAAATCGGTCTCATAAACCATTTATTCTCCTATGACGATCGAAGGAGGACTAAATTGAAAATGATATGAAAACCGATGAAACGCGTTAGAGACCCTCCATCATCTGACAGGAGAAGACGGAGAGTTGTGAGAGTTTTTGCGGTTATTCTCAACTCTCTGCTCTCACGCACATTGACCACAACAAAAGTGCATCCTCACTGTCTTGGGCCCAATGGGACACTTCAAAGTGGTTTGCCTAAGAATGAGATGGAAATTGAGAACTCTGCCACAGCGCTGAGAGAAAAAATGCTCAAACGAGATCATCTTGAAAGGCTCCTGGGATGGCTCAGACAAAGTAAAAAGGATTCTTCGACTTGCACAGCGGGCCTTTTTGGCAGGTGAATAAAGTAGAGGCAGTTTGAAATGAGATTAGTAAATTAGTCATGTCATGGTCGCAAAGTTATGATGAAATTAGTATTGATCTCACTTGCTACATAATGGAAATCATATTAGAGCATATTGAACTTCCTTCAATAAGTGTAGGATGTCACGAATGGTTTAAAACGAGATCCTTTTAAGGTCGTTTGTGGCATGTCTAAAGAGTAAAAATACCCTTTTTCGTGGCGACTTTCATCCATGCTCTCGTCAGAGTATATTAATCCAATAAAAATGAATGTAAAATTCCCTTTAAGTTCAATGCGAAGTTATTAAGTCTAAAAAATTTATCTAATTTAACTTAAAACCAAGATACACAAAATATGATTTAATATTTACCAACATAGGGAGTTCTGGAGCTCTTTATTGAGAAGTCAAAGTTTATAAAGCCTGCTCTCATTCTAGCAATTAGGACTAATCAGGCTAATCACCAATCAGCCTTATCAAGCTAATCAGATTAATCTACACATACAATGCATTATATAAGGGAAACCTTTTATTGTCATTATCAAATAATTAAATTTGAAGTTAATCGGTTTATAATTTTATTGCACTACTAATGCTCTTATCCTTCATTCTCAACTTTAATGCTCCCAAGTGAGATATCGCATAAAATGATTAATTAACTACTAATTTTGTACTAATACTGTTTAAATCCTTACTTTCATTGAGTCATGTGTTTTTATTAATTTTATTCATTAACTTAATATCTAGTGAACGTGTAATTATTGTACTTTTCATGAAATAAATCGACTGCTTTTTGCAACATTTTAAATTAAATGTAATTGATTTTAAATCAAATATAAAGGTTTGAATATATTTTTATTCGAAAATGTTAGAGGAAAATGAATATTTTTAAATGGAGAAACAGGAATTCTAATTTTGCGCTTCTCGCCCATTAAACATGCATGAAGGTTTTAATTGCATCTAGTAAGGGAAGATTCGAAAACTTGAATTAAATGTCTAAAAGGCCGAGCAGAACAGCAGAAGTGCAATTAAAAGCCAAAGAATATACTGTTGTTAAAGCTAGATTACCAGCACATGTGTACCAATCATACATACAAAGCTACTAATTAAGAATCAAGCTTAATTCCGCATGAGAGCGGAAGCAAATCCGAAGTTCCATTATGTTTCAAAGCGCAACCAAAAGCATTGCAACTATTAAATGATTGTCTATTTAAGTGTGTCATATGCCTGGGAAGAAAATTCTAAAGGGTCCTAAGTCCTATACATTTAAAAGTCATAATGTCTAGGAAGAATAATTGTATACATGTCATGCTCTTACGTGTTGTGTTCATGAATGCATTAAAATAGGAAATATAATAGAAAATTTATAGAAGATCAATGATTTTTATTGATGGTGGGAAGGCTGATGTAAGTTGAGGGAAGGAAAAGGGCAAGGACCAAGAGAATCACTCAACCGATTATAATCTCTTTACATCTACAGAATCCCAAGTTTACCCTCAAATACAAAAATAGCAAGTGTTTGCAACCTGCTCAATCTCGAGAAGCATATGTACACATGTGAAAATAACTCATGTGAATTCACATCTCTCCTTCTGCATCAAGATCCATGTGATTCTCTCCTTGTGTGAATTGGCAATGCGCAACGAGGTTTGATATTTATGTTCAATTCTGCCTAATCTACCAATGTCATTTCATTTACTCACGTTGAAGTTCTCATTCAATCATTCGAGCTCTATTTAGTATATTTATTTACTACACTTGAAGTTCAAGAGTCTAAGAAATAACGACTTTACATCGACTCTTAACTTCCTCTCTTCTGGGTGATTCGAGATTATAATATCGTTTGAATGAGAGAATTTCCTGGTAGTTGCAAATCCTCACAACATTATTTGAATTGAATACATTCTACTTACTCAAACCCTCTCAACCGTAACACTTTACGATATAGCGAATGTAAGGCTAAAACTCATAACGCGAAAGATACATAAAAGAAAACTAGGAACTATTTACACAGCAAGCCCTATGAAGTTGAAATGAACGAATTTGAAATGGCAGTTAATTTAAATGAATAATCTTAATTTCCATTTAAATTTTTAAAATGTCTATTAGGAATATCTCTTAAGAGTGACCAAATCGATACTTTACACGCAATATTCAAGCACATAGCATACAATCGCTATTGAATAAAGTTTGTATATTTTAAATATACTCTCATGTCTATATTGTACTGTCTCTCTGTATTAAACTTTAAACTACTTAAATAAATAGAGACAGCTTCAGCACGTGTGCACATAAGTTCATCATTTCATGAGCATATGATATAAATTACTCGAATGCATTCACATAAGGAAAGAAGAAGATACGACGACGGTATCATTAAGTAACAATAAGTATGCAAGAAGGCAGAATCCCATTACGGCACCGGGGCATAATACGGAGCCCAATTTTGTATATTACGTCAATGGAAATAAACTTGAAATTGTCTGTGTGAAATCAATTTGAAGAGAATATTTGAGGAGAATTCTACATCTCTCCATCAAGGATCACAATCATGCACTTGTAAAATATGTTCCGAAAAGGTAGTCCCAGAGGAAATAAACAGGAGAGCTTCGTTCCATCTTCCATAACTCCTCATCTGACAACATATTAGACATCACCTTATTATACATAAAATCCCTCTCAATAACACGCCAGAGAGTCAGCTCCTCCGTAATCTCAATGAGAAAGGGAGAGAAGTGGAAGCGGAAGGGCGATAAGGGTCGTTGCGAAGTAAAAGGGTCTCGTCCCTTGGCATCCCTCTAGAGGAGGGTAAAAAGGGGTTAAAGGAATGTGAACAAAGGGAGCTTGTGATCTCCCCATGGTTCACCTGAGTCTCCAAATGAGCTTGGAAGATGAGGAGGAAAGAGGAACGGCAGAGGTGGGCGCCTGATTGCTCTCCAAGCCAGGAGAGGGAAGGGAGAGGCGGTGGGGAACTGTTCCTGACGTCACTCCTCGAACTCCATCTTGCACTCCTCTCGCCCTCCGACACACATTGACATGGACCGCCGAGGCCGCTGCTGACCCGCCGTCGCCCCACCCTTCATGTGAACCCGCCCGGGCCTTGTCTCCCCACCCTCACGGCCCCTCGTCGCTGCCCAGAACACTCCCAAGCTATCTTTGGCGGAGGAGGAAGGGATGAGCGAGCCGACGGGCCGACGGTCAGAACATTGATTCAAGACCCAGAAGGAGAGAACTGTTCCTAGTGAAGTGTCCCAGAGGATCCCTGCCAAACCTTCGTTTATGTCCCCGCCCAGACCCTCCTCGCCGGAAGGATGTCCAGCATGAGGACGACGCTCCAGACTGTCCCAGAATCGCTCCCCGCTGACCATATTACTTCAAACATGAAGGTGACAACTGAATCCCACTTCTTTGTTAGATCGCCTATTTTGACCCGTTATTGTTCTTTGGATTAGGGAGGAAACGAATTACCGGCTCCTGTCACTACCCGAATCCCTTCGTCGCGTAGCAGGACCTCGGAGGAGCCTCATATTGGAAAGTATAGGCTTCTCAAGACGATCGGAAAGGGAAATTTTGCTAAAGTGAAGCTCGCCAAGCACCTACCCACCGGCAAAGAGGTCAACAACTTATAATTGCTTTAATTGTATTTCTTTCGAACTTGATCATCTTGGTTTCGGAATGGGATTCCTGGGTAGGAGACATCCAATTTCCCGTTGCCTCAAACCTAGCTAATTACTTAAAGCTATTGACTTTTTATTTACGGTCCAATGATTCACTTCCGGTAATTTTCTTCGGCTTGTTTTTCCTTTTTACTCTTTTTTATACATGTAATTATGTTTAATTTAAAACAATACGAATTTTTACCCTTCTTATTATAAGTGGAGAAACTACTCGAATCTTCTTCGAAACTTTTTATTTTGTATTGGTCCATTTCAATATTTTTTATAACGTTTTATTATATAAATGGATTTTAGGTAGCGATTAAAATAATCGATAAAACGCAATTGAATCCTGGAAGTCTGCAGAAGCTCTTCCGTGAAGTCAGAATTATGAAAATGCTTGATCATCCAAACATAGGTAGACAATTCAATTTCGTCTTATTTTTTATTTGAAAGCACTTTTGAATTCATAAGCTAACGATGTTTTATTTAATTTCTAGTTAAATTATTTCAAGTGATTGAGACAGAGAAGACCCTTTATCTCGTTATGGAATATGCGAGTGGTGGAGAAGTTTTCGATTACCTCGTCCTTCATGGCCGCATGAAAGAAAAAGAGGCTCGAGCGAAATTTCGCCAAATTGTTTCTGCAGTTCAGTATTGTCACCAGAAGAAGATCATTCATCGAGACCTGAAGGCGGAGAACCTCCTCCTTGACAGCGAGATGAACATTAAAATCGCCGATTTTGGCTTTAGCAATGAGTTCACTCCCGGGAACAAGCTGGACACGTTCTGTGGGAGTCCGCCCTATGCTGCACCCGAGCTCTTCCAAGGTTCTTTTCCACATTCTATCACAGTTATCTATTTAGATTATCCCTTTTATTCTTTTGACACAAATCTAATTATTTATGCAGGGAAAAAGTACGATGGTCCGGAAGTGGATGTTTGGTCTCTTGGCGTGATCCTTTATACGCTAGTCAGTGGATCGTTGCCCTTTGACGGGACGACGCTGAGGGAGCTGCGGGAACGGGTTCTTCGTGGAAAGTACAGGATCCCTTTTTACATGTCCACCGACTGCG
The DNA here is from genome assembly GCA_009869795.1 of Neelides sp. FZ-2019. Classification (NCBI taxonomy): domain Eukaryota; kingdom Metazoa; phylum Arthropoda; class Collembola; order Neelipleona; family Neelidae; genus Neelides; species Neelides sp. FZ-2019. The sequence continues at coordinate 117,282 of VJMY01000003.1, read as the reverse complement.
AGAACCTTCTCAAGAAGTTCCTCGTACTCAATCCCGCCAAGAGGGCCTCCCTAGAGGTATTTAAATCTTGTTCCTCATTACCATATTTTTCATTATTTGGAGGGTTTGCACTTACTTATTCCTTGTCGAATCACTAGATAATAATGAAGGACAAGTGGATGAACATGGCATATGAAGAAGATGAGTTGAAACCTTACATTGAGCCTGAACCAGAATACAGCGATATTCGCAGAATTGGTGAGAACGTTTTTCATCAAACCCATTTATTCTCATGTTGGAAAGGAATTTATTTTTTGAGCGTGGGCGTTGTGGTAAAGGAACCTTGAGTTCTGAGTAAGTTCTGAGTAGCTTACTTTATTATATATTATGTAATAATACCAAACGTTCAAAAATTGTCATTGGTAGTGAGATCTTTACCACATGTGCCCTCATTTTTCTTTCTCAAAGAGGATTCTTCGATCGGAATTCAGGGATCAGATATTATTTTATATTGAAAGGAAAGCTCCTCGAGCCCTCCCTGTGCTTTCAATGCACAATACCTTTCACTTCATTCTTACTCAATATGTCATTACTGTTCATTGGTTTAGAAAGGCATTTGACAAAGCGTTTGGAATTATTTAGAAATCTTGACTGGTATGGGCTACAACAAAGGAGACATCGAAGACAGCCTAAAGACGCAAAAGTATGATGATATCTTCGCTACGTACCTCCTCCTTGGCCGGAGGTCTTCTGACGTAATTTCCCATTTGAATTAATTTCTGATCCTACCTTAACAGTCACTGTGATTATGAATAACTAATCATCTTGTTCGTTTCTCATTGTTCAGCTGGAGAGCGATGGCTCGCGGTCTGGGAGTTCCTTGTCGCTGAGGACGATGGTTTGTGGTACTGGAGGCGGAACAGCCACGGCTCAGTCTCCTTCCCATCGCGGGGTTCATCGGTCCATCTCGGCCACAAACGCGAAACCGTCGCGAAGGGCCTCTTCGGGTGGGGAAAGTTTGCGTGAATCCATCGCTTCTCATGCTGGTGCGCCGGCCACCCGCTTTCGCCACTCGTTGAACCCATTGACTCATCCTGGTCCTTTTTCCAGGTGGAGCTCCCGCCGCACCTCCCACCAACAATCACAACCATTCGGCCGTTCCGCCGCCGAGTAATTTTAAACGTCAGAACACGGTTGACTCGGCCACAATCAAAGAGAACTCGACCAGAATTAGTACAAGTGGACCGCCCAGGCCTGCTTCTGCTACCAACAAAACATCCGAAGTTCCAGGTAAATGAAGAAATCAATCTAAGATATTTAGAGAAATAAATAAAACTAAATAAAGAATTATTGAAAATTAATAAAGATTACTTGGAACTTCATATTTTGATAATTATCTTTCAGCTGGGGTCGCAAGCAGTCCTACGGGTCGCGGGGTAAACAAGGCAGTGGGAATGGGGACTGGACGAGCAACGATTGGAGGATCGGTTGGTCGGAGGAGTACGCTGGGGTACGAGGCCAAAGCCTCGTCCAACGAGAAGACAAACGCCGTAGGAGAAAGGCAAGTAGCTCATATTGAACCAAGGTCGTGTAGAATAATAGGGATATCTAGCTTAACGGCTGGCGAGGGTCGAAAGGGCCATGCAAAATCGGCCTCTGTTTCGGCCGGCACCCGCCACGCCGATCTTCCTCCGCTTGACCCAGAAGTTCTTAGGACAAGGTGAGTGACTGTCTCAAGCCCGACCTTCTTTTTCCTTCTTTTCAACCACACACTCACTTTTTCATTTCAAGCACGTTCCTTATTTGTTCGTCGTCCTTATTTGTGAGTATGTGAGTGGCGAAAGCCCTGCGTTTCTCTTTTTCGCTTTTTATGTTCAATTGAATGTCAACACTCAACAGGATGAAGCCATATTATTTATATTTATTTATTTAATATAAACACTTCAATTATGTAGCTCTCTAATAATGAGTCAACATAAACACACATCTTACGGAATGACAATAGTTTTTGTATCAAGTACGATCAAGTAAAATTGATTTTTGATTTTAGGATTTTAGTAATAAATTAGTTTTTACGTTTTTAGGTATCGGAATTATTGAGTTGTAGAAAGTAGATGAGTAGAAAAGTATGATTTAGTTATTTGGTCCAGTGAATTTGAGATATGGTAGAAGAGGGATTTTGAGAAATTACGAATTTCTCTTTATGTTTCTAGCGGTAGCAAAGGGCAAGTTGCAACTCCAGGGAGTGGGAACCGAACAGCGTTTCCGCGTAACGTTCCGAGTCGGTCGACGTTCCACAGCGGGCAGAACCGACCGAGAACGAACCATGCTGGTGGGAACTATACAGCATTGACAAGTCAGGACACCTCGGCCCTCTCCAATGCTGCCCGTTCCTCCTTTTTCTCAAAGCTCTCATCGAGGTTCTCAAAGCGGCCGATGGAGAATGTGCCGACTGCGAAGCTCGGCGGGTGAGCAGTTCTTTTGGCCGCATTCCAAATACTCATTTGTCATTTTTCTAGGCAAAATCCGGCAGACGAGCACGTCAAGCCGCGATCTTTGCGGTTCACGTTCAGCATGAAGACGACGTCAGCCAGGGACCCAAACGAAATCATGGCGGAGATTCGGAAGGTAAAAAAAACATGAAAAAATGTGTCTAATTGAGCGGAAACACTTGTTGCGGAGTGTCTGATCGGAGACATTTTTTTGTCGCAGGTCCTGGACGCCAACAATTGTGATTATGAGCAGCGGGAGAAGTTCCTCCTCCTCTGCGTCCACGGTGACCCGAATGCCGACACGCTGGTGCAGTGGGAGATCGAGGTGTGCAAGCTACCACGGCTCTCTCTCAACGGGGTCCGGTTCAAGAGGATATCTGGGACTTCCATAGGATTCAAGAATATCGCGTCCAAAATCGCCAACGAGCTCAAGCTGTAGCTGTCGAGTCTCGCTCTGTGTAGATGTGTACATTCTCTATTTATTGCTCCCCCTCCTCCCTTTTTTTAGAAGACACTCTGACCCGTGAATAGTGCAGTGCGTCGAATTTTTAGAGTCCACTGTGATCCCCGTACCTACGCAAGACTCTTGAACATCATCCTGATCACTTGTTACCCACGACGAGACGCATGAATGGAACCCCGAATCTTGAACTCTCAAATACAAGCTGATTCATTTGTAAAACCCCTACTCTATATTAATGGAAAAAGAAATTAATACATACATCTCATGCTCCTTGTTGCATACGAGTTGGCCTTGGAGGCTGGTTCCAGAAATCCAAAAATGTTACAATCTTCTCCAGTTGAAATATGAATTGTTAAGACCCCCATGTTTTACTCTTCAAAAGTCCCACTGTTGAGGTCGACAGTTTTAAATTGATGCTACGCAGGCTCCGTTTTTAATTAATTATTAAATTATTATATTTAGTAATTTATGTTTAAGATGACTTGTTGATGAACCAAAAAGACATCTTGTATGAGTTTGACTGACTTATTCAATTATTTTTCCCCGAGTACGCAGCTCTTCTTTTTAGAAAAATCAGAATAAACAACACAAATCATTGTATAATCCAGAAATGAGAAATTAATGATGAATTATTATTGTCACTGTTGTTTATTTAAATGATGTTGAAAAGGGGGATCGCGACACGATTTACTATTTATACACTTTACAAAGCTAATTAATTAAAATATAGTATTTACAGATCAATATAAAATCATACGTTCACTTTTTTTGTTATCACCTCGTTGAGACCTAATTTGACTAGAATACATTTGTATTAATGAGATTTTTTCATTTTTATGTTCTCAAGTCCTACAGTTGTTAATCGTCCGAATTGAGTGTGAGACAAACTCCTTGTAAGATCCAGTGGTTGTAATCAATCTGTGTTTGAAGATCCGCCTCAAACACGAGTCCTACCCCCATGGCGTTCCTCCGGTTCGATGTTGTGTAGACTGGGCTCTTGTACGTGTTCTGAAATATTTAAATGGTCGGAAACATCCATGTTATAAGTCTTTAACTACTGCAATTAGCTCATAAGGAATATTATATAATAAAAATATAAAGATATATCCGGTGTTTACAGATATTTTCAATTTTCCGGGTTCCACGTTATCCACCAAGACTTTGAGTATTGGGAGTTCTTCGGTGAGGACTTTGGGCTTGGAGTTGGTCAGGCAGTTGTTAATTCGGTCCCAGCTCGCCCCTTCCAAGTAGAGCCCATTCACAAAGCATGCTTTGGGCGGACGATCCAGTATGGAGTATTTGTCTGTGATCAATGTGACTTCAGTGTGGATTGAGCTCTTGTCCAAAGGCCAGTTGTATCTTCGGCATGTTGTTTGAATGAGGGCGGTGAGATAAGACTCTGGAACTTGTAGCCCTGACAGCCAAATCACTCTCGGCTCTGTTATGTTAATCTGATAGGAGAACACAAAAACACATTTCATCATTTCCTTTCAGGTAGTCAAGTTATGAATTTTCCATGCATAATGGATTTATGGTAATTTTTTTTATTAGTTTCGATTTTGGATATCAAGGAGGAGGAGCTGGGAGATAAAAAAGGAATTTTAATTATTCTTCAAACTCACCCATTCCTCATACTGCTCTAGTCTCATAAGAAAGTGGTTCATCCACGATCCCAGCCCTTTCCTTGACGGCGGAGCCAATTTGGCCCATGGCTCTGGCAGAAGTCCATTGTACAAGGAGTTTGAGATCCCTTCAAGAATATTGTCCATCCCAACCTCGCCAGCTATGGCTCTCCTGAGAGTAATTAGCGACTTCCTCATCTTGTCAATGAGCAGGTTGAATCGCTCGACTTCTTGTAGCAGCACAATGGTGGTGGAAGTCGGCGTCAGCCCGTACTTCTTCTTCAAAATGTCAACATCGTAGGGGACCGGGAGTTTCCCGAGGACGTCTTCAGCTATTTTGTCAATGGCATTGTCGCGAGCAGCCACTCCTCCCTTTCCATCTGTCTGCGGTTGGAGATCTATGAGATGGGCCCAGATGGTCTTCACTGTATGGCTATAGTAGCCAATCTCGGCGTTCGGGTGAAGCCCAAACACGTCAGGGGAGTTTTCCAGTGGCAGGGCTTCAATGCCCCTCAAGTACGTCTCTTTGTTCCCCACTTCTGGGATGTAGTAGGTCACGTTCTCGTCATTGTAGAAGCACCAGGACTCATCCTCTTCCCCTTCACTCTCCTTCTTGAGGAACAGGAAGTCGCCCATGTACTTGTTCATATACGTGTTGACCACACGGCGATCATAACAGTCGAGCACACGGCCCCCATATATCACTTCCCCAATAAGATATTTAAGGCTTCCCCATGGGATCCGTGGATCTTTCCGCTCCAGATTCTGGTTTAAGTACGTCTCTAGAATTTCAAAACTGACGGTGAAATCAGAGTCGTTGAAGTCATAAGCGATGTTCCAGCCGATCTTTCCGTACTTTCTCCGCTCTTGCACCACTCCGTGAAAGAAGGCCAAGATGTAGACTAGGGACTTGAAAGCCTTATGATGACATTCCTCGATCGCCTGTGCGTTCATTTTAGAGTACGTGTTCTTCAAGTTTAATTTCAAGCCGTTCGGAGGCTCAGTGACCACTGTTTTGTAAATATTTTATTAAATACAATCAATTTGAGATTTCTTTTCACCAAGTACATAGTTTGTTAGACTGTTAGAAATTGCCTAATCAATATTTCATATCCTTGTACCTTTATAGGATTTCTGCAAAATCCCAATTGGGAAATCTGGCGTTGGGTCTGTGGTGAGCCATAATCGGAAATCTGCATGACACTTCCCAAGCTCGTCGAGCTGCTTTTCAAAGTCCTTAACAAATTTGAGGAGCAAGTGGCAGTTTTGAATCATTAGCCAGTATCCCTTCTCTTGACATTCTGCAAGGAGCTCGAGGGCAGCCTATAAATACAGATTTACGACATAAAGGATTGTCTCCTTCTCCCCGAGTGCAAATAAAGCAGAAGATATATGATAAAAGTATTAGTGGAGGGACTGATAAGCCATTTCTAGACCTGAAATACAGACTAATAAATCGAGGATGTAGTGTATTAATACCTTCTCTTGTCCCTGTCCAAGAGAGATAAATTTGAGAGGCTGGGGTTCGAAATTAATTCTGAGAGCAAGTTTAGAAATGTCGTTGGCAGGTTCGGAGCCAGGGCTGAGGATGAACACCACTGGAATGGTGGTTTGACTCTGCTTGAAGATCGCCTCGTAGTTGATCGAAGGTGGAGTCACGTAGCGCTCTTCCATTACTTGTGTCACATAGAGAGATATGGCCCTGTAGACTCTGTCCACGCGGAAGCATCGGAGGAGCATGAGGTTCTCGAAAGGACTCATTTTCGAGAATGAAGCTGGGTAGTCCGTTTCGGGATTGTCGCTCTCATACCACTAGAATGAAATACAAATTAATGTTTATTTACAACCTGCCCAACTTGCTTTGCCCTTAAATGACTGAGAAGGTCGAATGGAATTGAACAGATATTTATTTGCTGTTCGCAAATTGGGATTTAAGTGAAGAGCATAGTCTCTGTCTTGTAAGATTTATGCTCCTTTTCCGTTTAGGCAAAAAAGAAAATAAATTATAGCTCTGCTAACAAATTTTGTTCATTAATGGTAAGTTACCTCTTGCCATGTCTTTTCACTCTTGGAAATTTTAGTTACAATGGTTCCGAACTTATTGGGAAATTCGGCGCTCAGTTTTTTAATGTCTTCCCATGATTTTTCAGGGAGCCAAGTGAAAGGGCATTTGTCCTTCTTCTCAAGAGAAACATCTCCTTTCATGAAAAAGTCCAATTCGGCTCTTGTTAGATTCCCAATGCTTTCTTGCAATTTGGTAGCCATTAAAAAGGAGAAGAGGAGTTTGTGCTTTTCAAAAAGCCCTTTAACCAAAAAAAATGCCAAATACTTTGAATGTGAAATTGTAGACAATTACATTGGGCATGAGAGAAATGACAAACACAACTATTTTATTTGGATTTTTAATGGAATAACAAAATTAAAGTATTTAAATTCATGCGGATGATTTAATAAAATAAAGCTATGAAATTATAAAAATACCTGTGCATCCATAGTCGTAAACATTGAGGGTTAAGAAACTAATGATATTTCTTAGCCGCCTCTTGATGGCAGTATCCGGAATGGCCTTCTTCAATGAAAAATTGAAAACTCCTATGTAAGCTGAGAGGGAGTATTGATACATTGGATTCACCTGACAAAGGTCAGAGAGAATGAAGAAGAGAATTGCTCCTCTCGTCGCCACAGATCTGTAGCCCTCACGGAGTTTTTCAATTTCAATCACAGCTTTGGCGTCCAATGCCAATTTCTCTGTCACTTCGTTTGCCTTCTTCTTGGCATCATCCACAGCATTGACCAAATTGTCATTGTCTACCATGCTGCCCGTACTCTGACTCAATTCTCGGAGCAATGTGTCTTCGAGTTCTTTCAAAAGCTTCTTATTCACGCTGGTCTCTTTGATAATGGAATTTCGAGCTTCTTCCAAATCATGTCTTTCCTGAGCGACGACAACTCCGAGCAATTGGCCCTCAAGACCTTCTTCCGTCACGGTGTAATTGATGACCATGGATTTTGCAAAAGTACTCGGAGTGAATTTCGGATTCGCCAATTTGCAGTTAAGGTAAAGCCGGAAACTAGGATCATAGTCAACTTCTTTGTCAGCCAAGATAAGGAAATCTCTTCCATGTTCATTCCGAATGTTCTTCTCTAGAACCTCATCAATGACGGGATCAATGTATTCCTCCACGTCTTGGAAGAGAAAGGGATAGCCGTATTTAATTGCAAGTTCTAATTGTCTTAGGAAATCGTGATCATTGAATGTGCAAATTTTCAAGTTGTTAATTTCTTCTCGGTTTTTAATCCAAGTCGTTGCCTGCTGTTGTGGGTCAATGCAAAGTGGGAATCTGCTAGCCCGCGTTGTTAAAATGGCATTTTGGATGGAAAGCTCGTCATTTGGTAATCCCTCCGAAGTACACCGAGCAATTTCAACATCATCTGTTAAAATCGTTTGAACTTTAAAGTCCGGATTCCTGGGAATTTCCATCAAGTCCATTTGCCCAAGCCAGTCAGTGTACAACATCGTTTGCCGAAACTCCCAACTGAAAGGCCCTGTGTAGCTGAGAAAAGCTGAAGAGAGGAGACAGTCGCCCATGAGCCATTTCTTCTTCTGTTTCAACGTCTTTAAATCCTTTTGCCACCGCTCGTTCTCGGACCCAAGACCATTAATGAGTCGATCGGCATTTGAGAGCCGAACCATCAAAAGGTTATATTCATCCTCAAGCACCTGCTTCTCTGTAATGGCTTTATCATATTTAGCTTGAAGAGCCGCGAGTTCCTTCTCAAGCTTCCCCACCTTGTCATTCGTCTTCTCAAGATCGTTCTTGGCCTTGATGTAAACTTCTTCAAGCTGCTTCACAGCCTTCTTTTTGGGTAAAACCGTAAAGTTGACTTCACAGAACCCCACGACAGCGATGACATATTTCAAAAGCCCAGCCCCCGCCTTGGATTTGAACTTGACATTTTCAAAAGTCATTTCCACTTTTTTGCTCGCCTCAGTCAGGAGGTCCTTCACTCGTTTAATTGAGTTCGGCGTGATATTGTCTGCGTCGAGTTTAATTAAGCTCCTGAGAAAGAATTGGTCTGCCATCATGGCTCGTGCAGCTTTCCACCCCGTTTCCTTGATTCCTTTTATGGCCATGACGCACTCGCAAATGACTTGGACAACTTGTGGAGGTGTGGCGAAGCTGCGAATCTCCGTGATATCATTCTTATCAAGGGAGTCGAGAGCCTCACGGGCGGCCTCAAGAGCGGGCATAGCTTCGGCCAGGACGGACTCTGCATCTGCCTTGTCTCGCTGAATGACATGGCTTTGCTCTTCAATTAAAGCCCCTTTCTTCATAGCTGCTTGCTTCTTGTCGCCAGCCTCTTCGCGACGACTCGTAATTTGCTCGAGAAGATGCTCACAGTCCTTCGTTTTTACATCCATCACTTTCTTCTGACGTTTCAACTTTTTGTTCAGAGTTTCAATTTCCAATTTTGAATCTGCAATTTTCTTGAGCCCATTACCGAGACGGTTGAATTGGGCTACAATGTAATTAACTCGGTCTCTGAACAGTTCAATGTACGTGTGTATGTAATCCAAAAAGTGCTTTGGAGAAACGAAGTTGACGCGACGGAGCTTAAGTTGATACTCATGTGAGTAGTAAAGTATGGAGGAGTGAACGTGAACTACGTGTTCGACAATATTCTTTCTTTTACTTTCTGGAATGAGATCCACCTATAAACCATTTAATTTTTTTAATTAAATATAAAAGTTATAGTTAGAATTAATAAATAGTTCAAATTGACTTGGTAGAAGGGCATTTTGTATTGTTTGAATTAACAGATTTTAAAATTAATTACCCCATCGAAGTTAACCATTGCAACAGCATAAAGGGCTTGTCTTGGCCACGGATGAAACCAGTCAATGTAAGTGTTGTTGACAAGACCAGGAAAATTTCTGCAACGATTTCGAAGAGTATCTCCGGCTGGACTCATTGCGAGAATAATGTGAAGATTCTTTGCTGACTTTTGAATGAAATACTTCCAGATTGTTTCCTTTGTCGTAACTCCAGCATTTTTCTTCGCCTCTTCTCTCACTGTTCCAATGATATTGTCCTTTTCTTCGTCTGTGAAGAGAGCTGGCACAATTCCTGCAGCCAACATGTTGTTGATCAACTCGAGAAATCCTTCTTCAACAATTTTAGCGTCTGTTAAGAGGAATGTCGTTTCTTTGTTCTCCAGTCCCAGCATTGTGTACAGTTTTTTCAAATCTTCTTTGAAATGATACTCTCCGTATCCTCGACTAATGGCCACTTCAAACAATTTGTATCCAGCTGTGTGTGATGCGAGTCGAGTGAGACTCTGCCGTCCAGTCCCGCCAAGTCCAACAAGAAGACAATGGCCTTTGTCCATACGAAGTGTACGGTGAATTCGAGTGAGATGTTCGAGCGCGTCTTCAAATAGAACGAGATTCATTCGAGTGTTTGTAGCATTGTAATTTTCGAGAAGCTATAAAAAAAAATTTTTATTTTTAATTGGTGTGACAATGTAATAAATCTAAAATCAATTTAAGACTTAAATATATACAAAATGATTAATTGAGATTAAATAGAAAAAAGATAATGAGAAATTGAACTACCTCTTCAAAGAGATCTTTAGTTGATTTATAATCGACCAGATCTTCATAGAATCTTTCAGCATCTTCGCCCAGAGCCATTCTAAAATCTCCAAAGAGTATTGGGTTTTTGAGAGCCTCATCGGCTACATTTTCAAATCTGTCTACGACTATTTCTTCAATGAATTCATTCATGGTTTTTATATCCTAAAAGACATTTAAAATATTATTAATTATTATATTATCATAACCTGGCATTAGTTATTAAAGATACATTCTTTATGCATAATTGTTTTCCTCGGTTTCTTATATTGAGAAAGTTAATTCTTACCCGTTTGCTAATAAATCTATCGCAAAACACTCGAGTGACTTCATTTCTCCAGCACCGTACAACATGAAGCTTATTCATGAAAAATTGAGGCCCCATTTGCAAAAGCCCACAGTAGACCCTAGAAATATCTCTCATATTGAAAATGTAGTGAAACTTCGATGGTGTTGGTGGCATTTCAGCTTGAATGAACTAAATAAACATATAAATTTAATTATACTTCACAAAATAACTTTAAAAAATAACAAATTATGAAATTTCATTGGTAAAAATTGGTTTCAAAAAATAACAAGCAATTATACATTAAAGAGTTCAAGTGTTGCTGCCATGATGTCTTTTGCCATTTCTTTGATACTGTCCGAGAACTGGTCATAGTGCGTAAAATGCCCTTCAAGTATGGACGTGAAGATGTGTTGAAGGATCTTGGTGTTCGGTAAATTCATATTGTAAACAGAAAAAAGAGAGATGAAACGAGGATCAACTTCATTTCTTCCTCCGCCGGCTTTTCCCATTGCACCAATATATCCTAAATTGTCATTAATTTCATTAAGTTGTTTATTCAGCAATGAATTGTGAATTTATCTAGTTTTATCTTATGTCATTTTATTTAGAAAGGAAAAGCTACGACAAATGCAAAAAAATTAAATACTTGTAATTTGAATAAAAGGTCAAGAAAGAGTATTAGTAATTTACCAGTATCTCTGATATACTTCCAGTTTAATGCTTTTCCTCTATCATACAATCCTCCTTTTTCCAAGAGGAGTTTGAGAAGCGCAATGGGCTGTTGAGTTCCATAGGTATCAACATAAGGCATATTCATGTCATCAATGAAGAGGATGATTCTTTTTCCAGGCGGCGGACCATAAATATCTTTCGTCCGCTTCTCAATGTTCGACTCAATGTACCTTTGGACATCCAATGAGGAAGTTCGAGAAGAGAAAGCCAAGTTAATTACAATGTATGTTTCTTGACTATAATTAGAAATGTGTCTTTGAGCCGTTGCGGTCTTTGAAGTTCCAGTTTCCCCAACGAGCAAAACGGGTCTATTGACTTTCTCCATTACTTTAAGAGCCCATGTGGTTTTCTCTGTATCGGCAGTCGGAACGAGGATTTGAGAAAAGGAGAGATTTGGGTCATAGACGAACGTTGGAACAAGATTTTTCCACGGGACCCAAGTTCGGTCATTGTCATTCCAATAGTACTCGTACATCATTCCTTTCCCATGAGGCATTTCTCCAGCTTTTCCTAATCCTTCCCTCTCGTCCACTTGGGGCAATCCGGACAAATCTCTGACGTATTTATCAAAAATCTCTCGACTCTCGCCAGTTAAACCTGCTCCCAATGACCAGTAAAGCCCAATAAGGAAGTACATTTCAAGATCCGATACGACTTTCTTCTCAGGTAGAATTGACTCCAAGGTGTATGCCAATTGAGTGACCATATTAAGTGCCGTAAGAGGAACAATCAACTTCAATTTTTGCATTTGAACATCATCAAGAATTCCTTCAAAAATGAGGAGCAACAGCTTTGGAACATACTTATTATACAGGAGAAGTAACTCGTCGATTTCACTGACGTTAAGCCTTTTATTGATCCAACGCTGCCAGAAAGGAAGCTGTCCAAGATTTTTAGGATCCACAAAGACCATTCCAGAACGTGAGACAGTGGCAGGGGAGGCGTATTGAAGATCTCCGACTTCGAATAAAAGAGCGCAATGCTTCTGAAGCCGAATTCGCTCTCCGTTCGGAAGCGTCAACAGTCGATTGTCGTCCATCACACTGTTCATATTCTCAATCCAAAGAGTATCAACGTCTCCGTCAAAGAGAATGTAGCGTCGTTCTTGCTTCTCAGTTGGTCGATTGATTTCTCGGAAAATGTTAGAAAGAAGCCCATCAGTCCAATCCCGTGTTTTGGAATTGAGAAGTCCATAAAGCTCATTCACATTTATTGCCTAATAATTTATTTGTAATTAATTAAATAATTTAAGTTTCAGTCATCAAATCATGACTGTAATATATTTTACATTCCCCAGCAACTATAAAATATCTTTTAAATACAAAATCAATGATCACCTTTGGATTCAAAGTAAACAATTTAGTATGTAATCCAAGTTTTGTTTGAGCTTTGCATAGCCCATTAACTACGACTGATTTTCCTCCTCCTGTCGGTCCGACAATCATGGATGTGTGTCGGACCATCATAGTTTCGTAAAGCTGAACAACTTTGTCAACCTAATAAAAGTAGCGACATTATATTATACACAGTCTGATTAAAGGTAATTTAACTAAATACATATTCCAGGTATAAGCTTTTAATTTAATCACTTAAACACAATTGAAAACTTACTTGATCAGGCACAATCATATATCCATCAAGACTCAAAACAGCTTCAACAGCATCATTAAATTGCGGATATCTAACTCTTGGACAATCAAGTCCAGGGAATAAATCTTTAATCAGACCCAAAAAGAGCGGAACGTCTTCAAAGACAAACTTTGGCAAATTCATATCACGCAAAGCTCTCATCAAAACAAGTTCTTCATTTAAATCTGGTGAAGCTCTTTTCAATTCTCCAGCCATAACTAAAACTGATTTGAGAGCTCGAAGACCGAAATCATAATGATTCTGTTTTGAAAGTTGTCCTTTTGCTAATGAATACAAAACTGTCATTTTCTTGGCGAGAACTTTAGCTTGAAGAAATCCTTCAGAGAACAACATAATTTGACAAATCATTTCCAAATCTGGCACAATGCAAACGACAGGGCGGAAGAGTGCTTTCACTGACTCGGGCAATTCAGTCCGACCTGAGCAAGACGTTTAATTTTATTTTACTTTATTACAAGATATGAAATGAATGAGTAATTAAAGATTTAAAGATATCTAAAGGCAACAATTAAATGTTAGAAATTCGACCATACCAGCATATCCTGGGTTCATTGTAATAAAAATTCCAACTTTGAGATCCAACTTAATATCATGGCCTTCGAACTAAATAAGTCATAGTCATATTAAATGTAAAATTAAAAATTAAATTAAAATAACTAGTTTCAGATATACAAATGACAGAATAATAATAATTTGGAAGACTCAATCTATCGTTTACCATGAATCGCTTTCTCTGCGACATCAATGCAGTTCTAATTGTTTGAATTTGTGTGGAGATTACAGAAAGAACAGAAATGTCAATTCGATTGAATTCATCAAAACATCCCCATGCACCGCATTGACAGAGCCCCATAAAAATTGTTCCAATGACTTTGTAATCCATGTTTTCTCCGCCTAGATATCAACCAAAATTAGCTTCCTCATCTTAATTTGCAATTTAAATGTGAAGAATGATCTATTTATGACATATGTCTTATTGTAAATATCAATGATTCAATGCGAGTTGACATACAATTGGTCACGACGCACAAAAGTCCCAATGCTTTCGCTAAATCTTTTGTTGTCTCAGTTTTTCCAGTTCCAGCAGGACCTTTAAAAATAAATACAAGTAGTTTTTAAAAAGTAAACATGATAAAAATGTTATATCAGATAAGAAGAAAGTAATATAAAAATGAACCAGCAGGAGCAGCTCCAAGATAAAGATTGAGTGCTTGTGTAATTGTAAGGTAAATTCTGTCCGTGAGTGGCGTAATGACGAGTCTTCCATTGAGCCCCATGTATTCATAACCGTACTCAAACTGTCCAACGCATTGGCGAACATAAAGCCCGTCAAATTGCTTGATCCAGTAAAATCTCAATTGTCTTTCCCAACTGAACTCTCCTTCATCCAGAACTGTGTCTTTAACAAACTCCTCGACGATGTCCCTTGCATGAACATCAATGATGAGACTCGTATTGTATTTCTTTCTATCGTTAGACGTCAATTCTGTCCTGACGGTAACGACAAGTTCATCCAGTTGTTCATTCAAAAAGTCAAGATATTCCTTCATCCCATCTTTATTCCCTTCACGTATCACTTCGAATGCGCGCTCGACTTCCACTGTCCACCACACTTGATTAGCTGCTAAAACGACCATTCCTTGATAATCCAGCATCCAATCCACCTAAACAATTTAAAATATTTAATATTAAATAAAGTCGTTGACTCCGCACTTCATTGAAAATTTAAAATAATATCTTCTCTTAATTGTTCATGCAAAAAAGCAAAACTAAATATATCTAAAATTTTAATTACTCGAGCTTTGAGTTGTTTCCCATAATAGTAAACGGCTTTCTTTGTGATATAACGGTTGGTTCTTTTCATCTCATCCACGACGTCGTTCATCCATTCTTCAATCCTCCCTTTGCATTGTACATTTTGTTTGAAATCTATCTCTTCTTGTTCTCCACTCACCATCCCGGTCACAATCGTCATGCCAGATTTCCGATCGTCAGAGAGCTTCAGAGCAGCCACATTGTCAAACATTTTAATCATATGTTCTTGAATGCACGGGGGCAACCCAGTTCCCAAGATAGAAAGAAGCTCGTCGTCAGAAATGAAGAAGAATCGTGGGAACATGTTTCTCTTGGCTTCAAGATACTCATTCAGAGCCTTTTGACACTGATCGAGTCCAGTGATGAGAATTTTGATGTCGTTAAGACGATTAGGAAATTGAGTGGCCACTTTGGCGAGTGGATTCCGTTCTCCGTCATTCATGATATTCCGGTAGCTTTTGTCAATGGCATAAAATTTCTTTGCCTCTTCGGGAAGTTGAGCTCTGATGTCTCCGCCACTAAAAACTCCCTCAAGATACATCCATTTCCTCTGGCAAACGAACCATGCTTCCATCACCATGCTAATAGTTGACAATGTATGCTCAAGATGCGTCACGGCTAATGACAATTCGTTAAACATTAGTAAATACTTATCATAGTTTACTCATTTAAGTGATAACTAGATTAAGAAATAATTATGCTTAACCGTCAAAGAAAGGTCCAACAAATCTTGAGCCAGCTATTCCTTGTAATGTGACTAAGTTATCGTCAAGCAATTGCATCATATCATCCATTGGCCCAAGCATAATTCCACGAGGAGTATCATTTTTCAAATACTTGACAATATTTAATTTGTAATTGTCCCAAACCTAAAGCATTGTGAAGAATTTAATAAAATCCCATAATTAAGATCAAATAAAATAAACTGATTTTAACAATATGGAATTTGATATTAAATGTCAAATTATATGGCTTAAGTTAACCTCAGTCAAGTCTTTCACAACTTTCTCAATGTAAAGTTCTTTAACGGCCATATCGATAATCTCTATAATGGTATCTTGGAATCTGGAAAGCTCCATTGAGAAAAGCTTAGCTAACGTAAATCTTTCAGGAGCCATGTCGAAGTGAACTCCTGTTTTCTCCATGAGTGCATTCCAATGACGAGGTCGAAGTGCCTCATGTCGAAGGTCGAGGAGAAGTGGAATTGATCTTTTAAATTCTTTCATTTTGTCTTCAAGTGCTTTGGCCACATCAAGTTGCCTTGTGTGGGGCGACAGCTTTTTGTATTCTTTGACGTACTCGTCTATTCCGCCCAAAAGAACTTGCGGATTCAAATTGGTCCAAAGTGTATGCGACCAAACGGCCCGTGCAGCCTTTTGTTCAAGGTACAATGTGTAAACAATGTCCATTTGAGCAAGGTCTTTTCCCATTTCAGCCAATTCGGGATAAGTGCTGAATTCCAGACCAAAAAGTCGTTCCGCATTTGCCATGTCTACTTTCTTTTTCTCAATTTCCTTGAATTCTTCATGGTACTGTTTAAGGAGATCGAGTCCTTTCTCCAAGTCTTCACCGACAGTTCCAGGTCCTTTGGTGAAGTAACGTTTGACAAAGGCTAAGACTTCTTCCTTAAAATTGTCCTTTTCTTTCACGGTCATCTTAGTGAATTTCTTCTTGATTGGTTCCATTTTCTTTTCGACGGCTCTCACTTTGTGGAGCCAAAGGGCCTGCCATTGATTCCAGGTCTCTTCGATTCGATCATATTCCTTGGCAGTGTAATCAATTGAATACTGGCGAAGAATCGCGTAACGAGTAATGATGTCCAAGTACATTTCTTCCATTTGAACTGTCATTGCAGGAATTTTTTGAAGAGTTGCAAAGACAGCTTTCAAGTCTTCAATTGTTTTTGGCATAACATGAAGATCTCGATCAAAATTCTTGGAAATAAATTCAATTATAATAAAAACAGGTTTGTTTAAAATAAGTATAATTATTTTTAACATTAAAGTATTACAGCGACAATTTTGGCGAATTCGACATTTTTGACTTTTGTGCTAATGGCAAGATAAGAACCCAAAGCTACAATCCATTCCCGTGCATGCTTACAAATTGCGTCGAAAAGTGGTTTCATGCTCAATCTATTAATTGGTTATTTAGTTAATAAATATATAGATAAGGGATTGCTTTATTTTTAAAATATTAGATTGTATTAATACAAAATAATTCAGACCTCATGCATCCTTCGGTGTGAAATAAAGGAAGATCCCGAACACGAATAATGATTGAATTGTAGAAGGCCATTTTATCGTCATAAAAGTTAACGTGTGGATTCTTAGCTGCAAAGTTTTCAACTGTTCTTTCTTTGTTATAACGCCAGAGATTTCGAAATTGTCGAAAACTAGAAAGTAATATTTTTTCAAAAAGCGAAGCAAATTAATATCAAATCTTGATAAATGTATGTATGTATGTATTTATTCATTTAATTGTCAGTGTCGCAGGCCAAGGCCCAGATGAACACAAACCTCTATTTCTTTTACTCAAATCTTGATAAATAAATGTAATTAGTGAAAAGAGAGAGTAAACTCACAATAAGTAAGATTTAAAACTTTTGTTAATAATATTTATTCTAAGCAATTTTCATGGATTACTTTTTCAAATATCTCCAATGCTTTCTCAAAAGATGTTGAGTCATTTCCTGAATTTGTACTAATAGTTGAAGAACTCGAGGAACACGAGCAACGTCCAAGAAATAGCCATAAATAAAAGGGTCTTGACCAGTCTGACGGATTGGAGGACAATCACGGCAAGTTCCTCTCATCCAACGTATAAACGCCTTGGTTCTAAAATATTTTTAAAAGTATAAACAAAAGGTATTTCAAATTAATTATTAGATCTTGTATTTATCTCACCCTTCAACACAGTCCCTGGCTCCTCTCATCAACATGTTATAAATCTCATGAGGGGCTGGAGAAAATCGAATATCAGGAGGAATGAGAATCGCTTCAATGGTAAATAATGGATCCGTAATATGCATCCTTTTTTCAAAAGTATAAAGGGAGCGGATGATGATCCTAATAAGAATTATATTTATTTAAATTCATGATTAATACGATTTTTAATGCATTATCTTTAATGAGTTTTCTTCTTTACTTGGCAAGAAAATGAAAGATACGCTTTTCCCAAATTCTATAATAAAGTCTGAAATGCTTATTGCTCCCAGTTGAAGTATTGTAAACGAGTGTTTCCATTTTGAGGAAAAGAGGCGGCAACCCTTTATATTGGATAATAAGCTTTTCCCAAACCTTTGTTCGATAACGTTCCCAGAATGTAAAGAAATCCTGAATGAATTTACCAATCAATAATGCATTAACACATTATAATTATTTTATTAAAAACAAAATAATAGAAAAAAGAAAATAGCTTGAAAGTATGTATAATAATAATCATTACTTTACATTACATAATTAATCTAAAATAAAGCAATTGCATAATATTCGCATACTCGCTCATGGAGTTTATATTTGGAAAAAATAATTTGATTGTAAATACCCAGCTGAAAAGGATTGTGAGATCACTTCGTCCGACTTTTTTATAAGGAGGTTCTTTGAATAACTTTGAATTTTTAATAGTGAGAACTCTGAGCACAATGTCCCTTGAAACTTTGTTAACTTGGCTGACAATGCTGTCCAATTTGGAAACAATGTCTTGAAGCCTTATGCAATAATCTGGGATGGACAACGCTGTCCAGTTCAACCTCGTTGCTCCTTCTTCAAAGTTGGCTTCAAGATCTTGAATTACTTTATCCATAAGTTCTGTTTCAGGAATTCTCAACCTTCTCCGGATTTCGTAATACTGGTCAAGAATGTTCGTTAGAGACACAACATTAGCAAAATAAAGGTCCTTCTGAAGAGCCATGTTTCGAACGTGATCCGAGATCTTAAGTCCAAGTTGCTCCATGTGAATTGCTTCTTGGATCATTGTTACAACTTCAACAGGAAGATTCGTTCTGTATATCTTCTTTGTTCTCGAAAGTTCCAAATTTCGACCAACTATATAATAGAAAAAATTAATAAAAGAAAATAATCATGACTTGTTTCCATTTATCGCAATTAATATAAAAAACATTGACTTAAACTCACGTTCCCCTTTAGCTGGAACAGACTTGAAAATATTTTTCCTTAAGCTTGGAACTGTTTTGGCAGCTATTTCAGTCATTCTTTTGTTCCATTCATCTTCATAAGCTCTCATGTCTTTAGCCAAATTGATATACTCTTTACATGCCTAATAAGAACAAAATTGTAATAGGATTAAGATGTTATGTATCTAATGATTCTCTACCTACGAATGCAGATAAAAATTAAAAATAAAGTTAGCTAATTACTTGTTGTCCCATTTCTGTGGCAATGATATCCTCTTGTGATTTGAATTTGAGAATTGTCTTTCGAATGTAATTGAAAAGCATCCTCACCCACCAGACTCGTCCAGACATTGGAGGATTGTATTTTTGAAGTGGGGGATTGTCTTTATTTTCCTGTTAAGATAAAACATTACTTCCACGCCACTATCAAAATAAACAACTAATTACCTTTAAACTATACCATGTGTCAAACCCCAATGTAATTTTGGTTTAATTTTAAAATTACCTCAAAGAATTCTCTAACGGTCTTCACTTCTTGAATGTAAATGTTTAGAGTATCTTCAAACTTTTTCATGAGTTTGGCGTGAATTTTATCCCGAGTTTCAATGTATTTAAATTTCATAAGCATTTCAAAAGCATTATCTGAAGACCTATGGAATAATTAAAAAATAACAGTATATGATTTTATTGTATAATGAATGAAAGTTTGTTTTGTTAGAACTTATAAATGTTTGAATGAAATTGCCATTTGATTTAATATAATAATGCAGTATTAATTAAATAATGAAAAATACTTGATAATTGCAAACGCTTCGTCAATAAATCTGTTTGCCTCATTTTCAAGAAGAATCACGTCTTTCCTCAAATCATCCAAAAGTTCCCTCCAAAGTTTAAAATTTCTCGCAATGAAGGGATCAAAAGTAATTTCCATGAAGGGCTTCACCAGATCGTAGGAACTTTTGAGAGCATCTTCAATTTTCTTCGGATCTCCAACAATTGCTTTGAGTTCAGGTCCAAAAAAGTTGTAAAATTCTTGTAAAACAATTGCAATTTCATCCAAGTGCTGAGCAATTGACGCTGCGTAGTCGGTTTTGGAGAAAAGTTTCCTTCTGTCAAATTCCCATCTCATGCCTTTTCCTTTCTGTTCGATATCATCTCTCGTCTTCTTATATTTTTCTTTCCAATTTATGAGGAGTTTACGAGCAGAATCGCAAAGTTCCATGGCCTCTATTATATCTCTATAAGGAATCAAGCCGTTACATTTGACTCATGTATTTGACCATTAAAAGTTTAACTCTGGCTTTGGCTATAAAAATCCATGCACCTTTTAAAAAGCTCCTTTGGATGAATAATTTGAGTAACACGATCATAAAGAAGCTTTGCAATCATTTCAAGAAGCCCACACATTCGTTCGTCTTTGTTGTAATGCCTTGAGAGCATCCAGATCAGTTGGAGCCCTTCGAGAATGTGAGGAATTGCTTCATTCATCACGTTGAAATCATTTGAGTCTGTAAGAGCCTATATAGCATTTATAATTAATATTGCCTTCACAAATAGTTAAATAAATTTCTTAAATTATGTAAATTCAAATGTTATTTACTATGAGATGATGCTCAATTGGAGATAAAAATCTGCTAATGTCTTCAGCCTCTTTCAATTTCTTTTGAACATCAGACATGACATGCTCGATAGAAGGAAGAATGTCAGATCCATTGAGTTTCAAGACTTCCAATGTATTTCGAACCTCTTTTGTTTTTAATTGATCGTTGAGACCAGCAAGGAAAGCATATCTTGATCGCCAAAACTCAAGTTCTCCAAGTGGAGTAAACCCTGTCTGTTTCTACAAAATTAACATTATTAATTTCAATAATTAATCAGATCAGTTCAATGAATTTTATTTGAAAACTTATTCAAATATACAGAATTACTAATTTAACACTTTAAAACCTTTTGAATCTTATTCTCTAAGGTATCTGCAAGCTCTTGGATCCATAAACTTCCATGTTCTTCCAATTTACCTACAAACTCTTTGGTCGTTGCCAATTCCTCGAAATTTGGATTTTCCATGTTGAACTCTTCGATTTTTGAGATTGTCAACTTGATTTCACCTTCCATTTGGTGAATAGCCCTTCAGTACAAAACATTAGTTAAGTAATTAAACTAAAATTAACTTTCAGTAAACTCAATTCATATTCTTAGTTTATTAAAGTATTAAATCAAAAACCTTCCAAGAACTTTTAGGAACTTTCCTAGTTGATTTGTAACATCATTCTTCATTTTTTCTTTCTGTTGTTTACTCAAATTACTATGATAAATCCGCTGTTGTGAAAATCTCCTCGCTGGTTCATCAACGTCCATCCAGTTTTGTACCAGCGGACCATAAACTTTAGACAAAATCGCTTCAATGGACTTCAGATTAAGTCCTTTCATTGCTCTATTTTGAAGATTCTCAGGTAAGATGTCTTGAGTCTCTTGAGTCAAAGACATTGTCCACTCTTTGGGCACGAGAAGTGGAACAAAAGCACAGCGTTGCCGGAAGATTCCTTACTAAGCACTCAATGTAACGTTTTGGAGAGTTGTAATTTTAAAAATCGATGTAAGAAATCAAAATCTGAAATAATGATTTTTTTTATTTAAAATGTTTATAATGATCAAAGTCACTGGAAGATATCTCAAAAATTCAGAATTGAATATCCCAAATAACCGTGTTTCCATAGTATCGAGCTGAGAGGTCGTTTATCGACCTGAACGATAAAATATGATCGCTCCCCATGTTCTCTACTTCATTCCTAGAAAACATGTAGAAGGGTTTATAATGTAGAGTTAATTCAGCCAGTGACGAGGACGAAATGATTGGAGAGTGTTGTCAACCCGCTAGAACAAGACCGCACTCATTGACCAAGTGACCGCTTAAAAAACTGATCGATATGTATAAGTATTGGTATGGATGGGTATAGTACTAGGTATATGAATAATAATTGGAAGCCTTGTACTACCTGTTCTCTAATCTGGGAATCGAATGAGTAAATGGAATCTTTGGTTTCCTTTCCTTATGTCACCACCCGGCCTTTTAATATAGTGATGAAGAATACGCCAATTGCGTTGAATTTAAAACCATAGATTTCGGCATGAACTTCCGAAAACATTATATAGGATTCAGAAGATTGAAAGAATTTATGCAAATATGACTTATTTTTTATACGGTCAGCGAAACATCTCGTCTATAAATAGACATTTTCAAATGTAAAAATAATATATGTATAGGGTGTCTAACTATTAAAGTATCCATCGTGTCTGAGAATATTATACAAGTTGGAATATCATGTTATACATCAATCGAAAGAGCATGAAAAGTTACATAATGAGATAAATTTCAGATTGATGTCTCACCGTTTGAATTTTTAATAGTTAGACACCTATATTCTCACATAATTTTAAACTTGTAATTGCCTATAATAATAAAAAATTTAATATATGATTTTGATCAAAGAGCTAATAATTTCTGAATAAGAAATGTTCAAGTATTCATATGAAAGCATGCTAGGAAAATAACAAAATATGCATTGGTCTTCGTGTGGCACGCATATCCTTTGCAAATAAAATGGGGCATGGTGAGAAATTTTTCTTTGATAGGCATTAGCGGTGTTCATTTTTTACCCCTTTGGCTGCCGCTCTTCCTTTTTGTTGAGCTTCTCATGGCATTGGGGAGATGAGGTTTTTTGGATGGATGCATGCCACAAGGGCAACAACGCATCACGCACCCAGAGTGGATCCAACAAACAAGGACTTCCAACTCCTTCCTGTTATTCTTTGGCATTTTACAAGGAAATCTAAGAGATCTGTCAGGTTCTTTCTATGCAATTTTCAAATTTGAAATGCTCTGCAACTCTCAAGGTTTTACCGAACAAGAGAAGAAACCCAATCTGATTCAATTCCAATCTGACCATATTTTTGAGGAAGATAACAAAGACACAGTTAAAATAATCTTGAGTTCACCCTGTTCACCTACTACTTCCCATATAAAAGTTATATCTTCCACTTCGTTTGAACCCGAGTCACAAGAAGAGTCGTGTGCTATAGGAAGCCCGATTATTATTCAAAGCTATTTACGTTGTTTAATTTGCAATCATGAACTCCCAAGTGAATATGAAGAAGCAGGCACCAAAGATTTTGCACGAGGAAGACGATCTCGTGCAGATCAAAAAGATGCTGCTACTAAGAAAAAACTCACTAAATTCTTCTCAGCAATCCTCGGAATTGAAGCAGAATTGCGAGCATTTGACGAGGATCATGCATTTGAGACGAATGAGAAGAAGGAATTCCAATTCTGCTCAACTTGCCAGAATGAAATTTCGATTTTGCATCAGCTTCATACTGACTTCCTTGATGTCCAGAAGAAGTTTGAAGAAAAGCGAGATAAACTATCTGCTCAGATTGTTGAAACATTCTTAGCTAATGAAAGGCCCCACCTCTCCGCTCAATTTTTGTCTCAGGAACCCAATCTTTTTTTATTTTCAAGTAAGCTTCCAAAATCATTCTAAAATAAAGTTTATAATCAAAATTGCAAATTATCTAATTTAATAAAATTAAACATTTTCTAGATTGGAAAAAGATGTATTCGAAAAATGAGTTAATCCCAGAAGTTGAGCATAAAGAAAATGAACCTCCTGGAGAAACTCGCAATCGCAACACCAAACTAGAAAAGAAACTGAAGATAAGAAAATTGTAAATAAAGATTTTTCTCTTATATAAATATAAATTAGTTAATTATTTTACTATCCATTACCTTATTACATAATTAGATTACAGACCTATTTACATAATTTCTTTGTTGGTTTTCTTCCAAAAATTACCGCTATGAACTTTAAATGCGTAATCCTTCTAGTTATACTTATGCAAATGAAGCTTGGGTTATAAGCTGGATAAATTACGCACAATTCAGAAATTAGTTATTTAAATAATGATTTTCTTTTCTTGATTCAAGGATTGATTTACAAAATATGAACTCTCATTTCAACATCTCCAAATTATCAGTTGTTCGAAAAGAAAAGAAAATTTTATTCCAACTCGGAACTCCAAGAGAAAAATTAAAATTAACATGTCTAAAATGTTCAATCTCGTTTGATAAATTGGACTCTTTCAATGTTCATTTGAGACGACATAAAATGAAGTCGAAAACGAAGCTTTTGAATTGCTTCAATTGTAACAAGAAATTCGAGTCGAGGAAAATTCTTTACCAACACAAGTTAACTCACATGAGTGAGAACGATCAGAAAATGCATTGCGTTAAATGCAACATGAAATTCGCGAAGCGAGCTCTCTACAATTCCCATATGAAGATTCACAATGGAAAAACATATGTGTGCGAAATATGCAATTCCGTCCTTGAAAATCAAAGTCAATTAAAGAAGCATATGGCATTCCATTCAAACGTTGACATAAGTGAGCCTGACCTTTTTTCTTGCAAGACATGCTCGAAAACTTATCTTAGAGCTGAGGAATTGAGCAAACATTTGAGGATCCATGAAGATGAAGACGTAATTGGATGTGAATTTTGCGGAATGGCTTTCAAGTCAGATCCTATATTGAAGGAGCATATAAGAAGTTTTCACTCTGGAGGAAATCCTTACCTTTGCGAAGTATCTGGTTGCAATCAGAGATTTTCATCTGAATCCCTTATGGTCTCACATTTGAAGATTCATAGACCCAAGGAATTTATTTGCAGCGTAAGTACCTATTTTTTATTTTCAAGTTTTGGGATTTAAATGCTTTTTCAAAATAATTGTCAAAATTCATATTCATTTGATCTTAGGATTGCGGAAAAGCGTGTCGATCTCGAGACGGATTAAGGAAACATCTTCTAACTCACAAAGGACAAAAGCCGTTCCAATGTCATGAATGCAATTTGGGATTTATTGAAAAGAAATCTTATGATTCTCATATGACGAAGCATACTGGCAAATTGCCATTTATTTGCAATATATGCCCTCAATCCACCGGGTTCAAAGATTCTAAGCACCTTCGACAGCACAAGTTTGAAACACACCCTGAAACAATCAAGTCTGACAAGAAATTCACTTGTGAATATTGTTGGAACGGATTTAGTTCGTCTGAGAATCTGGCTACACATGTTCAAAAATCTCATGAAAGATATAAATGCAACGTGAGTCATTTCTAGATCGTGTGATTATTTTATTTACGAATATTTATAATAATAGCTTATTTTATGTTGTAATTTTATTTGATTGCATTTACAGAGTTGCGATCGAGTTTTCAAACTAGGAGATCATTTGAGACGACACATGTACATTCACACGGGCGAAAAGCCTTACAAATGTAATCTGTGTGAAAAGGCATTTAATCAAGAATCTAATTTGAAAGAACACCTGTAAGATAAATAATCATTCATAAAAATAATTCAATTAAATAGTTAAATTAAACTTTTATTCCTCACATTTAGGTATCGACATTCCGGTATTCGCCCTCATCAATGTTCCATTTGCTCAGGAGTTGGCTTCTTGAGAAAAGTTCATCTTAAAGATCATATGATGAAAGAACATGGAATTTCCGAAGTTCCATCGCTTCCAATGGGTCGAGCTGCCACAAATGCCAGGAAAATAGGAAAACATCCTTTGCAAATAGCCATTGCGAAATCAGCGGCCGCTCAAGGAAAAGTTACTCAAAATCCTGCCAAGAAAAAAAGTATTGCTTGCATTTTTTTTGATGAATATACATTTTCTCTGTTAGTTCTTATTTTTTATTAAGAAATTTATTCAATGAAATGATTCAATATTGTTATAAATTAGTTCAAATATAAATTTTTTAGGAAATGAACCAGATGAGATTCTTCCAACGTTGGAAATTACTTCAGTTGACTCAAATTCTTATTTTCAAGTTGATGATCCGAGTCAAGATAGACAGATTGTTTATATCGTTAAATAGCAATAAGTATTTTATTAAATATTAGATCGTAACATTATGATTTATAATATTATTTCCGAACATTATTTGCCCCTCATTTTCATTTAACAATTATAATATATTATGATGTTTTGTATTAAATTTAAAATATGAAAGAAATTATTATGATTAAATAAATAAAGCAAAAAATAAAGACTAAACCAATTTAATGTTTTATTTAATTCATTGACTTTATTTTATGACACTGCATTTAAATGGTTGTTTTTTATTAAAATTAGGTAGGTAGGAACTTACTGGGATAAAATATATTTACATTAAAATGAAATACTCATCTCATATTTAATATTTATAAGCATACACGAGATAATTTTATGATAAGTTAAAATGTTTTGAATTAAAATTCTTTGATGTTGGTTAATTGGTTAGTGCGTAGAAGAAAGACATAATTAAGTTTTTGAAAATATTTGTATCAATCGATTTATAGAGCTATGTATATATGTATATATATTTAAAATTGTGGTTGTAATTAACCCGATTTTTGTACTATCTATATACGCACGTACCAATTTGCAATCACATTTTGATTCTTTATATATACAATTAAAAAATATAACATTGAGCTATAGTATTTGAAGTCAAATAGTAAATGAATCACTAAAATTTAAAAAGTACTATTATATATGTGCTAATATAATATACTTTTATACTTATCACACAAATAAAATCGACGTTATTTTGTTGTTAAAATAAAGGAAGGCTTACAAATATCAAGCACAATCACACTTGGTAAATTATACATATATTATATGTAAATTAAATATTTATTTAAAACGATCTCTCGCATCATTGCAAATGGGAATTTCATTAGAAATCAAACTAAAAATTTTGATTGAGATTTTTGAAAGGCAGAGGATATAGAATATTTCCTATTTATGGTTGGTTCAAAAATATATAATATATTTAGATTTAAAAGATTTAGGTACTTGATTGCTCTGATAGGTTGTGCTTTTATGGTAAAATAAAGGATTGAATGAAATTTAAGATGGAATTTTTAAGCTTCTTCGTCTTCCATTTGAAGGTGCAAATAAGGATAAGCTGTTGGATTTGGATTCTTCTTTTTGTTTCTCAAATACGCTCCGAAGATGATGGACATTGCAAAGAGAAATGTAAACAGACTGAAGATAACCACCACTGGAAAAAACATATTATTATGAAATTTCATTTAATTAATAATGAGTAATTAGCGTCCAAATTCCAAACTAAAGAATTATAGCCTTTGTTTTTAAAAACGTACATCCCATCGTGATTCCGAGTGTATCATATATCGACGTCTGTGGTTTGCATTCTCCGTGCCAGTCTACAGGAATCATTGGATTGGTCAGATTCTGAAAATCTTCTAGTAAGCAATACATTTGACATCCAGGGATAGTTAAAACATAAGGTTTCTCTGTTGAATTTCTGTATGAAATCTATAAATTAAAAAAATAATTAAATATTTTTTTATCAACCAATTAATCCACCAATTAACAATTATTCATATTTATTATGTAATTAGCTACTCAATATATGCATTATATGTTCTTATGAAATTCTAAAAAGCAAACCTTCAAATAAAAGTCTCCTGACGTGGTATTCTCATATAAATCAAACATCGTTAGAACGGCGTAAGGAATAATGTGAAGCTCGAAGATATTGAGAGTATTGAGAATGGAAGCAACAGTTGTATCATGGCCCGAGAACATAATCAACTTTCTCCTCTCGTCCATGATTTTTTCTTTTTTCTCTATCATGTTTTTGGTGAGTTCTTGGAGTAATGGACCTCCTTTTAATCTCTTCATTGCATCAGTGTAGGAAATCATTTTGAAGCTAATGAGCGTTAGCTTAATCATCTGATCATATATCGTGTCATTTTTAAATATTTCCTCAGTCCAATTTGGAAGTGTATAGTTGTGAATTTGCTACAATTCAAATATTTTGATTACAGGTTAAACGTTATTTGAATTCAAAAGATTTATTAAAAGTCATTTTTATTAGATTTACTTCAATCCTGAGCGTGTCAAAAAGAAAATCAACATCTTCAGGCTTTGAAATGTTTTGACCCGAATGAAGACTCAGAAATTCATATAACGGTTTGCTTTCTTCGTTAAGATTTTTAAATTCTTCGGTTTGAAATAAATCCTTATACAGTTGATCATATCTTGGGCAAGAAGCACTCATTTTTAATTTCTAAAAACAATTTTTATTAGTAAAAAATTAAATAGAAGATTTAGGTAACAAAATAATTTGCATTGATTAGTATAAATTTAGTCCTAGTCGGCACAATAAAAGTTTTTATGAGAATCAGATAGAATTACATTGTCCTCGGTAGTTGGAATACTATGAACAGGAATTGGTTGCCATTTGAGTCCATCGTTCCAAATACTTTGGTTGTCATTTGGCGGGTAGAAGCCTGCTAAATTCGCTTCTGCACTCATCAAGGCTCGATCAACATTCGAACTCTCGACGTGAATCTCATAAGGGGAGTAAGAACTACCAACCAAGGAATTGTAATGATCTCGAAGAAATTGGCCAAGTTTGAACTGTTGCATTTTTCCTAACTGTTTTAAGAAAAACAAATATAATGAATAAAAATTGACATTTTTAAAGAAGATATTATCATAAGAAGTAAAACTTCAATACGCCTTCACCATATATTATTGTTACCTTTGTTAGTTGGCCATATCCTTCAGGCCAAAATGACTCGTTCTTGTATGGATCATTCGGATAAGGATTAATTGGATTTCGATCTCCGTGTCTGAATAACTAAATAAAATGAAATGTTGAAATGGTTAAAAAGTTAAAATGTATTGGTTTATAATATTGTTCATAAGAAAATTGATTCAAAGGAAAAACTTACGACTTGAGATAACCGCAATGTTAAATATTTTTCATGTTCCCAGTGCCCATAAACTCTCGAATGGAAAACAGAGATAAGGAAGACGAAGAGGTAAAATATATAATTCATTATGAATAAAAGCTCCGACAAATTCAGTCTTAAAATCTTAAATTGGTAAAATATTGAAACTGATTTCTTCAATGTACTGGCATGTATAGTGCTGAAACGTGCTTTGTTCCTTTTAATTGTAGTTAAAACACAACGCTGCTGCTAATTATTTCTTGATGTCTTGATCCATTCATGCAATAAAATTTCGCGAATTCAGACTTCATTGACAATGTGATAAAAGTCTTCATACTATTTCAATCCTATAAATTAATCAAAATGTCAAATTATTAAAATTCCTTATATTACTATCATAAGAATAGAAGTACAAGAAAATCTTCATAATGTTTATATATCTAATTTAATACCAGACTGTTTTAGTAAAGTTAAAAAATTAATGACCTAACCAATTTCAAAAATATAAAATAATGACTTTCACAATACTATTAAAACTGATGACTGATTACAAACGAGATCGTGATTATTAGATAAGTTAGGCCTCCATGATAAGATTATTCTGATAACTGTTTTATTCACTAATACGTAAAATTATATTTTGCAGAGTTAGCGAGTAATGTAAACTGTAAATATCTAATCATAAACTTAAATTATATTACTTATGGTTTGCATAATAAAATAAAATGTATTAGGTTTAGTTTAAAAAGTCTATCTATCTATGTAATAAGTACACAGTTTCAATATAAATACAACATTGATTACGTTTCAAAAACAGGCATAATTAATAATATTACATAGAGAGATAAATTAGAGAGATTATAATTTATACACATTCGACATTTCGCAAACTATGTGAATATATGACTTACACAGCAAGAACCACGAATACTGAAGAGAAGCTTTTCTTCCATATGTGAACGAAACATCCAGGAAGGCAAAATCTCGAATGCAATGTCTTTGTTTCAATTTAATGACTAAATACTTTAAATTGCAATAATACTGATGATTTTATATCTTTAATTTGAATATAAATTCTCTAATGAATATATATAATAAAAATTATCAAGATTATAATACTAAAAATTTAAACTATATTTCAACATGAATATATAGCTTCTCTCGTCTGCTCTTCAAGTAATATTTTGTCTGGATTCATAAAATGATGTGCGATTATCTAAATGTGTGTGGATAAAAATTAAAAAGGTGTCGTTTGTGCAAATAGGTTAATGCTATACGTTGACATTCTCCATCTAATTGAGTTTATATGCCTAACGAATTAAGTCTACGCACAACTCCTCTCTAAACCTATGATGGAATACACCTAATACTTTTGCAAAAACATAAGAGAAGATTTCTCTTTAAACTCCCTATAGATGCTATGTGCTATACCTGCTATTTATTCGATATCCTGTTATTGCAAAAGAGCGTTCCCTACCTTTAGCTTTTGTTATCCTGTCCCTTTACATTTATTGAGCGGGAACTCGTCTCATTTCAGTCCAAGATTCTTCGCAAAGGAGATTCCGCTCGCTCATTGCCAGTTTGTCAGAAAACAGAGGAGTCGGATGTTCAAGTCACTCCGATCTATCCTTTAATTTCAAGTACAAATATAATTTAATCTTGTGGTCTGTTAAAGTTATTTATCAAGATGCCGTGCGAAATGATTACGCTTCAACTTGGCCAATGTGGCAATCAAAGTAAGTTTTCCGATTTTCTGTCATAATCTCGATATGCATAATAGGTATATGGCTATATGCATATTTGCAAATACTTGTAATATTTTTAAATTATAATGTTGATGTGTTTAGGCATAAAAATCTTAGGATAATTATAAAGACGTTTGACATTTATAGTTGGCTTCGAGTTTTGGAAAAAGTTATGTGCCGAACATGGGATCAACCCCGAAGGAACGCTCGAGTCGTACGCTCATGAAGGTGTGGACAGAAAAGATGTCTTCTTCTACCAAGCTGACGATGAACATTACATCCCTCGAGCCGTCCTCCTTGATTTAGAACCAAGGGTCATCAATTCAATTCTCTCTTCAAACTTCTCAAAAGTAAAACTTCCTTTGAATGTTTAAAGTCTTATGTACACATTAGAATTGAGTTTTTTATGGATCTCATTCTTGGAGCAATATCTTGCTATATTAATGCTTAATTAATTGCTAATTTAATTACCTACAGGAATTCTTAGAATGTTGAGCATAATGAACAATTACCATAATTTACTATTAAGAAATTATTCTTATTTCCCAGCTTTATAATCCTGAGAACGTATATTTGTCGCAAGACGGAGGTGGGGCCGGAAACAATTGGGCTGCTGGCTACGGTAGAGGAAATGGAATCAATGAAGAGATTTTTGACATTATTGATAGAGAAGCAGAAGGCAGTGACAGCCTTGAGGTATTCTTTTACTAAATTAATCTCAAATATTGTTATTTCTATAAAAAAATAATTTAACTAAATAATCGTTTATAAATATTCTTCAAGGGTTTTGTCCTATGTCATTCTATTGCGGGAGGAACGGGATCTGGAATGGGTTCTTATCTCTTGGAGAAATTGACCGATCGATTCCCTAAAAAGCTTGTTCAAACTTACAGTGTTTTCCCAAATCAAGATGAAATTAGGTAAGAAATTATCCACCACATTCATGCACCACATGAAATGGAAAGATGTAGATGTAGAAAGATTAAGAAAGAAAAAGATCTTATTAATACCAATTTGTTTTAATTGTTTAAAATATTTTTATTCAAGTGACGTTGTCGTTCAACCTTACAATTCTCTCTTGACGTTGAAGCGTTTAACACAAAGCGCTGATTGTGTTGTTGTGCTCGATAACACAGCACTTAATCGAATTGCATCCGATCGTCTTCATATTGAGAATCCTTCATTTACTCAAATCAACTCCCTCGTATCAACAATTATGTCAGTGAGCACTGCGACTCTTCGATATCCGTCGTACATGAACAATGACCTAATTGGTCTCATTTCTCCGTTGATTCCAACTCCACGGCTTCATTTCCTCATGACTGGCTACACTCCTCTTACTTCTGATCACGAAGGAACTTCGATTCGAAAAACGACAGTTCTTGATGTAATGCGAAGACTCCTTCAACCAAAGAACATGATGGTTTCCACTGCACACGACCGCAGTGCTCATCACAAGTACATCTCAATCCTCAACATTATTCAGGTATACATAATAAAATAAGCATAATAAAATTATTGGTTGATCAAAGCATTTATATTTTTATTTTGGTTATTATTTGTTACCATTATTATTATTTAACTTTTTAATAAAAGAAAGACTTTTATTTAGGGTGAAGTCGATCCTGGACAGGTGCACAAATCCCTACAGAGAATTCGTGAAAGAAAATTGGCCAATTTTATTACATGGAGTCCTGCTAGTATTCAAGTTGCCCTATCAAGAAAGTCGCCTTATATTCAAACAGCTCATCGAGTTTCCGGTTTAATGTTGGCCAATCACACGAACATTTCTTCTGTAATTTGTCTTTTGATTAAAATTACCTTAAGTGTATTCCAATTTTAATTAATCTTATTATTATTAATTAATTTTAAATTTAATTAACAGCTCTTCACAAATGTATTGAAACAATACGACAAACTTCGCAAGCGTGAAGCTTTTCTTGATCAATTCCGGAAAGAAGAAATTTTCAAGGAGAATTTAAACGAACTAGATGAATCGCGAGACGTTGTTCAAGACTTGGTCGACGAATACGAAGCTGCCACGAAATCCGATTATCTTCAATGGGGCCTTCACAAACTAGTAATTTTTTTCTATTTTTACCTTATTTGTTTTAGATGTTTTTCATAATTTATACAAAATGCTTAATAATTTTGTATGATTATTTCAGAGTCAGGGGACTTACTAAAGAAAAATATCTTCCAAAATGCGTGTTTTGCTCTTTATAATAATTACATTATATTTGCATGTTAGTTATGTAAATAATATCATCTTGTTATGCAAATAATATAGATAATACTGCCAAAAATTTTAATTGGAATTTTTTTAATCTACGATCCGATATAAAATGAAATAAGATAACGTTTACAATTATGCTGCCATTTGTCAAATAATGTTTAATTATCAATTATCATTTTACATTTTTTAAAAAAATTACTCTTGTTTATTTATGTGAAAACTTTTACGTTGTAACTCTACAATTAATGCGCTTATTTGAATTTGTTGTGTTCTATAGTGTTTCAAACCTTTTTACTTTCATAAAATATTTAATTTAATTCTGAAAATAAATTGAGATTGTAATCAATAATTTTTTAATATTATATTTAATAAATTCCATTTACCTCCCACCTAAATTCATTTAATAATTAAAAATTCACAACCTTCATTAAAAATAAGTTAAAAAATGGTAAACTACAATGCATTTTATATGCTTTGCTGTCATTGAAAATAGAAGTTGAGATCTATAATAGAGGAACATAAATATTTCGTGAAAAACCACAAGCACAATAGCACAAGTGTAATTTTATACTTATCCTTATTGTCATTCTCCAAGCCTTGTATAATTATTTACTTATATACTAGATTTGTAAAGAAAAAGTTAAAATTGTCAAGTTGTTGGGTTCAAGCAGGGTTCCAGTAGGAGGAAGGTGGAGAAGAGGGAAAAGTTTTTCTCCCACTACCACTGTTGGCCATCCATGTAGTCAGCATATGCTTGGCATCGACATAAACGATGAATAAATTTGAAATTGTGTGCCAGAGACGACTGTCGACTGGAGAGTTGTAGAATTGCTAACATATGAAATCACTCGCGGCAAACGACAAAGCTTCTCCCGCACCCTAAGTTTTAATCAATAACAGTTATTCAATAATGGACTGATCATCCCAGTACTGGTCATTTATATGATCATATCATTATAAGGAAGCTTCTGAAGTTTCTGAAGAGATCATTTGTGGTGTATTGGGAAAATTGCTTTAGATTCGTTTGTTTTTTAGAAATTCGGTTATAACTTGTGATTTATAACTTGATATAATTTTCATCATCTTTTTGTTCTCGTTATAAAATCAGTTATTCTGTTTTAATAGGTGAGAATTTTTCGACTCTTGATAAGGGTAAATGGTAAATCTAACAAGAATAATTATATTATATTGGTTTTTAAATTAAAAGTAAAGTAACATTTTATATAGTTAGTAATATTGAAAGACGTATGACTATTCTAATTCTTATAAGGAACATTACTAGTGCTGCTGACTGCTTTACATATAATTAAATAAAAGATATATAAATAAAAATATTTAGTAATATAATAATTATATAATAATGATGTTAAGTTTAGAGTTTAGCATTAAAGTAAGCAAACTTCTTAGCGTACTCGTTAATAAGATCTTTTTCGATTATTTATTTGCTATTTATTTAAAGATTTTATAATATTTTATAGATCTTTATACTATGGAAGAAGAATTTAACGGTGAGAATGGTGATTCCGTCCAAGTATACGTCGAATCTTGTCTGATTTGCAATGAACAATGTTATCTTCAACCACTCAACTCCAGATCAACTATTGACATTAAAGAAAAATTAAGAATCCGCGAGATTAGAGAAGTCATTTATAAAGCCTTTGACATCAATGTGGGACAGAATTTCATCTTGGAAAACAACACCGAAATCCCGCTCTGTTCATCTTGCACTTTCCTTTGTGGGCAACTCAAAATGGTTCAAGAGAAGATTGAAGGGCTCGACAAAGACTATCAAAAAATAAAGGAAAAGCTCGCCTACAAAATTGTTGACCTCATGAGAAAGAGCGGAAGTGTTGGACCTGAGAAGAATTTTCAACTTCGAAGTCAATCTTCAAGTGCTCTATTGAATTCCATGAAAATCTCAGAAACTGAATCAATTCAACATCTTATTTATGAGAGTACGGAATTTCATAAAATTATTATTTATTTAATGATATTCGCATAATATTTTTAATATTCCTATTATAAATTAATTAATTTAATTTAATTTGGTCAGGTTGGCATCCACATTTTGTCAAAATGAAAGAAGCTGAAAAAATTAAACAGATTCCTCGACTTAAAACCGGATCACTCCAAGGAATGCCTGGAATCAAAATCCTACAAGTTTCCTCTTTAGAACAAATGGAAGGAAATTTTCAACCTCCTCAAAATGCCATATTTCTTCGACCAAAAGACCTTGAAATGCTGAACGATGGTCGTAAAAAGACTCAGCTGGACTTGGACAATAAACCAAATATCATTAAAAGGCCAATTGAAGATTCAACAGATATTCACAATAATATTGTTGGCTTAGATGGAAACCCTGATTTCGTGTTGGGTTATGCAAAGCCACCAGCAAAGCCCAGTACGAGCAGATCGATCTCACCACCTATCATTGACGAGGAGGCAGGAGATCTTGAGCCTGAAACAATGACTATTACTCCTGAATTGGGTGACCCGAGCCAGCTTATCGAGGTTGATGAAGATAAGGATTCCTTCGAAGATAACACGGAGTTTCCTGGATGGGATGGATCGCATCAAACTTTTACTCAAATTGACGGTGATGATCAAATTGAACAGATTACAATTATCAATAATGACAATTCAGATTCATTTAAAATTGGCGAGGTTCCCATTAAGAGGTTTGTTCACTTGAATACTTTGACCTATTATCGGTCTGAAACCAAGGTGACACATATTTCTCTTACATGTCACTTGTATTTATATGTTATCAAATTAGAAACCAAGTGACATGTAAGAGAAATATGTGTCATCTTGGTTTCAGCCGATATTAATTTTAAATTGTAATTGTGTATAAAACCTTCATAATTTTATAATAATGTATTATAAAAATGTTTCATTTATATTTTTATATATTCATTTAGGATAAGTGTGGACATGGATCAAGGTGCAAATGAAGTCGAATCAATGCAGGATTCAGATGGACTCTACATGTGCATGTTTTGTGATGCAAGATATATTCATAAATATCCATTCAGGTTGGCTTAAATTTTATTGATAAGCTATTATATATGTTTACATTTAATTTTACAATAATATAAATATATGTATAATTAAAAACTTCTTTGAATTTTCAGAGATCATTTAAAAACCCATACTGGAGAAGGTCCTCAATGCAAAATATGCAATAAAGTATTCCCAAAGGTTAACAAAAATTAATTTAAACATTTGATTCATTCTCAATATATCAACTGCTTCTAATTTTATAATTATTAATCTATCTCTTGTTCAATTAAAAAATATATAATTTATTCTCTTTTATGATTAGAGTCACAATTTAATGCTTCACATGCGAACTCACACGGGAGAAAAACCCTATCATTGTGAAACCTGCGGAAAGTCATTTGCCGATAAATCGAATTTGAAAGTTCATTATAGGACGCACACTGGTATTTATCTTTCCAATTTATAAATATTTTATATTGTACTGGTCATGAATATTAATCTTGAAATTCAACATGAATCAATTATTCTAATTGTGCCAACATTTTTTGTATTATATTTTTAATAGGAGTGAAGCCATACGCTTGTGAATTTTGTAATCAGACGTTCGTAAATAGTTCGAGACTTGTGGTTCATCGCCGACTTCATACAGAAGATAAAGCTTATAGGTGTAAGATCTGCAGTAAACCTTTCAATACCGCCACTCAGATGTACTCTCATCAAAGAATTCACAAGGAAGCGGAAAATTCTCCGAAGCCTTTCCCTTGCACAGAATGTGATAAGTCCTACTCGAGCAGCAATAGCCTTTCGCTCCATATGACGACTCTTCATCCAAATGCTTAGTGCTACATAGAATTTTCATTTGTTCTCACTCACTATTAATAGTTATATAATTTTTTTAAATAGTTATGTTATTGCTATATACCTAGTTTAATTATAATAAAATATATTTTTCTATCTTATTATCCTTAAAATAATTCAAAATGATCATTTTATGTACATAAAATATTGGACACAATGAATAATTAATAATATATAAGTATGTTAGATTTGAACCAAGGTTTGAACAGGTAAATGGAAATTAAAAATCATCTTATTGTTAAAACACTGTTCTTGAAATAAAATATTATTCACTAGTTTTTCAATTGTTTCAATTATTTTAACCTAAGAATTACTTTAATAATTAGGTGCATTGCTTGTTGAAGCCTGAAAGAAATCCAATAGAAGTTCAAAGTCTTGCCGATCTAAAACTTCGATTAAATGAGGAACACGATCTTTCACATTGATTCCGTTGTATTTATGCTTGTCGATATACAAGTCGGTAATCATTCCTATTTAAGGATAAGAAATATAACCATTTTGTTTAGAAATGTTAGCTTTACTATAAATAATTACCATATAGTCTATCCAGATATGACGGCTGCCTTTTATGAAGACTTTTCAGCTTCTCGGAATTTTGTAGTATGTATTTATACTCGGGAGATAAGAAAGAGTTAGCATCATTGTCGTGAGCTTCAATTTCTTTTAATGTCTCAATCAACGAGACCTAAAATTATATTTTATTGAAACCTTTTATACTTAATTTTTAAGTTGTAAATAGAAACTTATAACTAATATTTTGCGTATTTGTTTTAATAAATAACCTGTTTGGATAATACAAGAAATCCGTCAAGTTTTGGTCGAATCAATTGCAATGTATGTAAAACGCTTTCCTCGTTGAATTCTAAAAATTAATTGACAATGAGTTTAATGACCTTAGATAGGTTCATTAAAATATTGCTATATATATATATTATAAATATTTATTATAGTTACAAATAAAACTAAAAGATTTTGAAATACAAACCGCTTTCAATTTCAAGGAAAATGTTCTTTTTGGATGCTTCCTTCGAGAGACAGTCTTTAAGGATTGAAATAGTTGACACGTTGTCCGATTGAAAACGAGCTTGACCTTTGCTATTTAACCAAAATATGTAGATATACAAGCGTTTATTCATAAATAATAATTATTGATATTACACATTGTCTACTTCTTTAATGACTTTACAAACCTATAAGAACAATGAAGAATTGTTCCAAGGAATGAAGAGACAAAAGTTAGAGAAGTTTCGCCCGATGATGGGTACCGGTCAGGCATTTCAGGCAAACAGGCAACAAGCCATGAATGCATTTCAGCAATACTGAACTCTCCAGTCATTGACAAACTGTTGTAAGGTCTGCAATTGTAAGATCGATATACTTTTTTTAATCTAAATATACCTAATGATTATTTCAGTTTTTATTGGTCAATCTGTTGAATATTCAGAATCTTCGAAGAATCTTTTAGGGGTAAATTAAGAAGTTTTAGTTTCACGTTTCACCTGTTTTGATCAAATGCATGAGTTCGAACATGAAGTGAAAGGGGTTTGATGGGAAAAGATCTGACTTGACAGCTTTTTGGATGGATTCTTGGTGTGATATATGCTTGAATGGATCCAAATTGTCCTTCAATGGTTCTTATCCGAACTTCAATTCGCGTTGTATTTGCTTGACATCGGAAAGTTGTAAGGAGAAAGTTCCCACTCTAAACAAAAGAAGAAAAATGGTTACATCAATTATGAGAAATAACATGTATTTAAGTATGTACATTAGCGTCGCATTGGCTAAAGCTGACCACGGCTGAATTCTTTTCAACGTCTAGAAGATCCACTGGAACATCGCTTTGAATGAGAATTGTATCAATTGGAGATTCAACTTCCAATACAAGCAAATAAGATGCATCATCTCTGCTTAAGACCATCTGAATAATTGAAAATACCATGAGATATGACATTCAGATCTTCCTGAACGACTTACTTTATCATTAACTTTGAAGTATGGAATACGAGAGAGTCCAGCTGAACCACTTTTCGTTTCTAATTGAAATTTCTCTCTCTCGACTGAGACTTTTTCGCCAAGCTCTTCAATATCACTCCTTTAATGTGCATTTAAAATAAAGAATTGATAAAAGCTGATCAAGTTAGATTTGGATTAAAAAATGAAATTGAATAAGCATAATAAATAATAATTAGATCCGTATGGTTAGTTATTGTTAAATGAGAACAAACTTACTTGAGCTTTATAAGCTTTCTCTTTGTATCTTCGGAAATGGTGTAATTTCCTTCATCGACTCGCATTTTTTTATCTGTTGTTTCAGAGCTCAAGCCAAATACCCATCCTATTTATTACATAAGAACTTGTTGAAATTCTGTTATAAATGTAAATACTATATTATATTCTCAAATTAAACCTGAATTAGTTGCAACGAGTATTTCTTCAAAGCCATCAGCTCCAAAAACTCCACCTTGGACCCCTGTAATGCTCTCACAGCAAGACTATAAGAAATAAGTTAGAGAAGAGTTAGAGTTATACCTATTCATTAGTCATTATTATTTTTTAATTGGGCTATGTGTAATTTTAAATGACAAGTTTTGTTATTGTGGCTTTGTTTATATTGGGTTATATTAATTTTACCTGAGAAAAAATAAGTTTGGGTAGATTAGTTTCATAGTTTTCTGTATCTAAAACATAAACTAAAACAGTTCCATCGTCGCAACCAACAATAAGCTCTTTATTTCCATCGTAAGTGAGATCAAAAAAATCCAGACAAGTAATACCGGCCGACACATCTGTGTCGAATTCCCATTTGACGTTCCCTTCTTCACTATAAAATGAGTTTGACAAAATCATTTTAATATAAATAACAGTTACTCTACTTAAGATTTTTAAGTCACTGACGCTGTTAAAAGAACAAGCCCGAGCTTTCCATCCGTTGTTCCGTAAATAATGTCCCCTCCATTTTCCCCTCCTTCATTGAAAATAAGACTAAGCGTCGTTGGAACTCCTTCGAGATGCACTGAATATTTGACTGTTCCTTTGTTCAACGCTCGCAAAGATCTATCTTTGCAAGCTAATATGGGAATCATTTCTTTGAACTATAAGAAAACGTCAATTTATTTTAAAAAAATTAACCTTTAAATAAAGATAATTAACCTTTTCCAATGAAAGTGCAATCACAAAATTAATTTCATCGTCTGAAACGTAAAATCCCATGTCTTGACAATCTTCAAACTGGTTGAATACGTGAATTCCTGCCACAAGAAGATGACTCCCGTCCACATACCTTCAAATTGCGCTTTAATAGTAAATTCAATATTTGCTCTATATAATTCATTGTATATGAATTTTTATTGATTACATTGATCGTATGGGTTGGCCCAAATTGGTATCGAATTGAAGGAACATTTTAAGTTTCTTCGTATATCCGGTCACAATATTTCCAGTTGCAATGAAAATCTTATCTTTAGGGGTACCTTTAATTACAAGCGTTTAAAAATTGTATCTAGCTAAACAGTCATTTCAATATATAATATATTCCTAATATACTCACCTGGAGCTCCTCCGAGTTGCATTCCAGTAATTGGAATCTGAAGATCCAACTTTCCTACAACTGAGGCTTCGGACCTTTTCCATAGTATAATTTGTAATGTGCCTTCAAGGTTTGCCGTGATGAGCTTTAAGCATAATTATGTCAACTATTTTTTTAAAAAAAACCTTGTATATTTAGTTTAGCTAAATAACCTTGTTTTGAGTATTTTCGCCTGTGTATGAAGGGAGCAACTTGATACAGTTTGGGGATGATGATCCTATCTGGATGTAATCAACCCTTGAAAGAGCTATTTGTATTTCCATATCTTTAATCGATAATCGGTAGGTATATAGGGGTAATTAAGTGAGGCTTTTTTTAATTTAATAGAGAAGAATTGTAGAAATCTTTAATTTTACAATTGTGAAGACTTTTTATTTATAAATGACGTATTGAATTTCTATTGCTTATAGACGAGACCATTAGATAGCATGGGTTTGGGAAGTGTACTGTTTATTACCTGGTGACAATCGATCCATTTTTTCCGGGTAGATTTAGTGGTTGACGTTGAAGCCTCATTCAGACCCGTGCCCGTGTGCTCCTTCGTCGAAAGCCTATGATGCACGATGGGGTTGTAATGAGACTCCGGGTATAGCTCGCGACATTTAATTTTTGATTTTTATTGCAATGTTTAAAGTTTCATATATCCCCAGTACGAAGAACGAGGCGTCGGGAATTTTCATCAGATCGAGACATCCGGTTCATCTTTGAACCAATATTATTATTCTCTCCCTTAATTGTGAAAGTATTTTAGCTGTCAGTGCACTGGAGTGCTCATTCACAGTCACTGTGAAATTCACGAGAAACAAATAGGTATTTTGAATAAAACGCCAACTCTGCCCTCTGAATCATCAAAGGCTAAAGCTTTGCCTTATCAATTAATGAATCGAATCAAGACTATTTTTGTACCTAGTTAAATCACACAAGCGCCAAAGAACAAAGGTGATTAGGTACGTAAATACGTTCCTCTCCTCCTAAGACTCTTATTTTCATACTGGTTTGGTTGAAGAATTAAGCGTCATTCTGACAAGTTACGACTTAAATCCTCTAATGTCTTCGGTGAGTGTATAATGACAATATGCATACTATGAAAAGCACGTGTATCGACCATTTTTTAACATTTCTCTATTTCAATTGACAATTTTTTAATTCAAACCTGCTTATTTTCCCTTAATTACATTCTTTGACTTTTTATTCATTATTATTTTACTAGACATTTGTTCATTTTATAATCATAAGCAATTTACAATTTAATTCTATAGTTTATAAAATCATTTCAGTGTCAAATGAATTCCAAGAAAGATGTTCCGGTGACATTCCCTGAAGACAGCAATAATATTGCTGAGAGTAAAGGAACGTCGCCCAATGCCTGCATTTGTAATCGAAAAATTACCGGAGTTGTTTGCGGAGCTTGTGGATACTCATCCGAAAAACTCCGAAGTCGAAAAACTTGCTCAGTCCATCCTCAAGTAAAAATATTTAATTAATTTCACTACTTTACTACTTAATTAT
The DNA here is from genome assembly GCA_009869795.1 of Neelides sp. FZ-2019. Lineage (NCBI taxonomy): Eukaryota > Metazoa > Arthropoda > Collembola > Neelipleona > Neelidae > Neelides > Neelides sp. FZ-2019. Next base: position 75,716 of record VJMY01000003.1, on the reverse strand, counting down.
TAGTTATAACTATGAAATATACTATACTCAATTAGACTTTGGATAATTAATTAATTAACCATTAAATAATTTACCAAATATTATTTTTTTAATTCAGAGCATTTTTCTAATGGATCATCTCAAATGTCCTAACTGTCACAAGGAAAGATTGACAGAATGTTGAATACTTATCGACTGTTGAAAGGAATTGAATTGAGCACAACGACTACATATGTATATGATTAATTAGTTTTGTATCTTCAATTTGAAACTTTATTTCTTACTTTTACATAACTTGCTTTCAAACACACTAGACATTTTTTGGGAAACAAAATTATTCTTTGGTTGATTAATACGTATTTAGCTTTTATAAATTAATTTGGAACATTTTTAGCTTAATTTTTTGTATTCATATCGAATTTTTTCAAACTCCTTAAAATATTAATCCACCTATTTAATTTCTAACGAATTTTTCTTCTGTTAAGTACATTTTAAAGCACTAACTATATTATTATATTTATAATTGTTTGTTGAATTTCCACTAACTGTACCTGTCTTTCTAGATCAATTATCTATCATGTTATGGATTTGTTAAATTTGGTTAATACAATTGTGCTAGGACGCCTCATTATTTCTTAATTAACATTGTGACTAGATTTAGCTTATGCTACAAACTAATCATGGAATAAATTTTTTTTAAAAACTTAAATAATCCTGATATATTTTTTACCATCAAGAAACTGCTATTAATAGGTGTTCACGCATTAATTATTTATACCACCAAGCTTATTTAATTCTAGTTTTAGAAACATTTATTAATTGGATATATCTAATTTAATTATTTTACAATATTTAAGCCATCTTATAATTAGTTAAAAAGTCTCATATTTATAGGTAAGATAACGTATGTCATGTGAAATTCTCAATTGTTTTTCTATTTGAATTTTTATATCTTTCAAATTTCTTGTCATTAAAGTACACAATATCTATCTAATTACTTCACACATCTAATATTGTGGTTTAATACTTTAATTTAAACTCACTGTTTAACGTAAATAATAAATAAACATTTATCTAGTCGAAGTAGACTAGATGAGAACTCATAGCTAACACTTTTATTAGTAGAACAGTTAGAGTTAGGATAGGTTTTAAAGAATTAAATCTAAATTCTAAATATTTAGATTACGGGTTATCTCATGAATAATATGACTATTGAGAAGTATTACATAGTGTTAAAGTGTTGTTAAAGTATTTATGTAGTTAATCCGGAATTTTTTATTTTACTATAAATTATACCTACCGAACTTCATTATTTTACATTATTTTAAAAACTATTTGAATATGCCTACTTCAATTCATTACACTCATGGTTAAATTTAATTTTAATTTACTTTATTTATTAAAAATTGGCATTTTTAATTTCATTACTTATTATTACAACCACTTGATTAACTTAGATTTGAACAATAACTGTGATATATAATTATAATAATAAAGTGAATCAAACGCTGTCTCATTAAAATAATTTATAGTAGATTTTTAATAATTAAGCCTATAAATTTTCTTAATCGGCATCGAAAGTCACCAGAGTAGTCTTTCGAGAGTCGAGACCAAAGAAGAGTACATGTGTACACACAAGAAAAGAAATTGGCCTGCGACGGAGAAAAAAAATAATTAAAAGTATGTATAAGTAGTAAGAACCGAGAGACACACTTGGATTTAGCACGCCGTTTTGGTGAGAGGGGATGATACCCATGGGAAATGGCCCGGATGACTCAATTCGACCCTGATGAGTGGTTGTCGGGCGACGGGTTGCTCACGTTGATAGGGGAAGAGTTGCTGTTCTCCTGCACGTGGGAGTTTTTACTGTCAGAAGCACCAGAGAGACGGTCGGTGGAACTTGAACCGTTCCTCCCACACACGGCGTGGTGGTTCTCCCAGTCTTTGTGTTGACAAAAGGAGGAACAGTATCGAGCCATGTTACACCCGCTGCAAGTCTCATGAGCCTTTCGCCCACAGTTCCAGCAAGTCTGAAAAGAAGGAGTCTCCTTAGCACTCCCGGCTCCAAATCCCGTCCGCACTTCCGCGTCCACAGGGGCTCCGACCAAGAGCGCCTCCGTATTTCGACGGTTCTCATGGATCACCCGCTCGATCCGAGCTCGTTCGGCTGCCACGGCTTCACATGCACGAGCTTCTGCTGCTGCCACAGCACGTTGAAGCTCAACAAGCGCTTGGCGCTTCACTTCCTGAACAGCCTCTTCTGAAATTAATACATTTTCCCCATGTAATACCCAAGTATTTAATAGCCTTTCTAAAGAGGGTGGTGATAACCATTAGATAGCGATAGAGTGTCTTTAAGGTTAATTTAAGGTAATTCTTGTAGAATAATGATATTTCAAGGTTGGAATGAAAATAAAAAGCTCATTTTATCAGTTTTTACCTCTTGATTATTTTACAAGCTTTAATACATATTAATGAGTCATATTGAAGAGGCGAAGATGCATGTTTGGATATGTTAAGTTTGCTATTTACCCGCCCGCCGTTTGACTTCAGATACACGATCCTCCGTAGCCCGGAGTGCCTGAGCCATCATTTCCCCAGCTTGCCTTTTAAAGTCATCAGAGTTTTCCACAGTGTTAAAGGTTGGACGACGAAGCCACGAAGCTCCTCCGTCCCCTTCCGCATGAAAAGTCCGATTTTGGAGTATCCCGAGGGCCCTCTTCGTCTTCTCAACCATGCTGAGGATGCAGTTGAGCATGACATGGATGTTTTTCCACTCCTCCTCAGGGCCTTTTGCGGTTCCTGTGTTCTGAGTCTGGTTCGCACTTCCACCCTCGTGGTGGATCCCATGGCCGTGATGGAGAATTGGATAAGAGTAAGGGTAATCTCGGAACTCTCCGCCGCTCACGCTTGACCCTTGTGCCGTGATGAAGAAAGAGGGAGAGAACAAACTCCCGTGGTGTCTCTTTGGGGTCGATGTGTAACTCGGCTCGCCGGTCTCTCCATTCTCGTAAAAGCTGTTGGAATCATAATGAATTCGAGATTTAAACCGGATTGAGGAATCTGCAGTCTTGACTCTCTCGTCAATTTGCAGCGTCAGAAAGTTGAGCTCAAGAGAGATAATCCCAGTGGTGAAATGAAGGCCCAGATGGTCAATATCAATCCGAGGAGGATGGAGCGGAGTGGAAGAAGGCAAGTCCTCATTCCAACTCCCCAAACACCACATGCCACACATTTAAATATATATGTGTGTGTGGAGGCAGTGAAGGCAGCTGGGGTCTGCCAGCGTGCCAGCCCACACGGCCTCTAATTTCTTTTCACAGCTCTCACCACTAAGACTTTCCCCACCATCCCTTTCACTCCGAGTTATACTAAATAGTAGGGCAAGGAAGATGGTTGGGCGTACCTTTCGGTTGCCTTCCGCTTCCCCGAATGCCCCATGTCGCCAGCCTCTGAGTGGAATATGTCGCAGGGTTCGCCCGGAGAAGATCCCGACTCGATGATAGAATGCTCGTGACCCCTGATGTAGCTAAGGGGAGACTGAAATCGAAAATGGTAAGTTGGGCATAGGAGCTTCGATTGGACTAGGATGATTTTTATAGGTTTGCGGCTCAAAACTTTGGGGTTACCTGCTTAGCTATTCGGGCAAGGTGGCTGATCTCTCGTTGGAGGAGCGGCAGGTGCGCTCTCAAAAATGGCACGACGAAGGGTCTCAGAGGAAACGAAGTAATCTATGGTAAGAAGGATTTACCTTGTTACGAGACTATGCGAGACATTTTTAGAAGCATAGTAGTGTTCACATGTGTGACACCAGATTTCTTTCCATGTGCTTTTTTAATGCTTACCTCTTGTAAGGAATGGTGGAATTCCTCAATGCTCAAATGGCCGCTCTGAATAAGGCAATACGCAAAAGTTTGAAAACATTAATGAAAGTTCGATATAATTGAATTACTTAATCGAATAATGATAACGATAATAAATATTACCACTAGATTGAATACTAGAGTTTTAACACGATCGCCAACTTCTGGAGATATGTCGCAGCCAAAATGAAGAAGCGTCCCAAGAAACCTTTTCATCTTTACGACATGACGTCCAGTACCATGTCCAAGTCCATCTTTAAAATTTATATTAAAATAAGATTATTTAAAATTATTTTAATAATATTTAATTTTCATTTAAGATAATGGCGATTAATAAATTAAAATTATTAAATATAAGACTCATAATATAATATAGAAATGAGGTAGACATTATTTTTTTAATATTAGATATAACAATAAATAGCACACATTTATTAAATATCATGATGTTATTTTCTAAATTATATTTTAAGGGAAAAAATTACATGAAGATCCTCCAGATCCCGATGAGTTGGAGTTGCAAGAAGAAGAAGGAGTTCTTCCGGTATTGGAACTTGTGGCATTGTTGCTTGAGGTCCCATTCCCCGGCGGAGAGGGCGTTCCTCCTCCCAAGCCACCAGGAGGATTCGGCACTGACGACCCATTTGAGACCGAGGTTGTGGTGCTGTGCGGTGAGGAGAATTGATGGCCAAAGCTGTGCCCATGATGAGATGAGTTCGAACTGCCACTCTTGTTGACACTCGAGGTGTTTGCAGGAGACTGGGACCGACATCCGCTCACAGAACCCCCCTTCGGACTTTCACTCATCCGACCAGAATTCTCTCGACTTAGCACTACTAGGAATTACGCAAATTAATTGACAACCACAATCATCAGTTAAACTCATCTTAAATTCAATCACAAATAAGAACCCTATGAACTAGAACTTTCCTAAATTAACTTTCTTAATTCTTATAAGATTGATAATTTAACGAAACGGTTTTATCATTTAAACAGATTGTAGTCTTTTTAAATATACATAAGTGTTGAAGGAAGTTGATATTAGAAAAATTCTAAATAATTAATGTACTTTTCAATACATTTAAGATAGAAGTTTTAAAAGAAAAGTAGTATTTGCATAGGTTTGCCATTATTTCCATCAGGAGAGTTTAAGTAAATACTTAATTGAAGAGTTTTCTTGAAGTGGAGGAATGTTTGTTGAATATTTGAAATGAGAATATTTTTCCCATGTTTCAATTGAGGTGTTCTCCTAGTCTGCCATGCCACGTTTCTCTTTAATTAGAGAATAAGGATTTGGGGGCCAGATTGTCCTGAGAGGGAAAGGAAAAGAAAGGCGGCATGTTAGAACTTGCAAGACTTGGGAGTGGACGAGGAAGTTGGGAAAAGGCACTTGCGAAACTACTTGAACATAAACTACTCCTACGAATGGATGTGATGTGAACATCTGTTTCTAATTAAATTCCATTCCCATGAAGAGTAACTGTAATTTATCCGATCCCCCCTTTCCTTCCGATAGCACCGATTGCCCCTCTTTCATCCGACACACAAGTCATGGAGGGATTGGTTCCCAACTGCTCACCTGCCCTTTTCGTGACAGACACTTTCCCTACAACTTTCTCTCAAACTTTTCACCGTCCCGGAATCCGAATTAATCTCATATGAGGAAATACAGCGGAGATTGGGAACCGGGCATACCTGCCAATTCTCCTCCCCTGGGACTCAAATGATGAGAGTTGGATTTGATGCTAATGCCTTCCAAGAATTAATGTCCCCCTCCCCATCTCATTTGCAAAGGAGCATTAAAGTGTTCCATAAAAAGGGAGTTTTCTCCGTCTGGTGGGAAAACTAAGGGTTCTTTAGATCATATTCCTCTCCAAGCCCTCAGATTGCGTCTTTTTGGCAAGGAGGTTGAATCATAATTTAGAAGCCTCATCCCAATCCTGGCACTCCCATCCGCCCCACCAGACGAGCAAATGATTGAGGGAAGGACAAGGAGTATCGGAATGAAGCAAAGTGTAAGTAAAGGCATTAGGAATGGTGGAAGATACATAATATGACCCAATGGGTCGAAAGAGAGGGTGGAATAAAGAGATGGGATGGATCGCAGCTGCCACCGTTACCATAAGACTCCTCCAGATGTACGTACAAAGTAGAAGAGCCTTTTTATATGACTCTCGATTCCCAGAGTCGATATGGTCTTTTATATTATCTCAACACGTGCATTTGAAACGCATAGGTTCGTTTAATTCTTCAATCTTTCCATTTCGCCTCTCGGTCAAATGTATTATAAGAGCTTGGAGGGAAAGAGGTGAAGCGGAGGCAGCCTGGCTCCCACCCGTGTCCACTCTCACCCCATTAACAGGAGAAATGTGTCAAAACATTAGGTGTGCCGAATGGAAAGTTACAGGCTCCCCTTCCGCCAAAAATAAATATGTTTTTCCTCTTGGTTAGCTCACTCAGTCAGCTTAATCCCAAATGTGTCTCTGGCTGACCACGAGAACGATTTGGAAAAGCGAAAAACAATAGATGTTTTATATAAATTGCTCTACTCGAGATTTGTATACTGTCCAAGTCGATATACATAATAGATTGTGTAATACATTTTGATATATGGTATTGGAAAGGAATTTAGAATGTTTTTGGAATGTTTGAATGATTATGATTAGTTTGTATAGCCTGGCAGTGACTCTCAATCTGAGTGATGAGATAGGACGGGTCAAGCTCTCGTGTGTGTGGGATCTCATCTCTGGACTCGAGAGCCTCATTGTGGAATGAAGGAAGATGGAGAGGTTTAGAATTCATCTCTCTGGCTCTCAACCTCTGAATCCTATCTGCTCCCGACACTTTCATATCAAATGAATTTCCACTCCTTTTCTCGCCCGCCTCTGTTTTTGACTTCTTCACAACCGAAGGCTGGCCGGGGAGAGGCTCTGATCAAAACCCGCATTTCATTCTCCCCATCATCTCCATGCAAAATTGTCTTCTAGCCCCACAATTGACAAAAACTCCATAATTTACTTTTGAATGAGCTCCAGACCTCCTACCTCAAATACTTCAATTCCATTTACCAAAACTCGGAACTTGTTTGCAAATTACTTTTAACCCCCAATTTCCAATTGGAGAGTCGAGGTGAAGAGCTCTAAAGAAAATGCTTACATTTTACGTCCAAAACCCATTTCACGACTCTGTATTATTAATACACACATGCTTGAATCCCAAAGTCTCAATACAGGACAGAATCGTTAATGGCTTTTAATCGTTTCCCCCACTATTTGGAATTGAACAAGACTAATTGAGCTTGTCTCCTCAAGACTTCCATATTGCTTCGACGTGTCTGTGCATGTAATTGTAATTGGCTTTCGGAGTTGCCTTGGACCAACTGGGGACAAGATAAGGAATGGGCTCTAAGGAAAAAAGGTATCGTAACAACGTAATCCTTGTTAAGACTCTCTCCCACCCTCCCTTCAAAACAAAGCACACATGTTGCATAAAGAATACATGGGAAGGAAAAATGATAATCGGGCACGCAAATGAGGAAATGACATATGTTCGCTCTCTAATGCTAATCTCAATTGAAGTAAAATAGTTTTAAGAATTGAGTTGACGCGATCGCACACACTCCAGTTTCCCTCCCTGTCAAGTACAAGAAATTGAGGAAGAATAGGAGAGCGTGGGGGATATATAAGCATATTAAATTACACCTTCTGGTAACTCGGCCTGCTGGAGCGTTTGATAGGAATCAGGAGGAGAGGATGAGGATGAACATATGGAGAGACGAAAAACAGCATACGACGGAATAAAAATAGAGGATTACTCCCAAATGTCAGTGGCCCATTCAATATACATATTATTCTTCATGTAGGAGGAGGCATAAAGTTTCTCTCTATCCTTCTAATGCACCAACATGAAAGACCTGAAACACGTACTTAATACAAGGATCGTCATCAAGTGGCATATGGGACAACTTATGTATGTACGCATTTACTATGTTCTTGTAGCACTACTACTTATTTATTCCACAATACGGTTCCACTTATGACGTATACGTATACCTATAACCATAATAGATAGACATCATCGCTACAATATTTCCTCCATTGGCTCTCATACAACCGTCGGGCTATTTAGTGAGACTGTTGTGGAAAGGGCCAGGTGAATGAAGATTTGTGGGGAAATTACCCAAACATTTCCCTTTCCTTGAATAGAAACTCACCTCAACACGCCACTCTGAACAATTAGATGATGAGGGGGGATTATTGAAATTTATCTATTTTCCTTCATTGTTGAACTCTTGAGTGAGATAAAAACATTTGATGAAATTAAATCATCTCATGAGCTCTCCGTTAGTTAGAAATAAATAAATGGTCAAACTTTGGTTATTTCACTGACAGATGTTTGACCTTTACTTCTGTTGGTTTTATTTAACAAATGCCATGTGCTCACACACACACACAAGTTTCTCAATTCAGAGTCTCTTCCTTCTATTTATGGAGTGAGTTTAATAAATAATATATTATGTATATTTATTATACTTAGGTGAATATAAAACTCAAAGGAACATCTTAACTCTCTTCCCTTTGTGAATGATTATTTATTTAGAGTAAATATTTCATAGTTGAGTTATAAAAAATATGTGCATAAAGTGGAAATCATAACGCGCGTGTTGTCTCGTCTCCCATTGCATTTCATGCTTGGGAAGCTAAGGAGGATAATGTGTAAATATGTCGTTAGAACGCGTTATGACGTGTCGTAAGAAGAATTCTTTATGCCAAAAAAACAATTCTTTGAATTTTATGAATAAAAGAAACAATAAATTACCTTTGGGCAAGAAGGAATGATGGGGAAAGAATGAGACGGTCGGACATGTGAAAGATGGGAGGATTCGATCCCAAGACATTTTCATGAAAGAAACCGTGACAAGTCTTACATGGTACATTTGCATAGAAGTTTGAGGCATATTAGCAGAGTGGAGTAAATTGATTTGAGACAAACTGGAGGCGAAGAATAAGAAGATAAATCTATTTCTAGTATTTTGCCATTTGGGGTTGAGGAGGATATAAAGTATTTAATATCCCCATATTCGGAGTGTAGGGGAAGATAAAAGAAAAGCGGTTTTACTCCTCGCCTGAGAATCCGATTCGGAAGAAAAGAATGCTCACAGGTGCAAAAAGTAAAAAGAAAACCCCGAGTGCCCGCTGTGTGCCTCAATATACTCTTTTGCATACATGCATTATACATTTATAAATGCATGATGAATAAAGGTGGTTTTGAGGTGTTTGGGACATTCACATGTACAATAACGTATTACACTCACACAGCTCTTGTCCTTCTGATTCATTTATTATTACTCACCGAACATCAAGATTGATTCTGTGAATGGAAATGAGGAACAAGGTGTTCCAGTTCCCAAAAATCTCTCTTGCAATCCTCCAAATAAGCCCAAATCCCAAGATCATCAATCAAGAGCGTTGGGAGTTTTAGTAAAATAAGTAATAATGCAAAAAGATAAAATAATGTGAATGCGAATGGGTTTTAACTAGGAGGGTCGTCCTTCTTCCTCCACTCCTCATTTTCCTTTTCACGGCGGAGAATCATTTCTCTTTTTGAATAGGTGAGAAGAGGATTATTGATCATTTATTCTTACGTCTGTCGGGGCCGTGAGTATTTATCCATTAGACATGGGAAAGGAAGTTGGGGAGACTCAGGTGGAAGATTTCTTCCTCTACTCTCTTCACTTTTCATTGGCATTGTTATGAAGATGAAGAAGCGGAGCAGATGGGAATTCCAACTAATTTCAACTCCCTCAGTCCCAACACGGAAAGCGCATACTTTCTCGCCCAACTAATTTTTATCCCAAGGAAAAAAATGAGCCACCGTTGATCTCAAACACATGTGCTAGCTAAATTCGGGTAATGAGGGAAAAGTTGACAAACTTATGTGATATACACATAGTTATTTACTCTTCCTCATGCTCCCCGGAATTGTCATTCTCTCAAATGAGGAAACAAACGCACACGAGTTAATGTATATTAGTAATGAGGTGATGGGGAACAAGGTTTTTAAAATTTTACATTTTTTATCTCTTCGCATATTTTTAGTAAAAAAGAAACGAAATTATGAATTAAACATGGGTGGAGAAAATTGAGAAGAAAGGAACACTGGAAAGGTTTTTATTCATTAAATGTAAATGTATATCAGGTATAGTCAGAAAGAAAGGAAATGGAGTTAGGAATTTCTTTAGATTTTTTATCCTTCCCTTCTCGAGGGCATAATCTATTTGTTGGAGACAGAAACAAGGCCCCGGTTTGTGTAAATGGAAAGCGGGAGAGAGAAAATCCCTTTTGGCAGAAGAAAGACCCGTTTTGATTTCATTGGAAATCTATGAAGGCACAGGTGACGGCTTTTCGGCCCTCCAGCTCACCAGAAGGAAGAAGGGAGAGAAACACATGTGCGCCCGTCTCTCTTCCTCCATAAAAAATATTTGCTCTCAAATTAATTTCACAGACATTAGAAACCCCCAGAGTTCCTCGCTATACTCCACCATTTGTGTAATTAGCCATCCTTGAAATGGCCAACTAACATTTGCTGCTCCTATGGCTCTGCATGCTCCAGCCCGGTGTGGAAGTTCTCATTTCCATCTGTAGGGCCTGTTGGTCGCTCTGATGAGCCACATCGGGTTAAACGTTTATTGCCGCTGATGTGGCGGATTTTTTTTCATTTTTAAGGGGAAAGGCCCGAGACATGATGAGTAATGTGTTGGCAGGAGTGAGATGGGCTCGATGGAATAGAAAGAGTTTTTGATTTCTTTGGGACACAGCTGAGCTCGCTCTCAGGGTTTATTATACGAGGGCAGAGGAGAATCTTTATTGATAATCCTTTATAGCCACCATCCTCCGCGGCACCAACGAACAAGTAGGAAGTTGAAGCTCTCGGGGCTTCACGAGGATCAGCCTCATCTTTCCCAGCAGAGAATCTTCATGGAAATATACACAAGCTATGCTCCTCCATAAGTGGTCCCATCTGCTCCGCCAAAACTAGCAAAATATTAATGACCAACACTCTTGCAAAATAGGAGGTATTATGAAAAAGAGTCCTAACCGCCCCTCACCAACCTCCTGAACATCATCAGGGTGCATCTGGAGGTTCGAGATCTCCTTGTGTACATAAAGAACCTCTCAAGATCCCGAAGAGACAAGGGGGCCGTGCATGGAATAATACTCAGGAAATCAATTTAGTATTTATTGTAAACATAAATCCAGCTCGTTTCCCACAAAACTCCGACTCATCCGTTCGGAAGGGATGTGTATGTATTATAAGTATATTTGAAGAGGATTGGAATTCGATGAGATCTCGGCAGCCTGGGCGGGCCGCATAATGATAAAATGGATTCGTGCGAAATCGCAGAGGAGGATTAGAGGACCACGGATGAGTGTGTAGGACATTCGTGGAGAGCGACAAGGGATCAAGGAGCAAACAGAGTTTGAGAGAGAGAAAGAGCTGCTGGAGGGAAAACCTCCCAGAATCTCATCCATCCAAAAAGGAATAAAAGGGGGGATCCCGCCTTCCTCCTGAGAACACACAGGTGATCGGCTCATAACGGGAGCTTCCCATGTGCCGCAGCGAGAACGAGTCTATCTCACTCAATCCGCTGGAAAAATAAGATGAGGAAATATGCAGACAGAAATGCGAGTCTTTGAACCTCTTCAAAATCATCTTCAAAGGCCCTGGTGATATGCGTACACCACCACGAATATCCCTGTCCTTTATTACCAAGGAGGAATAATGTGTAAGAGAGTTGGTTCAAGTCCTTGGGCCTTCACTAGGTTCCTTCTCCTCATAAATATTTGCTCAATGGAGAACGAAAGACTCCTTTTGTTTATTTCGAAACAAATCATTTCTCGGCCTAAATCCCTCTTGAATGAAAATCGTCAGTGTTCCGAGTCCTCCTTCTCTCTCGAGGAGTTTTGATACGTGTTCCCACATTTATTTTTGTTTTCCTTTAATTCCCCCCATATTCCTCCCACCCTCATTTCTCTGAGGATTTCTCATTCCAAACCAGTCTCATTCAGATCGTCTGAGACGTTTTGTTCTTCCATTTCTCCACCCTGTATGGGAATTGTTGATGGCTATCCATTTATTCTTTGGTAATTTCCTCAAAAGTTTCCTTTTGAGACAGAAAAAGTCGTTTTGGGGGGCGAGAGCATGGGAGTGACAGGAGAAAATAGTCTCTTATTTCCTTCGGTTCAAGTCAGGTAAAGAGTGTATGAGATCTTGTGATGTCTTGAGCATCTTTCCCTCTTGAAACCGTCTGAAACATTCTTTGGATCTATATGTCCTGTCACCAACATGCCCATTTGGGATCATCGATTTTCCTCATAGGGATCGAGAACGTCTCTCAAATGAAATTACTCTCAAGGAGGTCGAGGAGCAATATGGATATCCAGTCGCCCATCGCTCCCCAAATCCCACTTAAGACTTTCTCCCATTACATTGCCATTAGCATTCGGAATTTGAATTCTTCCCTCCTTCGTTGAATCCTCCTGTGAGTCTTATCAGTTCGAGCAGGGGTGCTATTCCGAAAGTCCTCCTTCCCTCATGTGTGCCATGAGGAAGGGAAACGTCGGGGAAAACTGACAGAACAATTTTCATTCTAATTTACTCCTGTTTAAAGAATGTGTTCGAACACGATAAAGTTGGCCAAGGAGAAGTTTGAAGCTTCAGAAATTGAGTCGTCTCCTTCCCCTCAGAAGGGGTTGAAGGGCTGACACTATGGGTCCTTTCTCTCCCGCCTATTCCCATTTAAACGAGAAGGTGCGGTCCCTACGAATGCAGCTGACGGAAGTTTTGATCTTGAAGACAAGTTCTTTTCCCTAACAATATGATTCCTTTGTCCAGAGACTGAAGGAGAGAGAGAAGAGAGAGCTAAAGAAAACAATAGGTTCCCGATGAAAGCAAACTTATTGGCTCCTGGAGGGCATCTCCTTATATTACTACCATGTTCGGCTTCAGGAGACCCTCATAATGAAAAGCACACACAAGTCTTTGAAAACCCTCGTTTTCTATTTGACTATCTAATAAGAACCAACAACTCCTGTCATCTCCACGTTTCTTCCCCCATTAAGACGCTTCAGTGACAATCTCTCACGGGGAGGAAAGAGAAATAAATGAGAGCCTATATATTCCTAAAGGCAACCAAAACTCATTAGTCCAAGTATATTTCAATTTCTCAAATTTTTGTATATTTCAAAATATAATATTTATTTCAATTCTTCGACAATAATAAAGGGCTATTTTACTTATTTCTCGTAATAGCCAATAAGAGCTTATATAATGTTCAAATACAAATAAAGAAAGTTAAAACACAATCAATATGAAAATTCATATTTCATAGAACCTACGACTAATTCAATAGCAAACATGAAGATAGTCCGAAATGCCCTTTGAAAATATGGAACTTTCTTCTCAATAAGCCAAAGGGCAAAGAAGGAGGAGGAGGAGAAAAAGTGAAGTTCTCGTGGCAAGTTTATTTCCTTCCAAACCCTGTCATTATACCCATGAGAACTTTGTCACTTGGCAAATTGAAGAGAGGAAGAATGAATAAGTTAGTGGAGCGGATGGCCGGAGAAATAGGCACACGGACCGTAAATTGGGAGATGGGTGTGAAGTGGAAGACGACGGCGGGGAGAGCCAGCCATCCTCGTGCGAATTCCAGACTCGGAATGAGAAATAGATTGCCTCTTCGATATCAAACTTGTCAACTCCACATGAAAGAGACACAAAGTTTAAATGAGTCTCTTAGCAGGTGGCCCCTCTCCAGACCATGCACCCTTCACTTCGTTTTAAAGAGGAGGATGAAGATGAACTGCTTAGCAGCCACGGTTTCCCGACTTCCCCAATAACAATTGAGTCATTCCTCACATTCATATACAAATGCTTAGCTAATAGCTCAAAACAATGGCACAGGGACGTTAAACGATCCTTTTTTGATGACTCTCCTTTCTTCCTCCCTTTCTACCCTTCTTGTCCATTTAATAGTTCCTCGGCTCTTTCTCTTAAGAACTTTGAGGATCGTAAATCTGGATCTCAGGCAAAGTTGTCCTCTATTGACCATTAGAACAATAGTTGGGGCCTTTATCTGGAGTTATGAGGGAGGAAGGTGGAGATTTCTCATGCAATCACACTTTGGTTGTTCTTAATTATATGCCGTTCGGCTTTCCTAGCCGGCTCCTTGAGTGTTATCTCTCCAAACAGAGTTGGTGTCCCTCGAAAGAAGATGAGTCTTAACCCTGGTCGGAGCAACCCGGGAGAGAGAAAGTAAAGATGAACTTTCTAAGACGTTTACTTGTGCTTGATCTCCTATTTTACGACTTGATCACGCCTCCGTCTTAAGGTCCCTACCTATCTTCCCATCCCAGATGGAGGGTGGAGCATGGAGGAGAGCCGTCTGATTCGGAACGATAAACTCAACCCAAACCGCCCATCATCACAGACAGACCCGGAAGGAAGCTCTCCCACATTTGCACAAACATATTGGAGGCATTGGAGAGGAGGGCAGCAGTTCCCAAGCACATCATTCCACTTTCATCAAAGAGGTTTCCACGACTCGTTCCTCCCCGCCCCGGCGGACTCGCTCATGCATGAGCCGAAACCTCAAATGCTGGAAAATGATCCCATTGGCAATAGTTCCAGCTGCTCCTCCTCGCCGCCCGGCTCCAGGGGGTTCTCATTACTACATGGTGGAGAGAAAGTCGGTTCCACCTGCGAGGCTCCACAGCCGCCTTGACGAGTTCACGGCCCTCCCGCAAAAATACCTCGTCGTTAATAAGAGTCAATTAGGGGAATTTCCCTCTTAGCTAATTAGACACATTCCAGATTCAGTGGCCTCATTCGCGCGGCATAGGGAAAGGGAAAATTAGAAGATATCCACAGATTTGTTTTTCATGAGCCCCTGGCATTTTGTTTGCAGAAACTGACTCTAAAAATGTCCATAGGATCGGCGTGTGAAGGAGACGCTCACTGCTGGATCCCATCTGGTCCTCTTTCACTCATTTCTCAACCCAGAAGAGAATCTCAGGAGAACCAGACCTCGAGATGAAGAGAGACGACGAGCTGAGCTCGAGCTTTAACTCACTTACACTCACCACATGGAGCAGAGATAGATTCCGCAGCTCCGCCGTAGAATAATGAATCCCACGATTTGAAATCTCATCTACTTGATTCCCATTACAAGGATTTCCCTCTTTACTCCCTAATTTATCAAAAATGAATATTCCCCGACAATCCCCAGCTGCCCTCATCAGCTCGCAAATGAGCATTGAGATGAGGGGATGTTAAGAAAATATGGAATGTGAGCTGACCTTTGGTTCTGGATCTGGTGAGTATCTCGGACGTCGTGAGTGGCGACCCGACCCGTCTGTTTTCTTTCCCCGTGGCTGTCGGAGTCGTCGGTGGAAGCGGTGAACACGGCGAACCAACGGATTCTTCTTTAATCATCTTCCCTTCCATGGGTCCCTGTTGGAAAATTAAACGTGATTTCATGACGATTTGAACAAGTTTTTTCAACGTTCCGAATTCCTCTCTTCCCAATATTGAGTGGAATCAGATGGGGGATGTTTGTAAAGAGTTAAAGTTCTGAGCCACAATGCAGGCGAGGAAGATGCTTCCTTATATACTCATGTGGAACGGTTTGGGAGAAGATTGAAGGTATAGTGACGTTGATGATGGAACTCATGGCGGAGAACATATGGGAGGATGATGGCAAATAAAACAGATGCATCAGGGGAACGTGTTCACTCTATTTGTTGTCCTCTGCGACTCCTCTCTATACCCCTCGCCCTCTCCTCCAATGTGCGAATGAATAGGAGAGGAAAGAATTCCTCCGAACACGCGGACATTTCCCTTCATTCTCCTTCCTATTTTTGACATTTACCCAAAATAGGAAGAAGGAAGATTTCCGGTCGCATACCTGAGCCCATGTGCTCCGCTCCACCCCATATACTTCATCCCTGCTCTGAGAGAGAGACGTCTCCCTTGAGACCCAATTGGTCAATTAGGAAGCTCCCCTTTATAACTCCTTCACTATCTCTCCTTTTACAAGGGTTGAAAGGAATATTTGTATTTCATCCACCAACCAATCACACTTATGCATTCTTTTATTCAAGAGCCCCCAAATCTGGCTCTGGTCTGCTCTCACGTCTGAATAGACTCTCTGATTATGAACGCAATTATTTGAGAATCACACCACAAAGATTTCGGCATCTGCAATCCTTGAAACACGAGTTGTGTTCTGCTCACGGTCGGCTCTGTGTGTGCGATTGTGAAAGGAGGAAGGGTGAGGATGGCTAGAGCATTCATACATCCCCCAGTATAGAGGAATCTCAATGGGCTCACACCGGGCACGGCCTTTCATTTAATGTATGAAACAAGGGTAAGTGTGTTCCATGGGGTTATATATGATCGAGTCCTTATATATTGATACATCTATGGCTCCTCGTCCCATTTGGCCCACCAGTTCTCTCGTAAGAGAGCAAGAGTCCCAGTTCATCTTTTATCATTGCACCTGAATGACAGGTGTGAATATAAAAGGTCCCAGACTCCTCTCGTACACACACGACAAGGACCGGAGTCAGCCAATGCTGCCTACTGGATCCACCTGGATATTGTAAATTAAGGACCATTTCTACACATGCATAAAGGAATTCCCCCACGTTTTTCACCCGGCGACCAAATGGATGAACGTGTGTGTGCGTTGTGGAGCAATTGTTTGACAAAACTGCGGGTTTCAATAATCCACACACTTACATTATATATTCGGACCTTCCCCACAATCCTCGTCATCTGTGCATGGGGGAACAAAAAGCGGGAACTTGCGGCTCGTCTTTGGAAAAAGGAAGAAGAGGGTAAAGTTTGCGTAACTGGGGTCTATAGGACCATTTTATCTAATTTTAACCTGCGGAAGAAATCGACTGTTGAGGCCACAATTCCCTTTGAGGAAGGAAAATAGGGGAGAATGTGGTGTATGAAACCCATAAGTAGAGTGTGGGCGAGATAATTGGCTTCGGCGACAAGGGAGGATTGATTGAGTTGGAATTCCGAGATTTCGGCAATTTAAAGCCCCACTATCTGTTCCTCCATACATTTTTACTGCAAACATGAGGGCGAACTAGTCGGTGAGGAGGAATATGAATCCCTCTCTCGAATGACATTTCCCTGAATATTCAATATCCATCTGGGTGTCTGTACAACTTGATAAGAGTCTCTCTCTCAATTGACTCCTCCTCGAGGCTTTACTTTCCCCAGGACTCTTGCTCAAAGACTCAAAGTGCTCAGATTGGCTTGGGGAACCCGGGTGTGCATCCGGATGAAGCTGTATTAATTTGCCAAACCTCACGACGCCACTCTCCGATTAGGTCTGTTAATCCCAAGGCGGGGGTCCTGAGCCTACAAAGTGCCTGGGATAAAAGTTATGAAAAATCCTCAAATTGGTAAAAGTCTCGGAAGGAGCCGAGTGTGGGAGCTGGGGAAACTGAGGGAAGGTATGTTGCTCTGCAAAAGTCTCCCGGTTCGCCAAGGGACGGCATATGGGGCTAAGGAGCTCTGGCACTCTGCCATTCACAACAATAAACATTAGAGGATCGTATCCCGTGCGACACATGGACTCTCCGCGAAAGATGTTACACACACAACATTTGGTTCTCCATCATTCATCCTGTCTATCTCTCTCATGTGGCTCCTCGAAATCTGGGCTTAATCACGGCCAAAGGACCAAGCCCCCACGAGGAGAATCTTGAATACAATGACAATGAGCCTCACGACCCTAATAATAGGATCAAGAGGCGAAAATATGAAGAGCCGCCACCTCCTTGAGGCCGCCCCTACTATCTCTCTTTGATGGCCAAGAGCGAATGGGCGAGAAATATTCCCCCACATGGGACCAGACTTCTCGGTGAGTTATAGCAGAGCGAGAAGAAATGTATAGCCCAGACAACCCGGGCCTCCAGGAATTACGACCCGCAGGAAAATGAGGCTCAAAAACTCAAAAGAAGTGTTTAATTAGAGCAGAGAAACTTCCTTACGCCCTGAGAATTTGATGAAAAATACATAAAAAATGAATGATTGATTCGACCCAGAGGTTCCTCGATGAGAGTTTGGAGTATTCACAAACATCTGCTTCGATTCACTCTCCTCACCTTCGCTCGCTCTCGTTGGAGAAGCGCAAGAATGAATTTTTCACATCCATAATCTCTTTAGTAGTTTCCTTTTTTGCAGCTGCTTAATAAAGCACCTGAACCCAGAAGCTCTCTTTGTGGCTCTCCGCACCTTCGGAGAGGACCATAAAGAAACTCACTTCTAAAAGCCCATACACCCCCCGAGACACTCTCACACTTCTCATATCTCTCCCTCTCATCGGCCAAGATAGACACAACAAATTGGGCCTTTATATAAAAGTGATTACGCTTTTCAGCAAGCGCATTAGCCCTCAAAACCTTCCACTTACTCTCATCGATTCACCGTGTGGATTCCACATTCGTTTTTTACAGACGAACAATCTTGTAAATATTCTCATTTATCTATTCATAAATGCATATATACTCCTTCGTACCTAAATATTATATTATGCATCTCTTTATGTTCTCCTATTATCCTCATTCTAATCTCGTTCAATTTGACAACCGGTAAGCCTTTTCTATATTTTTTAAAGGATTCTATTCTTGCAAATGGTCTTGTCAAACTCAAGTAATGATAAGTTACAAGTAGTGTACATTTCATGTTTTTTAAATGAAGTTATTTCCTTTTTAGCTGTACAACTGTTACAAGTATGTACAAGGAGTTCATGAAAGTACAAATGGCAAACATGAGAGCTCGAGTATAAGTATAATATGAGGAACATAAGTTGTTTTGTAAATAAGTAGTGAGGAGAGTTAGACAATTGTTAGGATAAATATATGCGTAGTTCCTCTAATAATACATTAAGGAAGTGGGGGAGTAAGTGAGGACACGCGACAAGGCGACCCTTTTGTCACACCCTCAACCCATCTCTAAACTGAGCTGTTAGTTGGGGTCGTATGGGTCCCTTTGGAATGCCGCCTACACTTCCGGTTCCCTTCGGATATAAAGGGCGGACACACATGGGGGTGGCAGGAGGGCTCGTTAGAGTTGCACTCCACCCTTGTACATCTGACTCCGCTAGCCACCCACAATTCATCATGGAACAACGAGAGTCTCGAGTCGCCCGGCCTTTGGCCACGGTTCATGGGTTGCTTGCGAGTGCTATTCTCAAATGCTCAACTTCATTCTCGCATTCCTCGCCTTGATCATCAGTAATTATGCCTCGACATTTGTCTGAGCAATGATGAATCTCTTCAACTCCCACACCTGATTCTCAAAGTAGAAAGATAAAGAGACCTCAGCTGCCGCCCGAATGTCAAAGCGAGATGAGGAATTCTTAAAGTCAAGTTTACTATGAAATGATAAGTGGTTTGTTTGATATAGAGAGGGACGAGGATTCTTTTCTTCCCTTTCCGTGAGTAATAAATCAAATAATCCATGTATGCCTCAACCTCTCCTCAAGATGATATATCCTCCTGGAGAGAAGCTCAAACGGGTTGTTAAAAGTCAGCAGTAAATTATCTAAGAAATCTTAGAATTTGGCATCGTTTGGCAAACTTTATGGCTTCCATACTGTTCCCATCCTTTCACTCGATCTACTTCCCTACTTTATTCCCATATTCTCCCCGAAGATCATCTCGGCTGGCTGTGTATACAAATTTGTATTTATGGTAAAAAGGATACGTGTCATTTATAAGCACCCCATTCGAAATGCGTGTTAAAAAGAAGAGATCTTATGAAGCGAAGTATTTAAGTGATGTTAGTAGTGTGCAATGCATAAATGTTCTTTTGATTTCGCAAGCCTGCGTTCGCGCCTCGGAAAAGTGAATGGGAGGTTTATGTCTGGTCAGGGCGGTGAAAAAATGAATCAATTTGTCTTACGGTTCTTTGTATCTCCTGGTCTTCCGGAAGAGATCTTGAGGGGTCGGAGACGTTGGGGTGAGTGATGGGAAGTTGACTGGAAGGAGGATTTGGGAGTGAGGCTTCTGCCCGGCGGAGCCTTCTGTTCTTCCAACTAATTTCTCCTTGTCTGTCACTCCGGCCGCGCTGGTTCCTCACGTAATATTCGCCTTAATTGTGTGCGGGAGAATGGGGGAAGAATCGGAGGAATTCGAGGGAGAATCGCCGGTAGTGGAGGAAAGGCACCTCGTTCGACGGAGTGTCTGGAGCAGCTGTACGCGCCAACAGCTGTGCCTCAACTGACATCAACCCACAGCCCGGTCCCGACTTTTCTTACCCTGCCTTTGTACGCTCACTCATTCGGCAGAATCGTACCTTTCAATTGAACCCCTCTCCGGACCAGACTCACTTCCTCGCCAAATATACATGGACATACGTTTCCTATATACGCTTTTTTCAACTTTTTCAACAAGGGCCCTTATTACTTTAATAATGATTATCTGTCAAAATCATTATATCACTTATACACACATTATTTAAACAGGAATTCTTATCCTTGATGGTCAAAAGTTATTCCTTTTTAATAAACATTTACGTACCCTTATAGTATAATCTAAAATTTATAAGGGATGTGTAAGTAATGTAATAATGGATTTTGACGCAAAGTTCATGTTTGTGAGAGTGGAGAATGTTCAAAGTTTATGCATAAAAATTTAAAATTTAAAGGAACTAATAAGGGTGGGTAGTGACAGTAGTAGTAATAAAGTTACATATTGAGTATTCATCATTTAACCACACCCATGCTGATAAGTGATAGTTCAGTGGCGAGTGGAAAACAATGATTAGGCTATAGATGCCCAATTATAAGAGTAAAATAACAATTTGAATAGTCTAATGTATAATAAGATGATGTTATTGCTCTTCACTTACTGTACAAAGATATTATTCCCTGATTAAAGGATGTGAATACTCATATCATAGGTAAACATCCGCAATCTTGAAGAAATTACGTTGGCAAAGAATGTGTCTCAAGGTTGCAAATCCTTTGAATTTATTGTTATCGTTTTCTCTATTTAACCATTTCATTCTTACTTTTAAAATGGAGAAAAAAATTTTGCTGATTACTTTAGATAATTTTTTAAAGATTGCCTATTTTATTGCATACGTAGGTACAGTGTGAGGGATATGAATGACATTCATTATTCATATTTTATTATTTAAATAATCTAATGCATTTTATTAGTACGTATCTTCATATATGCAAAATTTTAAAGTTTAGAATATCAAAGTTAATAATCTCTTAAGCTCGTTGTAAATAATAACGACTTTATAACAAATATTTCAAGTTCAATAATATGATAAAAATTGGCATACATTACTAAAAAACAAAATGTCTATATTTTGATCTATGGCATGAATGAATAAACTCGATTTTTTCTGAGTTTACGCAAACGAAATACTTTGAGACAAAAAAGTTCGAATATAATGAACGAACATGCATATTGTATCAATTGGCATAAAAGGATTCATGGCTGAAAGAAGGGCGTAGATAATGAACATTCAATTAAGTAGGTGTTTATATCAATGCGGATCTTAAAGTCTCCTCGTTTTTGACCACGCCTGGAATTGGTCTCATATAAATAAGAACTGAAACTTCCTTGACTCTTACAGTTAAAATTCTCCAGAACTTCATTTCACTCTAACTTCGCTACCTCTTCGAAAATCATAATGAACGCTGCTGTAAGAATATTTTATTTTACCAAATTTTAAATAATCAATTAAAAGTATATATTAAAGAAATTGACATTTTTTTTAAATTATTGCACAAATTGTAATTAATTATTAATTCATATTATTATTCGATCACAGCTCGCACTCGTCATGTTGGGTTTGACAGCCCTTGTCTCCGGAGGAGCCATTGTTGGCCATCCCTTAGCCTACAATTACAACTATCCTCTTCCAGCCGTCGCTCCTCTCGCTTACCACGCACCTTTGGCCGCCATTCCATACGCTTATTCAACTCACAGTAATATTTCATTATTTATTTACTATAAAGCGTCAATTAACGTTAATTTGACCCTTTTAAATGACATAAATTGTACTGTGTGTGACTTTAATTGCAGCTTACAACACGGTTGGAAACTATCAATTGAAACTCGACACTTCACTCCCAGGGTCAGCCTACGCGAGTTATCCGTACACCGCCGCTCCAACTGCCTATGGATATGGAGTTACCAAGCTTGTTAAATAATTTCTCCTCCTCCCATTTGCTCATTTGTTCAAAATTTCTCAAATCCTAAATTATGATTGAAATAATCAGATTTAAATCCGAGGATTTTGATTCAATTATAATATATTGTTTTGTGTTATACATTAAACGTTTTTTTATTATCAATTCTTGTTCTTTCCATTCCTTTGTATTTGCAAGATGGTAATAAATCTTTCGATTGCTAAAAAAACAAGGGCTAAGATCATTCCCATTGTGAGGGCAAAGAGAGAGAGGGCTACACTTTCCAACGAGACGCCTTCGTATTCCGTCTTGAGCGAGTCGCATTTCGGCTTCCCTCTCAAGTGCTTCATTGACCATTTCTTCACAAGACCATGCTCCCAGAAACGAAGGATTCTGGTGTAATGGAGAATTCTTTGTAATTAAATTTGTTTGGCTTTTTTAAGATTAGATTTTTGTGTTGAAAGGGAGATTAGGGAAATTTAAATGGCTTGGCTCACTGATAGTCAATGATTCGTTTATAGGGTGAGTTTTTAGGAACCATCGTTCCTTGCTTTTGCTCTCCATTCGGGATGACCACCTCTTTCATTTGGCATGCCTCAATTGTTGTGAAATCGGAATTGAGGCTGTCGTAGCCGCTCATATGATCAACTATCATGACGAAGGATCCCTTCACCAACTCAGACTTAGCCTCTCCCATTAATTCAAACGTTGGCACAATCAGACGTCTTGAGTAAATCTTTTGAGCCGATTTACTAGGCGATTCCTGCATATAAATTTATAAAGGAACAATGAGCTATAAAATTTCTTAGAATTTTAAATAAAGAAATAAACACAACACTAACACTTGAAATACTTCCTGCTAGGTCAAGCTTTAACCATTTAAGTAATAACAATGATATTATTTGGTTGACTTTTCAAAATTTTTGCTTATTAGAATGGTCATTTTTGGAAAATATGTTAGATTCAGAATCCAGATATTTCCATTTGTATTTATATAGTTAACTGAATTAAATAAGGATGTAAAATATTCTAAATTACGCATATAATCTTAAAGAAAAGTAAAGGTTGATCATGCGGATAGCGTTAAAGTATTATGCTACTATAAAGAGCATTTCATAGTTCGTTAAGCTTCAATTGAACAAATTAATTGTTTGCGTAAAGTAAACTGATAAACTCTTAATGTATAATGTACTATTTAGTATATGAAATGAAATAGAAATCCCTACAGATTATGAGTATAATGAAAAATGAAAAAATATCGATTTTGATCAAAAACTTTATAGTTGAAGTTAAAACCAAAACCAAATATCGAATTTCACGAAACTAGTCAGATAAAAATTGATTGATACATACGCATACATTTGTTTATTCTAGTTTTTATTTATAAGTAAGTAGAAACTAACATTAAGATAAGTACAACGTTGCTTTTCAAGCTTGTATTCTTAAACAAATAATTGCTATTGCAAAACGAGAAACAAGCTATTCTTTTTCATGAGTGTTAAATAAAATTCGTTAGCATTTCACCTGACAATAACACCATATTATTATCAATAAATAGTATAATGAGCTTATAATAATGAAAGGCAAACCTTAAAGAATTTGAGAGGTAAAGACGCATTGGCAATAAAAGAGAAGCTGTAGTCTGTCTCAATGAGCTGCTCCAGATTATTAATGGATTCTATTGAAACCGAAATGAATGAGACAAGGGTCCCCGAATATGCAGTACAAATGACAATGCCAGCGAGTGACCCAACGGCAACGGGAATTCTGTAAGTCATCTTGGACGGAATTTTGTAAAAGCCCTGGAGGCACAAGGTGCTCAAGGAGAACTGAAAGCAGTCCTTTGGTCCCCAAAATTCCTCGTTGGAGATTCCAATCCTCTCATAAACGATTTTGAATATTGAGAGAGTGAGCGAAAGGACGATAATCCAGAGGAGAATTGATAACCAAAATATTGGTGCAAATGGAGCTGCTAACGCATCACTTGACTTCCCCTGAGGTGGTCGTCTGAAAAATGCACTCAATTGCAAATCATTGGTTGGGATATTGAAGTCGACGGCGTCTCTTCGAAAAGGAAGGTCTGATGTGGAACTCACAGCGAGATCTGCTTTACCTTCAACTAGAAGGGAAATCATGCCTATCCAAAAAGTATCATTGACTTTTTCGCCCCAAGCGTTTGTCACTACAATTACACTCCTGTCAACATTGATGAGAAAGCAATTACACACCTATGCGATCATTATTACATCTGCAGATAATTTTATTAAATGGACTTTCGCTCCTTACCGAAAGTTGATTGTTAGTTCGAGAGCTCGCAGAACTTCCACTGCAAAACTATCACGGAACTCATAAGTCGCATTATCAATGAGGACAATATTTGTATCAAATGAGTATGTTTGATCCATCTTCAGTAAATAAATAATTTATTTTACAATCATGATTTCTTTTATATTGATATCAGATTTTTACTTAGTTATAAATCTTACCACACCAGCAATTCTAAGAGCGTTTTTATTAAGATTTGAGCGACACTTTTCTGATAAAAGTGGAGTATCATTTTCGTTCACGTAAGCTTTTGAAAATTTGTTTTGAGTTGTAATTTCAAGATATTTTCTTATTAAAACGTCTCCATCATTAGTTGGTCTAAAATATATATTAAAAACAAACGTTAGCATAAGATGAATGTTCAACTTTAAATTAATGTTTTTTGTTTTTATTTAATACTAATTTATATTACGGTTAAACGTAATTATTATGTTGCATACTTGTATATCCTGTATATATTTGCTGGATTTGATTCATTCCTCTCAATGAGTCCTGCAAGCAAGTTCATTTGGACTGGCATTCTTTTTATTGTATTGTAAATTGGCAATTGTATTAATCCACTAATTGTTATATTGTTAAAAACAAAAAGAATAAATGAACTATTGACAATTCCCAAGTTTATAACTTCCAGTAAAAAACGCTCCTGTAATTAAGTTAAAAAAAATTATGTATTATAAGTTTAATTATGAGAAATCTGAAAATTATGATGGCTTTACGGTAATGTTATGGTCGCACATGATGACGTGAAGGTAATTTGGCTCAAAATGATTTTGCACGATGACGCGAGTAAGAGAGCAAGGAGAAACAGAAACGAAGTTATGAAAATGAGAGAGATGAGTTTCTTCTTCTACTTCATTTTCTAAAAAATGGGGAATTGAAAATAAAAGCTCATCTGTCGTAATTAGAATGTCAGTGGCTCCGCTGATAGGAATGATATTCGAAATTAAATCCCACTTTTCAAGAGAAACTTCTTTTTTTTCACTCAAAGATGAAGGAAAGAGAGGAAAGGGGAGTATCAGAGCAAAACGGAAGATGAAAATCCTCCCGAATAATTTTATTTTCTTCCCCATTTCTCACCTCTTCACATTAAGGACTATTGAATGGCTCATTAATTTCAAAACTTCCCTTGTTGCTTCGCTATCATTTATGTCTTGGAATATCTCCCTGTTCGCCCATGTTCGTAATTTCAATATGCTTTCGAGTTCTGCCACTAACGAAGGTGTTGGGTCATTGGATTATTACACGTCTACTTGACACTTCCTTTGTCCTCTTTGACAATCTTCCTCTTCTCAATTGAATGAATACTAAGAAGACGAAGACCATTATTAACAACGTCAATTGAATTGAAGGAGAAACGAGGCAAGAGGTAGCCTCTGTCATTCATTTTATTCAATGTTTACTTCAAATATATTGAAATTGGTCTAATATTCAATGTATAGTAGAGTCGTTACTTTTCATTTAACTCCAATACATCATAATGAGCCTAATAAAGCAAATAGTTACCGCATTCTCAAAAACTCAAATCAATAACGGATTAATATTTTTTATATTCCATATCGGAACTGTTTAATGCTGATCATATGAGACTGCATACAGTAAATACAGCATAAATATTTCAGTGCAAATTAATGCCGAAGTGGAGCTGACTGTTGAAGACAACAATGTAAGGATTATATGGTATATTTACAAAAGAATTTGTCAAAATCATTATTTTCATTTCTCATTAAATAAATATAAATATCTAATTCTTTACATAACGTGAATCATGAAGAGCTCGATAGTATTCGATCACCTTCTCATTTAAAGTCCATTCATATGGTATTATAGCATTTATACTTATTATATTACATAGAACCCACATAATAATAGCTCACTTTAGTGCGAAGGAATATTTAAAATATGGAACGTGCAAGTACTTTTCAAATATATTGCCATGAATCAATTATAGTTTAAATTTTTTAATTCTTAAACCATTAGCATATTGTTTTTTAAAATACATTTTATTGCTTAAAATTAAAATTTTGCATGAATATTTAGTTAGATCAAGATCAGGTTCAATTTTTGTTTATTTTGATCAAGAATAACGGAAAGTCCTATTGAATTTCTATATTTCTTCCTATAATAGGAAAATTGATAAGGAATATTAAAATTGATCATAAAATATATTTGAGTTAGGATGGTGTTCAACCTGCTCAACGCTCTAGAGATTTTAAATTGCGTGAAATTCTTCTATAACTTTTCCAAAAAAAGATCCAATTAAAATGCAAACTAATCAAGTACACGGTACCAAGACTCATCTTATTATAACGATAAAACGTTAACTACAGCAAAGACTTAAATAAAGCGCGGGCCTTAAATAGAACGCGGGGCGCTCTATTTAAGTCTTTACTTAAGTGTGTTCATTTACAATTACAATAGGTATGTTGTGTTATTAAATATATTATTTTCCGAACTATGCAAATTCAAATTATAAATAATCTGTAACACTGTATGTAGCTAACATTTAGAATACATGAAGTAGAATTCAATCTTAGCTTTTTATTATTATGCTTATTTTAATTTACTTTTATATGAGCTTTTTCATTGATTCGGAAATGTAAAAAAAACTTGAATTGGTTCAAGACTCCTTTTTAATGGATTTTTTGATTTCACTATTTGAGTTACAAATACTGTGTGTGTACATTCATGGTGAAGTTTAATTTGAATGTACTCGTTAGCCTCAACTAAATGAAGAATGAAAGCACATTGAAAGTTCTATGGTCAAACAAGAAGCATCTAGTACTACATGCTATTTACTTTGCATAAAATATGTTAAGTTGTTTGATCACTCGCAATTGTTTTTTAATTATATGCGGCTGATTATAGGGTTAAATAGATTTTTAAAAAATGGCATTAATCCAATAAAGCAGGTGTTGACAAGTAGGCAATGCGAGTAGTAGTATATAGGTAGCTATCTGACTATAGTATAGTGGGTAGTTTTGTTTACAGTTAAAAAAGTACAGTGTAACTTTTTATTCAAAGATGAAAGCTGAGATTAAATCGGTAAAATTGTGAGTATACAAGTTTATCTAATTAATGAATCAAATCTATGGTCATATAAAATGCTTTAACTTAATCACTAAATACATCCTAATTCACTTTCTCGTAATTAAAATATTGATGTATTCTGCATGTGTTGTGGAAGTATGTACAAAGCAAAGATTTACATTATGCAGTATAATACTTACTTTGTATCTTAAAAAGTTTGGCTTTTTGAAAAAAATAAGGGGTCATGTAAAAAATTGTATTAAATTGAACTTTCAATGTCACACACTATTTAGTAAATGCAAAAGATCGATAAATAACCTTATATCTGCATTCCTTAATTTGTGTATTTTGGTATTAATTTTGATACATAAATTATAATAAATTAGGATCAAATCCATTTTGCTAATAGCTGTAATAAAAGAACAAAGAGAAAATCAACTGTCGTCACCAAAATGGAGAGGAAGTCAAAAGTTAAATATGAGCTCGATCTGTTATCTCACTTATCTCATTCAATTCAAAACTTTCATTCCAACTCTGACACTGACGAACCTTAAGAAAATTGAAAGACGAGCCTATGACCATAAAGGCAATGAATTTATGTTAAGTAATTTAGCTAATACAAAGATTTCCCTTCTCAATCTGATGAGTCAGAGAGAGATGACTTGATCTAAATCTAAAATTAAATTCTTTCAACTGTAACAATGAGCGTGTAATAGTGCACATAACTATTATCAAATATATCCTGTCTTAATATTCACTATGAGATGTTCGTCACTCATTAGATCCACTATCGTGGATTGCAACAAAGTCTCTGTTAATTAAATCATTTTTATCCCCTATTCTATTACAATAAGGCCTCATCCGTAGTCATTTGGGACCTTCTTTGCCCTATATATTTCTCGTATTGCATTATTTATATTTCATATTATATATACCTATCTTAAATTTCTTAAACCTTTGCATTGATACTTCGAGAATGAAATAGTTCCTAATAAACTCTTGCACTATTTATACGCGCCTACATTGTGGAAATCCAATTAAGGAATTGAAAAATTGAAATAGGGCTAAGATACTTTGCAAAACAATGCCTGAATATCCTCCCATTTAATCTCCTCACTTGACTTATTGCGTTGGGCTTATTCACACACTCTGCATACATGCATAGAATTCCCAACGTAAGATTAAGCATAGAGGGACAGAAAAGTTTCTAATTGCTCGAAGGCGAAGTTCAATATTCGATTTAACTGTAACGACTTGGCACTCGGGGGTCTCATATATAAGAACACTTTCCTTTATGAGATCTCTCACAAAGTTAATTCAAGTGTGAGGTGTTACGGATCACCTATCCAATTAATAGCCAAAGTGTGCTTTCTTCAGGAGACGAGCCAAAATTTCCCAAGTTAAGTGACTGCAACCGCAATTCCGTGCTGCACTTTTCTACTTTAAGAAAATAAACAATTACGATCGCCATTCGTCAATTATCAAAAAGTAACTCAAATGGAAAGAATATTAATTGCATTCAAGGTAAGTCCACTTTGAAAATATTTTAGACGATAAAATGCTAAGAAGTATCATGAGATCATAGGTAACATGCAAAAATTAAGAATAGGATGATTTGGATAGATATAGATTGCAATTTTTTAAAACATTAACTATAAATATTATGTAACTTTATTCTTATAAAAGTCATTATTTCCTTTTTTGCTGTAAATAATCAAAACAATTGTGTAATAATTAAATCTGACTTTGACAATGTTTTGTCTTTAAAACAGTAACAAATGAAATTTTTTAACATTATTATAAAAAAACAACAAAGAGTTCAACTTTAAAAGCTTGATTACCCAAGCAGTTAAAATATATCTTAACTTGATAAATGACTTAAAATGTTCAAGTGACAATTAACGTTTTTTGACGTTTTGTGCAGCGAAATGCTGCACTGAACTTTGTTATATACCTAAAAAGAGAATATATGATAATGACAAAAATATTTTTATATATAATTGTATGAAATTTTCTCATTTGTTAATTGTCGAATTTTTTAAAATTTTTATAATAACGCCACTAAAAATAATAATGATTGCTGACAATGAGTTTGGCAATAGACAAAAATTTCATTATTCAATTATAAAAATATTATTTTAATTAAAAATTAAAAATAATAATACCGCCATAACTTTAAAAAAATTAATTTCAAACATTAAAATACGTGTATTTTATGCATAATTACTTTTAAATTAAAATTATTTTATCTATTCACATTTATTAAATTCACAATATTTACAGAGACCAAGTGGAATCTTTTTCATTCATATCTTCTTGATCTCATTGACACTTGGCGTTCCTCAAGTTCAGTATGCTCAGAAATATGGCGGCTTCCCTCTGTCATACAATGTCGAAGACGGGCGGAATCGGCTTGACTCATCAATTGTTCACCCAAGTGGAAACACCAAAGTTGTGATGAAAAAAGAAAAGCTCATCTACCCAGATGTAAAGAGATTTTATGGCTCTCAATATAGTCTTAAATATGGCATAATTTCTTTGTACCATTGTTTACTTTACCTGCAAAGTGGGAAGAGAGATTTGAGTCTCCTCAACTCATTCATCTCCTTTTCTTGACGTGGGATATTAAATAAATCGTAAGTCGAAGGCAGGAAGCCAACTTGCGACGTGTGTTTCTCTTTAAAAACGATCCTCCACATAGTACTTTCTACGATGTAATCCATTATCTTGGACCTTTGCAGATTACGCTATTTAATTAGCCATTCAGAGATTGAGAATATATCTATAGTATGAAATAGCCCAAAGTAATATTTGCATCTTTCTCACTCGCTCACTCACTCATGAAAAGAGAACGAAGTTTAGCTATCTATTAACGTGAAATATTAATCGTTCCTTGTATAATTTATATTACGCGCATATAAAACTAGGTATTCTCTTTATTTAATATCAAAAGAAACACAAGCCATATTAAGCTCATTTATGTGCTTTAGACAGATGCAAGTTGCAACGATGATCAAAGGAATTTTGAGAAAACTTTCTTTAGATATGTATATCTTTAAGGAAAATTTTTAAATCAAGAGAACTCGCATTAATATATCAAAAGAACAATGGCCAAGTTTCACGCGGTATAAATTCTCTTTACAAGAGAATTAAGAATGAGCGAATATGTGCATTACTGTTTGTTATGTTAAATGGAGACATTTATTTGAACGTGAACAGGACTAATTATTATCTTTTACATTCATTTAAGCCTAATTTTCCGACTTGAATATTGTCACTTTGATAATTATCACGCTAATTATTTATTTCTTAGTTGAGTACTCGTGAAACTAACGATAAGCATGGTTTTTTTAACATGATCGTTTACAACAGGAACCAGCCAATTACGATTTTCACTATGAAGTGCTCGGAGGAGGAAATCAATTTGGACATTCTGAGACAAGGAGAGGTGCACAAACAAGTGGAAAATGTAAGAAAAGTACAATAATGAAATATAATGAGTTTTATAAAACCCGATATGAAACGTATAGCTCACATTATATTTCTTGTTAAAAATATTAACAAAATCGCTTATTAGAGTACAAATGAAAAGCTGAATCAAAAGGTAATTGTGTTTCCCTTTTCAACTTTCAGATCATGTCTTACTCCCGGATGGTCGCAGACAGACAGTGACGTATTATGTGGACGAATATGGGTTTCATCCTACCATCACGTATGAATATGTGAGAGACCTAAATGGGAATTTGAATCAATTTCAATCGCTCGGGTCTTATACATACAACAGAGAACCAGTAAGGAGTTTCCGGTCCAAGGCGCCGCCTCAGAAGAAAAAGACCGCCGCTCACCTCTTCAATAAAAAGAAGACATTAAAAAGAACGGCAAATGCCACAATGTTGTTAGAGGAAGATAAAATGAGTCTTAAGAATAAAGCAACTAAGACGAGGCGCGTCAAAAAAGTGAAGAAACGCCTGTCGACACACGGTGCGAGGATCATTCAATAGACATGTGGGTAATAAATAAAATAAAGTGCAAAAAAAGAAGGAAGTCAATGGAAAAGTGATTGTAAAAAGGTATTTTCATGTATATTTTTCCAAGTGTCCATTTTCATGATACACCACTTACCATTTCTTGATTCATACCATGGATTATAATATGAAGTTGCTTAAATGACGAGCGTGTGTCTATGTTTTGAATATTATTAGCTAATGTGAAAGAATCCTCTATTAAGCAGATTTTATAATCCGATGTGTAAAGAGACAGTTTTTTGGGGTTTATTGTGCAGGACTGCACGAGTGCTCTCATTTTATTTTAATGTTTGGTGATTTCGATTTCTTAACAGGACAAGGATTTTTCAATTATACTAAATCATACCAAATCCTTATTTTTATTTCCTATGACTTGCTCATCAAAACAGAGAATAACAATGGAATTTTTCCCTCAAGAAGGTTACATGCTAAAGTAATGATGATTCTAAAGTCGGCTAATTGTCGGATAATTCACTCTAATTATTATGTTCTTTCTTGAAGTGTCTTCATAATTGTGAACGTGTTCTATCGTTACGTCAATAAAATGCATTGCTCTTATTTATAGTTAAACTCTTATTTTAGATTTTTAAAATTGTCATAAAAGGCCTTTTAGCCAACGATGATTTTTTAGCTAAAATTCCAATTCATTCATCCACAATTAAAAATTATAAAAAACAATGCAATTTTACCTATCTATAAAATTATAATATGTAATGTGTGATGCAAATTCAAGTATCCATTAATGGAATGGGAGTGAATAGGTGGTAATTATTATATATTGTATGATTCTATGTAAAGAACGTGCGAATTTGATCCATGGGGAAGATAAGAAAAAGAATTGAATTTCTCTTCACATTCCTCCAAGCTCCAGTTGAGTTTATAATAGGTATACATCAAGATGAATTAAAGTTAATGTAGCAGAAAAATTATTTAAACCTCCTCATGATAAGTAATCTCTTTACAAATTATGTTCCGCCACTGTGGAGAAAAGTTTTGATTTCATTGCAGGCTCGAACGTAGGCATAATAATTTTGAAAGAACTTTACAGCCTCTTATAATACTTTCGCGTACACTTTTGTGATTTCATTTGATAATTTAATATTATGTACGAGAGGGACACAAAGCTGCCTCAATGAGGTTCACCACACAAAGATGACAACGGAAAATCGTATTATTACACAATATTTTTCCGTAGTTATCAATGCGGAAAGAGATTTCATTGAAGCTTCTTTCTTGTTGTTTCTAATGCTTCAAATCTGAAACATCTCACCGCCTTCCCACAATTCTACCATCTGACAATTTCACAAATTGTAGCCTCATCCTGTGTTTGTCTTAATTATGTTGAAAGCTCCCGAGAGTGGGTGAAGAGAAGCCAAGGCGATATTTAATAATGTAAATGTTCATTCCAAATACTCATTGAGATTCTTTGAATAGCCAAACTCACTCGGTCATTTTATTTATTAAATTCAACACTTGTTTAACGCAGACAAATAATGAATGCGTACTTGCACATAATTGACAAATTGAACGAAAACAGAGAATAAATATACAATAATTCCCAATTGGTTACATTGCTATTTTCAAAATTGAGTAATTTGTCTTTCTTTTAGACTTGGAGGCTCAAGGTTCTCGTCAGAAGCCCCAAATAACCTAAAACACATAAAGATGCCTTCACAAAATGGAGCAAAAGAAGAAGTCTAAAGGACGAGGCATTATAAAAAGAAATTGCAAGCGTATCGAATGATCCGAGACTTTTGAGAGCATATGATTCACATTTTGCAATTTCTCTATCTTCCACCTTGTTCGCTCTTTGTGAGAAGAAATGGATGAATTATGATAAGGCGAGGTGTAAAGATTCACAACAATGCATTATACAATACAAACACTCGTTATGCTTATTATCTTACATTTATTTATAATAATTTTTTCGTGTTAAATACATGTAGTGTGAAAGTCTTAACGATTAGTAGATACACGATGTGTAGGGCCTTCACAGAGTCATGAGAATTTATCATATTAGTGCTAACAGTTACTGTGACTTACAAAGATCTCTGCCTGACCTTTTTTTTATTTTCATGGTACCTTGGAATCTCGTATATTAGCAAAATGTTTATAATAAATTCACTAATATGATTTTTATGAAGAAAAGTATAATTTTATCAAATATTATTTAATAGTTAAAACTTTAACGATTCCAGGGTAATTTTTTTCACATTTCCATGAAAATAAAAAAGGTCCGGCGGAGAACTTTGTAATTCACAGTAATTTTCATGTTGAACATTTTGATTAAAGACGATAAGGAAAATAAAGTGAGAACGGGAAAATTAGTTAAAAAATCTTCTGATTAGGGAATCGATAATTGAGGGTACATTTAAACTTCGACGTGCATGAGAAGTGAGTTATGGTGATTGTGTTCATGAGCCAAGAGACTTGGTTGGCAAATATATATTATATATAGGATGAGGATCAGGCATGTGAACAGTGACCACGAGCGATTGCATTCAAAGTTAGATGAGCCCTATTAATTCTTGACTCACCACAGAATGTCATTCATATAATCATTCCCTCTTCCTTTCTATTCACTTTTTTGTATAAATATAACATTTGTAAAAGTGATACTTCTTACGCGAAACCTGAATGTTAAATGGTTTATTATGTGTACAAACAAGAGTAAAAATAGGAATGTGGCACATTCTTTCATTTCACTCATTTGTGGCTCGTTCACTTTCATCCCAATTTGTTCACCATTGGCGTCTTAAGCGGTTACATGAACTTCGATAACTTATGCCTTAAAATAAATAAATAAATTGGAGAAATGAGGAAAGATTCAACAGGTAATAAATTCATCGAGGAGATTCAAAAAGCAAATAATGCAAATATTTATGCTCTTTTGAATGAAAAGTGTGACAAAATTAATAAATGAAAATGATACAAGTTAGCACTTCTAACTTTTGTACTCAATATTAAGCAATGCTGTTTATAGCACAATGATATAATAGAGTACACTTTTAAAAGTGGAAAATAAGATAAAAATGACCAAATTATTATACTGTTCAGTGATAAATATTTTTAGTTCTTTTATACTTGCATTTAAATCTTATCGGTTGCATTGTGACTTTAATGTTCTGAATTACTAATAAGTATGAAGGAATGAATAAACAGGTGCTCGGAAGTATGCATCATGCATTTCTATTTTTAAGTCTTGAAATGTTTATAAAAACTTGTCATGTTAATTATTATGCACTTGTTCGTATGCTAGACAAATTTCTTACAATCTCACTTTAACCATTAAATATAGTAAAAGAATATTATGAAAAAGCTTAAAGCATGCATTTCATATAAGTAAATAACTACTCTTTATTTATCTTACAAAGAATGCAGGACTTTGAAAGGCTGAGGATTTAATGATAGGTTTGTATTTAAGCCTTTATGAAATGCTCATTTATATTTGAGCTAATATTTGTCTGATTAGCGACGTTTATTTCCGTATGAATTTGGCTGCTTCCTCGTTCCGAGGAAAAAGGGAGGGAAGTTTCCGTGAGAGAGCTCCTTAATGGACAGAATTAAATAAGATAGAAAATGTATAATTGTGAATTAAGAGGAAAGGAAAAAAAACTGCCGTGTCATCCATCGTGTTACAAAATAAAGATGAAAATGAAATCGACTACCTCGTCGTTATGATGAGCCGAGAAGCGAGATGGATTTTAAGCCAAACTCCAATTCCTGAGCCATGAGGTTCTCCTGATTGTTCCTCTCTCATCGCTCCCCATGGGAAACATGGGGAATTGTATCAGGACTCCGTTCTCATTTCTATTGAATCCCTTATCGTAATAGAGGCGATAATGGAATGTGGGTGAAGTGAAGTCACACTGTGGAGCATCTTGTCCCTGTCAGCGTAATTGCAGCCCACCTCTTCCCCGTCTCTTTAGGGACTTTATTGCTCAAGTCCGCCCAACAATTTGGCGCTTATAGACACATAGCCCGGGTCACGGTTCGCAAATTTTGCCTGATGTTTAAAAGAAGGAGACCGGGTTCTCAACTTCAGTCTCGCCTTCAGCCTCATAGAAGAAACAACTCCAAGGGATCACAACAGGGATCACAACAAGATCCCAGGAATATCTACGCTTTTATTACTCCCAGGATAGCTCTTCAATTTCTTTCAACTATTTAACCATGCGTTATTCCAAACAGGTATTTTAAACTTACTTTAATATTTAGAAACTATTTTAATTCTTATAAGTTAATTTTTTAAATTTGAATACAATTTCTCAGTTTTGAGTAATCAAAGACCTAAAGAGAAAATCTTTAACGTTTCTTTTAACCAAGTTTGTTCATACTTGAAATATGTAATTATCAAGAAAACTTGAATCCTTATTTAATTTTTAATTGCTGCATAGGCTCTATGCCTGGCTCTTGCATGTGCCATCGCTCTTTCAAGCGCTGAGCCAGGAGCCGCCAACGGAGGACGAGGAGGTGGAAGTGGTGGAGGAGGTGGGTATGGTGGCTCAGGAGGAGGGGGTGGAGGTTACGGAGGAAGTGGAGGCGGAGGATTCGGAGGAAGTGGTGGAAGCGGAGGAGGAGGATATGGTGGTGGAAACTCCGGTGGAGGAGGCGGCGGAGGAGGATACGGAGGTGGAAATTCAGGTGGAGGTGGAGGAGGATATGGTGGCGGCGGTGGTCATGGACAAGTAATTTTAACCTTAAAATCAAATTTTCACTTTCACATATTTTTCTAGCAGCTTTTTTAATCTATTTTCTTACATTATGAATTTTAGCAGGAGAGTTATCCTCCCCGACCATACAACTTCAAGTACGACGTGAACGACCACTACTCTGGAGCAAACTTTGGACAGAAAGAAGAAAGCGACGGACAAAGAGTCAATGGTGTGTACCGAGTTAAACTCCCTGATGGAAGAACACAAATTGTTACTTACAATGCTGACTGGCAAAATGGATTCAACGCTGATGTGCAATACGAGGTTAGAAAAATCACAAATCATTTGAATAATACAATTACAACCCATTAAATAATTTCCACAATAATTGTAACCATCATTTTCCCAACTAGGGAGAAGCTCAATACCCGGCTCCATCAGGAGGATACGGAGGTGGCGGTGGAGCTGGTGGATCTGGATATGGTGCCCCAGGAGGCGGTGGCGGCGGTGGATCCCAATACGGAGCTCCAAGTGGAGGCGGAGGTGGTGGAGGACAATACGGAGCTCCCTCAGCTCCTCAACCATCAACTAGCTACGGTGGACCACAAGGAGGATCTGGTGGATCAGGAGGTTCATCCCAGTACGGAGCTCCATCTCAACCGTCACCAAGCTATGGTGGCCCTTCGGGTGGAAGTGGACGTGGAGGATCCGGAGGTAGCGGAGGACGAGGAGGAGGTTCGTCCTCTTATGGAGCTCCCCCTTCGTCTAGCTATGGTTCTCCTTCTGGAGGTGGTGGTGGTCGCGGATCTTCGAGCTATGGTGCTCCTGGTGGTGGTGGCAATAGCGGTCGTGGAGGACATAGTGGATATGGACGTTAAGGAGAGAATATCGGCTGAAATTAGAATTATTTCTCTATTTTCTCCAAACAAGACTCTGAATGCCTCGAGTCGGTTAAATAGCCATTCTTACACTAATGCCTTAATAACGTCTAACTGCTTAAAGAACTTTATTAAATGGTTACAATTAACTAATTGTAACCTAATTTCACCAACTTTTATATCATCAAATGACGATGATCGACTGTATTTATACCATAAACCATCAATTTAGGTAATATTTTTTACATTAATTTTCAAAATTGCTTTAAGCGTAAAAGTGTCTTATTTTCTTACTAACAACTCATTTCAATTAAATATTTACTTATATAAAACAACTTATTCTATATCGAGCTATCAAAAGTATAAGTATTTGATCTTCTTGTTTATCTTTCCTTTCCACTGTTCTTTGCAATCTATTTCATAAACGTTTCTTGCCTTATAAACCTGTGATATTAAAATGAAGGACCCAATCAACATTTTTTTACAAAATTCAAACTTCGAAATAATACTTTATTTTAGATACTAACAAAATTAACAATATCCCAATATATTTTTGATATACATATTTACCATTATATTTATTAGATATGTATTAATACATAAAAAGCCAAATATTTCTTCCTCACAAGTGGTCTCTTCTTTAATGTAGATGTACAATGTACATAATTAATTACAAAAAA
Organism: Neelides sp. FZ-2019; assembly: GCA_009869795.1. Taxonomy (NCBI): domain Eukaryota; kingdom Metazoa; phylum Arthropoda; class Collembola; order Neelipleona; family Neelidae; genus Neelides; species Neelides sp. FZ-2019. Next base: position 38,046 of record VJMY01000003.1, on the reverse strand, counting down.
ATAATGCACTTCGACTTGACATAAATACGAATAGTTAAATGATATTGGTTCATTTTATAAGATGAATTAAACATTTAATTGTAATTATAATGAAACATCTTTATTCAAATAGTTAATATGACATATAAGTTGACGTCTAGTTTAATGTGAATTTAAGTCATTCTTTCACATTCTTTCGAATAATGATCTAAAAGTGATCAACTGATCAATTACAATACTTATGATTCCTATGTCTGATTTCAGCCGGAAAGGACCTCCCTGAGCAAATACTTAAAAATAATTATATTAATAGGCAAAATATTAAAATTAAAGTTTTATTTTTTTAACAGATATAATTTTGACAATAAAAATTCAATAAAAACAAATTATTATTTTCTTGCATATGATTATTCATAAATGGATTTGCCTTCAATTAAAGTCTTTCGTTAAATTAGAAATAACGATTTAAAATTTTGGTACTATTTAGTAAAATCCTTCAATTGTCTTAAAATCTTGAAGAATCCTAGGTTATGTTTAACTATTTTAATGGTAAGATATGAAATAACAAAACATCAAATTATCATTCTAACATAAAAACGCTAATGTTGATACATTGAATAAAAAAGGAATCAATGACATCAAAATCAAATCATTCGACAAGAACGTCATCATCATATCAGTCGGGGTCGGACTTTTCTTTAGGAGATTTAGGCGTTGATGACAGCAGCAGTAAAGACGAATCAGCAAATGACAAAAGGAAGAAGGGAGACGAGGAGGAAGAGGGAGAGATCGAGGATTCTAAAGGGGGAAGGGGAAAGACAGTATTGTTGGCGAAAGAGGAGAAGATGCACCGAATAAAGATCCACTTGCTGCTTTTGAAAATTATCCAAACTTGTAAGCATTTTTATTATATTTACGCTAATTTTATAATAATTAAAATATTTCACATTTGTAATAATAAACTAATTGGTTATTTTTTAATATGATCACTTAATCACATATGTGAAGATACTGAAAAAAACAACGAGAGACTGCGGAAGAAGTTCTCTTCAGCCAAGTTAAAGACCATCAGTACTGCATTGTGACTCTGCATGATAAGGGAATTTTGAGGCGCGGGTCTCCGAATTTCTCCACTATCAACCATGAAAAGCTATTTCATCAATGAAGAGTCCAAAGAACCCCCATGGCATACTTGAAGAGAGGCTATTGTTTAATCCATCCTCCAAAAATATGTATACTGGTAAGATAAGAAAATTATATTTTATATACTATTATTTATTATTTATGATTATTTAATCATGAAAAATCATTGAACTACATGTACAGCGTATCCCAAAAGTCGATTCCGATTTTTACCACTCAATAACTTTATATTTTACAGTTGAAATTTTCTCAAATTCATAAGATTTATCCATCAATAATAATAACTACAGCTTTAATTTATGATTTGATTCCCTTTTCTTCGGTATGCCTATTATGTTTTCCTATTACCCTCACAGTTATCAAATTTTCCCTCTTCTTTCTACTGTCCAATTCCCATTTCTCATCTTCAATAATAAACATTATAAGGTTTAATATGGATTTTTTTAAACTTAAGAGCTAATATCTAATTTTGCCTTAATTAAATCCTTAAAGAAAATGTAGATAAATCTATTGTTGATTGAACGAGAGTCAAAGCTTCTGAAGGGAGTTTTTAAATGAAAGCCAATTTAACTCAAATTATGTTTATATAGTTATTATTTGATAGATAAAGAATAAATCTTCTGAATTTGAGAAAATTTCAACTGTACAATATAAAGTTATTGAGTGATAAAAATCGGAATCGACTTTTGTGACACGCTGTACTATATAATAATTTATTTTAATAAATATATATAAATTACTTTCCTTATGCTTTACTAATCCATTGAATAGGTCACCTGGGTCTGGACAGGAGTCAGTTGGAAGAAAAATTGCCAAAAAGAACGATATTTATTGCATTAATTTTAGAGCTCGATTGCATGAGGTCTTAAAAGCAAAAATTGGAAAAGATATTGGACCAAATTACCCTCCATTAAATCTTCATAATTGGTAATTATGACCAATTTGAAAGATTCATATTTAATTTAAACAATCTAGTAAAATATATATTTATTATTATTTATATGAGAATTTGATAATGATAAATCATCATTGATAAATGAGTCATGTTTTAATTCTCGTTCTTTGCATTGCAAATTATTATTTTAAAGGTATGGAGAAGCTCCTTTTAGGGCTGAATTTTCTCAGCTCATCAAAGACACTCTGAGTGAAATGGGAACGTCGGATCTGAATTCTTTTAACTTGGAGCAGCAAGCAGAGGCGGATGTCGACTCTTCTGCACTTGCAAGCATCCCACGTTTAGAACAGATAGCAGGTCGTGATTGGTCTCTGATGACGCCTGCAGAAATTTCCATTAAGGCATCCCTCGAACGAGGAGCTCAACTTCCATTCAGCGTCTTGGATGAGTACGTTGCTCCCATATTTAAGAATTGTCCATTCAATGAAACTGGTTTCATTCTCGTCGGATTTCCAAACACTCAAAAAGATTTTCAATATTTATTGGATAATGATTATATACCAGAACATGTCTTCGTGGTTGATGTAAGAATTGCTTGATATATATATTAGGTACTAATAATTGTTTTATACTACTCTCTAAAGTAGGTATTACAAAAAATTAAAATTAAATATTCTAATTAAATAATAAATAATATTTTTAATTTAGCTAAAACTTTAAAAAGTTTGAAAAATCAACATTAACAATGAAAATTCGAACAATAATCAAGCTAGATTATTTAATTAAATTGTAGTTTTACTTTTTAATGCATAGGCCAATTCAAAAGGACAAGAAATCGATTATTGATGGAAACTGTCGACAATTGGCACAAGAGAAAGAATCCCTCTAGATTGAAAGTTCCAGTTTCCCAATTACCAAAATGGTCTCCTCATATTGAAAAAATTAAAAATGAACAAGAAGAAAAACCATGTTCAGATTTCTACTTTGAAGAAATCGACAACAAAGAAACATGGACTTATGATGATGCCAACAGCAAAATAATTGGAGATATGTTAGAATACCACAGAATATATTCGCAAAATCTCACTCCGTTAAAGGTATTTTTTAAATTGTATTTAATATTTATTTACAAACATTAATTATTTATTGAAATGAATGTTAAATGAATGTTTATTCCATGTTCTAGAAAATGTTAAATAAAGAAAGAATCAATTGGATGCCAATTCAATCAGACATGAGTCTCAAGGACGCCTCAGAAAAACTTGCGAATGAAATTCAAACTCTTTTGAAAGATAGGTTTTCAGAAAGATTTAAACTTTAATAGTCAAATATAGCAATTATAGTAATTTAAATTCAATCAGTTTTTTCGTATATGAATCTATTTATTTATTCTTTTAACTTATTCATTAAACTATTCTTACTTTGTTACTTTGACTTGGTATACGTTACCTATTTTTAGTAGTGTAATCAATAGAACTGTTTTATACTCTATTTATTTAAATGATTTTCGTAAATGTTCACAAACTTCCACAAAAAGTGATGTCATCAGAATGGAATAGTATATTCAAAGCCTTACATTATTATTTTACTAAAATTAATATTGAACTTTTAAGGTTGAGCCCGAGAAAATAATTGCTACAGACACTACAGAGCCGACAGACTCTGAAATGGATCCAGAAGCAGAGGGGGAGGGGGAATAATCCCATTTTACCTATATTTGAAAAATTACAATAATTTTAAACTAAAATCAAAACATAAAGTATAAATAGGTATGTAGCAAGAAAAGTTATCTTTTAATAATATACTGTTTCAAATACCCTAAGGTTTTATTATATTTTTAATTCATCAAAGGTATCATTCATTAAAATAAAATAGCTAATGATAAAAATATAATTCTTTACTAAATAGTGCCTATTTATTTAATGTTTCTCGAACTATTAAACACTATTATAAATAATATAAAATATACTCTGAAGTCATTGTTGTTATTTAATAATGAGCAATTAATAAATTGCAATTTTCAAACAACAATCACATTTTCATTGTAGTCTAACGAGGCTTATAACGAATTATATTATAGCATTTAATATACAATATGTAACTATCACTCATTATCACATCATTATCAATTCTTCAGGCCAATTAGACGTATCTTGAAACGTTGAAACCTTGATTGATTTCTGCGTGAAAGTCGTCTAGTTCAATCCACATAAACAAATATTTCGGTTTGGATCCTTCAATGTTTCAAATCCTCTCTGTTCTTCCTCCAGGGTGTTTGATCTTCAAATTCAACTCCTCATTAATATCATTGCATTCTAAACTTCCTGTAATTGAAGTGTCTTCCTCTTGTTCCTTCAACCAGTCAATTCTCATAACATAGTTAGCACAATTTACAATCCTTATTCTTCACAAGAGATTTAATTAACCTTCAATATTTAAACTTGTAATATGATTTCATTGCATATGGAATACAAATTGGTTAGGGAAAGGCTTTTCTGTACGACAGGTCCTTAATGAAATTGATGGTTTTATTTGTCTTAAAGGAGGAGATGCTACAGGTGTCAATAGCAGCCCACAGACGCTCATCTCACCTTTTCCAAAACTCAATTGAAAGAGTTCGTCAGCATCAATGCCAAAGTTTTGTTTATGGCACTGGGTTTACCTATATGCATCTCTGAAGTGATGAGAATTTGAATCTTATATGAAGAGGTCGACAGAATGCTGGCATGTGTGCGCTATGATGCTACGAGGTTATTTCATCTTGTAGAGCTGTTATGACAAATGCTCAATTTAATAATGTAAAAGTAAAGACTCAATCACGCATTGTTTTCATTTCATTGATCATTTTTTGCTTGGATCAAAAAGAGAAAAAAAACTTCTGAGGTGAATTGAGCGTGTAGGAGGAATGATTTGTCTTGCGTTGTTAGTTTTCTAGAGTCGCATCAAGTACCTCTTGAAAGTTTTTTGTATTCCTAATCCTATATTTGGTCGGAACAGAATTTACATGGACATTTTCAATGAGAGACTTGTAAGACCTTTAATCATTTCAATTCATTCAATTCTCAGATTGTCATGAAAAATCGAAGAAGGAAGGATGAAAAAATTTGATAAGTCTGATTGGGTGAGTTTTTCCTTCAGCATCTTCTTCACTCGTGTTCAGTAGCTTTGAGTAACTACCCTTGATCATCCTCATGGGAAATTATTCTTATTAGTTGTAAAAAGAACGCCGAGTTGATCCGTTGTCCATGAAGAGTCTAATTTGTTAATGATGTTTTTATCTCTCTTCAGGAAAACGCATCTAGTTATTAGAGTTTGGTTGAATTACAATGCTACACATTTCTTTTGCTCCAACGAGCGGAAGAGTCCTGAACATAACAATGAGGAATTGAACTCAATTGAAAAGGAAGATCTCAAACTGACATTTTCTCTCTTCACGAGATGAAGCGATGGGAGAGAGACAATGAGGGTTCTTTAGATCACCTTCTTGTTCCTTAAATCATTTCTAGCTCTTTTTTGGATCGCTCATCACTCACAAGGTCGACATCCCAAATTGAATCTCTGCTCAACGGCGTCTAGAAATAATATTATTGTCCATCGGACAACGCTGGTTTTTCTAGCCTTCTTCTTGGTCTCCGTTGAGCAAGAAAAAAATGGACACACGTATTTTTATAAAATGATGATAATAAAACAATAAACTACTTATACAACCCCCATTGAGCATGAAGATGAAGTTCCGAGTACCCTCGAAGTTAACAACTTGTAAACGAATTCAATCTGCCAAAGACCTTCTAAAATTCTCATTTTGATATATGAGGATGAATAAAAGTTGAATTTAATTTAATGTCTGTTTGTCTGGATGAGCGAATTGTTGCAATTTTGACTCAAGCACAATTTTGGGTTGGAACGACGTAAAAGGATCGTGTGCATTGACTCAAATGCAATTTCGAACGTTGTTTAGTTAAATGCAAACAGTGGGGATTAAGCTGATTACAGTAATAGGCGGCAGAGAAGGAATATTGGGTGGGATTGATGAAAAGAGATGAATTGGACATTTGCTCATTTGCTCAATCTCCTGCTGAGTTGAACTCCCTTTGGAACTCAATAACTTTTCGTCATTTATTTATTTGGCTTGTGAGTTCCTTTCTTGCTTACGATTTATCATTCCAAATCCCATTTCCTTCTCAAAGGCGAAATATGAAAAGTCATTGTTTCAAATGTCCTTTAAAGGCCTACACACTTAAATCATTTTTTGAATTATTACTGACGCAAGTTTCTTTAATAGATGTGTAAATGCTGCACAAATAATTTTTCCTTTATAATGGTAAAAAATACAAGAGAGGGACACAAGTGAAATTGAAAGGATGGAAGTGCAAATAAATACAATGAACAATGAAAACGTGTCTTCTTAAAACTTAAAAGCTTCTCATCATGTTATTGGCATTGGCATTTTCTCGATTGCATAAAACAATAAAAGAATTGAGATTCTTCCATAAATGATCAAATTGTGAGTTGCTGCAGGAGGTGTGAACGTGTGAATGTTAAAGAAGTGATAAGAAATCTTCGATTTCAACAAGAAATTGAACTGCATCTCTCATTACCCTTATTGTTATTACTCTCAATGATTTTGACCCAGCTGGCTGCATCAAGGTAGGGACAATAAAAATAGTCGCAAAACGCTTATTTTTTCCCTCAAAGTCATAAAGAATGATATGAGAGCCATTTTGTGGAGGGACGACGAAGAAAAAGAATCTCAATTCAAAAACAATCAAATTTACTTAAAGGAAGAATCCCAACTACTACATTAATTTCAGACCCGTTTGCCTCGCTGGCGCTTCTTCCCTTACAGTTAATACATCTCGAGTTGAAGATGAGTTCTTGTGTGCTCTATGGAAAAAGCCATTAAACCAGTTGAAACAAAGAAGAAGATCGAGCATTTACAAGAAGAGCCTCTTTTTGAGCTAAAAAGCATTCATATAGCCAAGAGTCGTTCGATTAGTTAATTTGTAAACAATTACATTTTTAATCTTTTTTTTACTCTTTTATCTACCAAATTTATTACAGTTTAACCTCACTTGTAGAAAAATACATTGTGGTTGTATTCTATACCGAAGAATGCAAATGCAAACCAATAAAACATGAAAACATTTATAGGCCAACTTGTAAATATTAATGTATAGATATACATAGGATATTAAAGCTCCCCTTATTTGCTGGTAAGAATATATGCTATTCATGTGAATAGCCTGCGTGTGCGAAGTAGTTTTCGTGCATTAAAAGAGGAAAAATGGATATAAAAGAGCCAGTTAAGTACTTCATCTGCAATATAAATTTGGGTAAAAAGGCTGTAAAAGGCATAAAAAACATTTGGAAATCCTTTGAAGAATCATGGCTCAGTCAGACTCACTCAATTGCTGGAAGCGTTTTTCCGCCAGTGTCAATCAAGAGTTAGGAGAGGGAGAAAGCGTATGTTGGCCAACTGCTAAATAAAAGAGTAATTGGTAATCTGAAGAGAGGCGAAAAAGGTGCGGAGGCATAATAATGTGAGTTATGAGGATCATCCAATGCTCTTCATTTCTTGACATATTCTGTCGTTTCGAACTCCTTGCTCTTCTTCAACCAGGAATTGACGAGAAGGCTGCATGCGAGGCCGCCCAGTTGTGTTGTTAGCACTGGTGGATATTACACGAAGATTCCTCTCGGCTCCAGTTCCACCTCAACAACGTAATAGAGGCTGATATATTTTATATGTAATAATATATTAATGTGTGGGAACGTATTTGGATGGCATTTCACTTGATTTGTAGTCATTTTCCCCTCGGTTCACATTCCGAACATGAAGTGTTCAAGTCTCATCAGTATCATCTTCTTTGTCTCATCACATTCATCTCCAAAAAGGCTTTTAGAGGACAGCGAGAATAGCAACTGGGGCAGGCGAGTCTAGTTGAGAGCATAACTTGCTCGTCGGCCCATCAATTTCATTATTATGTGAATCTGCATAATAAGATGAGTCTGTTGTTCTATCTGTTTAAAAATCGCTTTCACAATTACCTCATTCCCGTGTGGACGGCTAGGCCAAGACGTCCATCAATTATTTTAACCTCAAGAAACAAGTGGAGTACACGTGTATTGATTCATCACTCCAATTGTCGAATTACTTTATGGGTGGTCATCCCTCATTTACCTCAAGCTTGCTTTGACATCTCCTTTCTTTTCTCAGACCAGACTTTTGTCAGTCTTTGACATCCCAAATGAAAGAAGCTCCAAACCTTCGACCAAATGTGCCCCAATTTTCCCTTAACTTTGACAATTGAAAAGAGGATTCTCAACAAATTATGAAACCTTTCTATTAACGTTGTAATTTTTTAATTATCGCTCATGGCGAATATCAACCCAGTTATTAGAGTAGTTTACAAACTAGATGAATATTATAAGTATTTTGATTTGCCTTAATGAATGCTTATTAAATTAATTTCTACATTATCTTCAACATCAATATTATTGAATAATTTTGAACAAGCAACTTAATGATAATTGAATTCAAATTAAACACATCGTAGTTATAGTGTTTCGAGCAATGTTATATAATCTGTGTAAATATTGATGAATTCTTTACGAATTCTATGCATCTCTCTTGTTGTAGCAATTGATTTGCAGGTGTGCGAGTAATGCAAACTTTCAATTTGATATTTAAAGTTAATAGTATAAAATTAACCCGTTTGAACAATAAGAAGTAATGTTTATGCGAATCTATCAACATTATTGTTTCGATTTTAATGCATATTGTGAAAATCTGCAAATGTAAAACTTTCTTACGAGATAATAATACTTACTAGGCTTACTACTACTACTTAAAAAATCGTGTTAAAACTTATTGCTCAAAGCACGGAATTTGAGGTTCGCGCGCTCTCCAACGTTCACACCAAAATGGGTCATATAGTGAATTCGGATCTCATTGGTGATGGATCAAATCCAATTTGCAGTAGGTGAAGGGTGGCCCGACGACCCTCAAGACCAAACTCATATCACTCACTCCACCGGTGGCTTAATGAAGCAATGGAGAAAGAAGAGAGGAAATCGAGACTCGTAAATTGTACCAAAGGAGAAGAAGAAAGGAAGAGCCAAATAAGGATTGCCGCCTTCCCCAGGCAAAATCTTCTCCCAAACTCACACACACATGGTCTTGAGATGGCGAAAGAAGGGCACCAATACATCTATAAATCAAAAAGGCTTCTTTAAAAACAAACAATGAGACGTGAGAAGGGAGCCGACTGCATCTCACCATCAGTCAGGATACATCTTTAATGTGATAAGGAGGATCCCGATGAACCGCCGTGCACTCCGTGCGGTCTTTCATTGAGAAAGGTCATCGTCGCATAGCAAAAATTTTCATTTATAACTCTTATGTCATGCACGCAAAGATATATTTATGTAGAGATGAAGGCTAATATATTTATATATTAAAATGCTCATCTGCATTCAAAAATTCCACCCTGCGAGTTTCCTCACTACCACTCGATAATCTCTTTCGAATATTCCAATCGAAGCTGAAGACGTGCTCAGGATTTGAAGTGGACGAAGAGTCCCATACGAGTTAAAAGGAATGATGATAAGAGTGTGAACTCGGTAGCCTCGCCGTGTGGCTAATCGATTATAAAAACTAATCAAACTGTTTCTCGTTTTGTAATAATTATGACGATGAGGTCTGATTAACATTGAGGAGAGGAGTAATAAAAACAATGCAATATTTCCAGTTGGTCTCTATATGGGAGCCAAAGAGAAGATTATGTCCACTTAAGCTATGTACATTACTGAAATTGCCTTCTTCAATGGTCGAGATGCACTTTGAGAACATTGCAAAACAAAAAGTTTAGAACAAGAGGGACGTGTAATGGTTCAAGTGAGTTATGTGCTAGTCCGTCTTTGGTTTTAATTAAAAAATATTAAAAACCAGTTCATATTATTCTCAATAAGCTTGTAATGAGTGGAGAGGAATGAAGATGAGCCGAGGTCTTCTGATGGGGCTAATAAATGAATTTACGAGTAAACGTGAAAGAATTGATCTGCCCCATCAGCATCAAATGTCACTCCCAATTGATTAAACTCCCCCACTATTGTTCTCCCTCTCACGAAAGCACAAGATGAACGATGCAGCATAGAATTGAATGGGATTCATTTAGGATTCTTCCAATAAAGATTCCTTTAAGACAAGTTATTTATTTATCATTATCATCAACGCGCATTGCTTCACATCTTCCATTTTTGGGTGCAGCTCACTCTACGTGACCCACAGAACTAAATGTTCTCTTCGTCTCTTGGCCAATGTGTCCAGAAATCTGATTGTGACAGACGTTGAGTGAAGGTAAGATAAATAGGAAATGATCAAGAATTTGGCAAAAGTTGAAAATACCGCCGCGTAGGCAAAGATAAAGATCGCTCGGGTCATAATGATGATAATTATATGGGTTTAAACGATAATGGCTCTTGAAATTGGCTCAAATTAAACGCAGATTACAACTTGACTTTGTCTTTCATCCTCAAGATTTGAAGGAAGTCCAGGGCCACCTGGACTTAATTAACTTAATCTGCATATAAATGAAATAAAATAGATGCGTTTCACCTCGCTTTGGTGTGATTCTTTGAAATTACATGCCAGCGACAAGAGCTGATGGCAATCTCGAGCAGTCTAACTAACTATAACAGTGTTAGCATCATGTCCTTTGGAAAAGGTGTTAGGATTTTTACACAATTGCTCTTGTAGATCTTCCTCGTCAAACGAGTGATATATGATTTTAAGTTCTGGGTCAAATCTTTAATTAAAATTCAACTCTACCTGCCAATTTCAAAATGGGTGAAACTATCATTTGAGTTTACATATTTGATTTTGATCTTGCTTAAAGTTTTTATTATTTCTCGTTAAAGTAAGGTAGATAAACCTCCAAAGTTCATCCTTAAGGGCAGTCATAAGGCTTATGTGCAACAGTGCAAAAGGAGTCAATTTAAAATGAAAACTAGATGAAGCTCATTTCCGCAAAATTATTGCTTTTTTTCTTACTCGACAAAAGTTAGACATGTAATTATCATTATCATTAAGTAAATGTCGATCAAACATATTGATTATTTAAATTGAAAAGTTTGACAATTTGATGAAACAATGCAAATGAGTGCAATAATGAGGCAAATAATCTCTTAAGAATGTTTTATTTATTTACTAAAAGGTCACTATTAACTAACTATCATATGTTTACATACACCATATGAAATTCGAATTAAAAGTCTTGTTTCCTCATTTAAATGTACTACTAACAAGATTCCTACTAAAGAAGATTTGAAGTTCTTTGAATAATAAATAACACATATAAAGCTGCATTATTAGGAATTTCATTACATGGATCAGTATGGATGCAATAATGTGGATCTTCGTATTAGGCCACGACTGAAAATTACGAACGAGCGGTTACAATTAATATTTTTCTATTTTGCATAATCGTGCTAATTATGAGTGAAAGATGGAAGGCGGCCTTTGCGGAATGAAGGAAGAAATTGCCTCACGAAGCACTAATTGACGCTTCTTTTAGCTCCTGATCGCAAATCACTGGGCATCATAATTTACCATCTTAATTGGCTTCTCATCTGGGACCTCGGTGAGTTATCTCCTTCCGACATTCAATCTAAATGGAAAAGGAGAGTAGTCGAAAGAACCAATTACTCTGAGTGCATATAATATTAAATACATAATTTTTACAAGAGAACCTCTTTAAAAAAAACCATATGATCATTTTGATTTGCATAATTATGTATTTGGATGTTTGAGATTAACTTTAAACAAACTATAATCAGAGTTACGCAACGTATCGGCTCCTCGGCTCAAAATAAGTAAACAAACGGAATGATTGGATGGCCTTAACCAAAGGAGTCCCGAAATCATCTTCATTCATCCTTCATATATGTATGTATATGCATTCACACTCGATATATCAGGTAAGAGATGAGACTTTGCTTTTCAAATCTCCATTCTCTATTATTGCCAATTATTGGCCTTTACAGTTTGACCTCTCATTTCATCTCATTACCTCTACATTATTTTCGTTTCCCTTTAAAAGCATAGACAATAATATTTGCTTTGCTACAAAGTACAAATACTTGTGTGACCTGTGCAGTAAAACGAACACAAATAATTTGTTTCAATCAACCTTGTCTGCAAATATCCCGAATAAGTTTATATTACATATTTATTTTAAAACAATCAATCTGCTGCTTTTTCAAACGTTGACGAGAGGCAAAAGAACTTTTGCAAAAGAAATTTTAAGGTTAAGTGAAAAATTCGAGTTGTTTACACTTTTAAGTTGGCCCTAAAACTGCCATCGTTGAAATAACAAACAATTTATTCACTCACAATTGTGATAATCAGTAAAGAGTTTTGCAACAATCGCCAAATGTTGAAAAAATGAATCAAATACAAATAAATACTACTTCTTAGCTGTCAACAGCCGGCCTAGGTATAAGAAACTTTTACATGTCGAAGTTAACGTCCTGAATAGGTTTTAGATATAAGAACTGAAGATGAGGATGAGGGAGCATGCAGTGCCTGCATGCTCTGCCTTATCACATTTCAATAGGTACATGAATCCCACATAATAGGACTAATAAGTAAAATTCGTAATCGTGCTTCGTTTACTCATTACTTATCTCTGAGTAAATCACCTTATCTGCCATTTGGACTTACTCGGTCCTTTTGCCTAGATTGAAGAAAATAGGGGAGACACGTGGAGAATGATGAGAATCACATAATAACAAGGCATAAAAAATTGTATTGTGATTCTTCACTCCTGGGATACATGACTCCCTTGGCTCATCCTCCGAGTGATGATTTAATGAATCGTTGATGTGTGGATAATGAGAACTCGAAGACATGAGGGTTCAGTTTCGAAACAACTCAGAAGCTCTCTCCAGTTGTCAACATGCAGACAAATGTCTTTTCTCTCCTATGTTTCTTAACTAAAGATGAGTCCTGTGTGGGACTTGGATGCGAAAATGGGAGTAGGTTCGGAAGAACATCCAATAACAATTTTCAAACATCCTCGGTATTCTTCCCTTGTCATTCTTCTTGATTGCACTTTATTAATGAAAGACGCACATTGGCCAAATTTATTAGGAGTCAAAGGATCTTCTTTGAAAGTCTCCTATTCACCAAAATCTTGTCATCATTTTAGCAAGCAAATAGAATGTTTTGTTGATCCATACTTGGAAGCAGAAACCATGTAAGAGTTATAGCGTAATACCAGTAGATCAAAAGAATTTTATAAACCTTTAGATAGACAGATTCTATGATTCTATTGAATGTTATTTTACTTTACATTCTTGACGAGATGAAGACGGAATAAGCATACAGGGCCCGGATACACCATTATTGATAGGACTTTCATATTTTTACAAACTAATGTTTATTTTTATGTATTTAAATACACTCGACTGTTGAATTTATTATGAGCAAAATAATTAGGTATCTATTAATGTATTAGTATGGTTTTAACCTAATTTAGTTGATATATTATATTAATCAATGATTTTACCTATACTATAGGTTTATTTATGTAAACATAAGCTATAAAGCATTGGAAGAATATTAAAAGAAATTAGAATCGGATTCAGAATCGAAGAAAGTTACGTATGTATATTTAATTTATACCTGGCTTTGATCCCAATGCCTCATTATCAAACTTGTAATTAACAATTATTAAAAGTTTTAAAATGAAATGATTCATTTCTCATTCGTCTTTTTAATTATAATTTTAATTATTAGCTATTAAATAAGTGCTCAAAGATTCTCTAACAATTAAAATATATTTTCAGATTGAAATGAGAATACGTTGAATTCATACCAATTAAATATTTTACTGTGATACCAAATAATGAACATCACATTAAAGAATTCTCAATGGATTTAATAAAGATAATGTATCGCAATCGCAACGTTGAATTATTGCTTACAAATTTTATAAACTTAAATTCTTTCAAATAATTAATAAATAAACATTTTTGTGCTCATATCTCTTCTATTATAACGCTTAACATAATATAATTAGCATTTTTTTGTCTTTTTCACTATTAAATAGTCCAAAAATAGAAAATCGTGACCAAGTCTAATAAAAAATCTTTTGATAATTCTTCATTGCCAACTTGGCGTAATATTTATCTTAAATATATCGACTTTAGCGCAATTTATGACATAATAGGAATCTCGTCAAGTTTTATCATTATAAATTAATAAAAAAAAGAAAGTGCAAATTATTTAATAAAATGTTAAGCAATATAATTTTTTGCTTATATTTTGTTAAATAAATCCAATCAAATAAAAAATCACAAATGAATAAGAAAATAAGATGGAAAAATATAATAAAACAAAAATAAAATATTGGCAAATGACATCATTATTTTATGCACTTCTTTTTTTCGTTCATTATAATTGAATGTATAGGAATAAATTCTTTGTCATACAATTCACACTTAAAAGATAAGTAAGAGTAAATTCATGTTATATTCAATATTATAATGATAGGACTTAAAATGCATATCCCCAGACTAGACATATTTTGATTTTTAATGTCCCAATTTCTCTACATACCTGTCAAAAAATTTTCATTTGGAAAATAAGAAAATTTTAGTAGGTATATTCTATAATTGTATAGCTTCACTTACTTCATTCAATACAAAATTTATTCAAAATGCTTTTAAAGCGCTATTACTTTAAATTACAGACTACATAATGCATTAACGCATGTTCAAGAATTTAAACAAGGAAGACTTTTTATGATTTAAGTAAACGATAATATAAGTATATTAAACTTCACCGACGAAATAAGAGTGATGCATATAAATTGATGCGAAAAGACTAATAAATCTTATTAAGATTAGCCTTCCTTGAGCCAAAAGACTCATAAATAAAAGCATAATAAGACTCAGATTTTTATTCGCATTTGAGATGAATTCTTAATAGAATCGTTGAGCTGAGGACCTCGAGTCAAGATTTCCTTTGATTGTGATTCCGACTTAATATAGCCGCCTATGTGAAAAGGAACGTCACAATTGCCACACACCAAGCTCATCCTGAAAAAAATGCAGAACTCTATTTAAAATTTATAGAAAAATTAATTGTTTCAAGTACTTCAAGTCATGAAAGCACGAAAAAATGTGAGAGGAATGGACATGACTCCACAACTCACTTGGAACAGCATGAACTACTTCGCTTCTTCTTGCATTATCCACTATAGGGATGATCCTTCGCTATGAAACCTCATAAAAATAATCCAAGATTCACGATGCGTCGAAATTTTGACCTCCCATTGCTCCTTCAAATCGAACGTTATGGTCATAAGGAACGTAATAGTAGAACAAATAATATGTATATCAAATAAATATTTATAATATATCCCCATTGTGTTAAATGTCGAGGGCGCACTGAAGCTGAAGGAGACTTGTTAAATGTATTTTTTCGCAGATAAATAAAAACACAAAAAATTGTCCTTATATGAATGTACGAATCAAAATCTTAGGAGCAATTTTTCCCTAAAATGTATTTTGCATTTATAATAAGTTTGTAAAAGAGAGTAATTAAAAATGATTGCGCTTTTAAATTGACTGTATTGTAAAAGGTCTCACATCAAAAATGTCTTACTTTTCCCACATCTCGTTCTCCTATATACGGAGAGTAATTGGTAGTTAGCTGAATGGTCTTACTACATCAGATGACAGTGGCAAGTTCACAACAGGCTCCTCCTTGGGCTTAAAAAACCCATTTAATTTAAGAGTAATTGAGAAATAACCCCTATAAGTTTCGCATGACCCTTTCCATACAGTTTGTACACTAAATGACATAACATTTGCCCAGATCTCATAGAAAACGATGATCTTGGGACCTCATCCTCATAAATTGCGAGAAACCGACAAATAATTAGTATGCAGTCAAAAGGCCACAAATGCTCATTCTCCTGAGCAATATTAAGTATAGGCATTCCCATGCAGTAGGGATTCAAAAAATCGTTTATAATGGCAAGGAATGTAGATTTTTTTCCTCCAAACACTGGTATTCTCTCACTTCTTCCTGTGTGATGGTGAGGATCTATTGTTCTGGCTTTGCCAACCTTCTCTTGTTTTGTACACATCCAATTCGCACCTTCTCGTAACTCTAGCTGCCAATCCATCCTTGTCGTCGACGTCACCCAGTGGGAGATTCTCATTCCTCAAAGTCTCAATGAATGAGAGATAAGAATCGGGTAATAAAAGGTACGTTCATCGGTGCGTAATCAAAGATCTGGAAGAAGAAACACAAAAGAGTAATTAAATCATAAAGAGGTTCCTTATCATATAACTGGGTTAAATTTAAGCCACTCAATGGCAAGAGCCCAGCCAGCCAACCAGCCAGCGATTGTGTTCATAAGTGGCCGTAAATCAGTATTTGCTTCATCTGAAGTCATCTTCATCTCCGCCTTGATAATGTAGTTGAGTATGGAGAGACTCCTCTTCATTCCCTCGACCGCCGTGACTCAACTTACTTAGCATACGTGAGGACATTACATACGGAAATGAACATAAACAAGTTTTTAATTTGACTCTCAATTGCAAGAGCAATCATAATTCATTCTATGTTGCTGGGGAGAAAGATTAATTCGGGGTGCTTTAAATATAAAATGTAAGTCATTAGGCGGCTAATCGCCTTTATTGATATGCTAACCATTCGCTTCATGGTTTCATACACGCGAAAATTTCCCCTTCCGATCATCCAATAAACCTGTAAAAGTGTAGCAAAATTTAAATTATTCAAAGAAAGCTACTATGACCAATTAGATATAAAGAAGTAGTGAAGTATAATTTTTATCTACAATGATAACTTGATAAGATTTAATCGTATATTTGATATGACTCATCATTATATGAAGATGGTTCAGGAAGCGGATTGATAAACAAATTAAGAGTTGGGACACCCGAACATATAGATGATGGTGGTATAAATATCTGTACATAAATACTTTTAGTTAAAATTACTTAAGGTTCTATTATTATTTCTTATTATATAGATATAGGAGAAGGGTTAAAATAAAATTAATTGAAATGTAATAAAGAGAATCTGATTCAAAAAGTGCTTCCTTACATCTACCTACATGGACAATTTATTATATTTAATTGAATAGGGAATTGCCATCAGATTTGGAGCTTCGCTCAATGGGGATCCAAGGACGAAATCACGATTTTGGATTCTTCTTCCCTCTTCCATTAACAATCCACCTTCCCTCATCAATTACCTCGGTTGTGGATTCCCTCATAAAGAACCTCTCTCGTTCCAATCTAAATCGATTTTCAAAATCTCCTCTCTATCCTCATTCCTTACTTGTTGAAGTGAAGATTACTTGAATGAACGAGTCTTTGAATGAAATACACATAGTGTTCAAAATTTCTTACAAAACTTTTGCTTTTTATCGCATTTGTATAATGTCAAACATTCAGCTCGCCTAAATTGGAAAGAGTTTCGAGAATTCTGCACTTTTTTGGGAATCATCTTCAAATGAGAACAAGATCTCGTTTGAAAGATTGTCAACTCACTTATTCTTTCGACTAAATATTTCATGTTAAAAACATGAAAAGTAACGCAATGCAGGATTAATTGCCTCTTTTTCGTAATAAAAAACAATTCTTAATAATTCATTTTGAACGATTAGCGAATATTACCTTAAGAAGGATTTGACATTTAATTAATCTGCATGCTCTTTTGAACCATCGAGCTTTTCTGATCATGTATTTAAATACATAATTGGACTCGTGCAAAAATTGAAAGAAGGAAATGCATTTGACTATCATAGTTCTAGGCCGAACGCTTATATTATACGCAATTTATTGAAATTTTATTTAAGAAAGGTGATGTCACTCATGCTCATCAGTCCAATGATATCTTTTTATACTTATTGTTGATATAAAATAATCAAAATAGAAATAATAATGACATATGCATAAAATGTATACGGAGTATTTACGTTTCTTATTTCATTAGACAATTTAAATGTATGAAATATATTTAGAAATAATGATTTTTATCGATAACAATTTATCTTTTAAATTTAGTCAATTGATTTATTATTAATAATTTTATATTAGATTATAGATGTTAAAGGATTCGTTAAACTTATCACTGAATTGATCGTTTGAAATCTAAACGTCTGTTAGATTACAATATTCATTTATATTCACATATGTAAATTAAAGAAAGCAATTTAGGTGTAAGATACATTGTGCATGTTCAATATTGATGTGTGTACTTGACTCAATTTCGAAAAATACTAAATATCAATTAGCATTGTGAGGATAATAATTTTATCACGATTTCATTTTTCAGCTTTCTTGTTTTTCTTTCTTATTGTGAAGGAATTAAATAAGCGCATTACATATTTTCCTCTTTTCTTTCCATGTATTGTTTTTAAGGAAAAAACGAGGACTTCTTTACAATCGCTCATACGCCTCAAAAGTATTTACAAGATGTTCAATGAATCTAAAGCCTATCATTACTGCATAGATTTGAACACGGAGTCGTTCCATTCACGAATTCATACATTTGTATTATTAACCAGTAATTAGCCATTTTGCTTCAGCTGAGGAATGCTTTGGTTATGTGACAAGTTTATTCAAAGAGATTACCTATGCTATCTTTAAATTGTGCAAAAAGAAGAAAATGCTCATATTCATTTCAAGGTATATTCCCTTTCGAGGTTGAAGGAGAACGTTTGAGAGATTAAAACAAAAAGAATTGAGAAAAGGTAAGAAATGGCATCTTCCTCTAAAAAGACATATTTGGAAGGGAGCCATTGAGTTTGCAAAAAGGATTTAGGGATCTAATTGTAGTAGGTGTTTAGTTAATTAATACTATCAGCCTCGCTCCTTCAAGAGTGACATAATATGGCATGTTCATTAATACAAAAGTACACTTCCATGTAATAAATATTACATATCCTTCTGCATGAATAAATACTTGGTTAGATGAAGAATCGAACATGTCTGAGGATTGCATTCACAACTATGTACATGTCTGATATTTACGCTAAACTTCTTCGCAACATTTGCCATTGCCACCTTTGAAAAACATCTCTTGGGTATTTAGCCAATACGCATAAGTAACGGTTTTCAAATGTGCAAACCTTTCGCTTCCATATGTAAATTGATCAATTATCGTGTTAGAGACTTTTAAGCGCTAATACGCTAATCAAGCTAATCATATGAGTGAAATTCAAATTCCATTTATACATACAATTTCATGGTTTATATTCCAACAAACAACAAGTCATTCATGTAAATAAAGCTAGGGTTATTAGAAAATTTGTATTATAACAAGTACTATACGTAATAATAATAATATGGGCTTTTGGTATATGAATAAGCTTATTTGTTATTTTCAATTGGTATTAGTAGCTCTATTTCATATGTATATAATTATTTTTGCAATATGAAGTATTTGAAAGTTTTTTGATTTTCACGCGAATTCCTGTACTGTGCATTCGCAATGAAGTATGTAGGTGGATAAATAAAATATTGTCAAATTTCAATCTAAATCCTTCTGTCTAATTATCTCGTCTAACATTATTTTTTAATACGAATACATCTATTACTAATATTTATTTTTATAAACTATAATGGATTTTTTTATCGATGTATGTTAGTGCAAAGAATATTACATGTATCACTATTTAAACATTTAGAATAAATCCTACTATGACATAACCTTAAAATTGCTTGAGCTTAAAATGAAAAAAATATGTCAATTTATGAAGTGCAATATTTATAAGCTACTGTTTGAACTTTTATAATTAAATGATTTCTGATTTCATGTCGGGTTTTATAATAGGTATGTATCATTGAACCTTAGTGTAAGTGCTAATGCGGACTTAAAGTGTTAATTAAGAAGTAAGAAGCTTATCATAATAAAGCGATCGAATTCATGAAAGTAAGTCAGACGAATTGCGCTGCCTTAAAATATCATTACAAATAATGCTTTGCAATGTGTAAGAATGGGAATGCTTATGATAAAAAGATACCTAATGTGACAAACTTGCAATTAATTCACATACAGCTATATTTTACTATATAGGAACTTATTGCTTTAAGTGCTTCAATGTAGTAATGTTAAGATGTACTTACCTAATTTATATTTGTTCAATAAATTCGCCTTTTCATCTTGAGCAAATCTCTCTTTCGTTTCTCATCATTAGAAACGGCTAGCCGAGAAGTTATTAACACTTTTAGAGGAAATTAATTGTCATATGTGAAAAGAAATTTCATTTCCTTCCGTCTTTCATCAATTTTTTCCCTCTTTGTTCTTCTGACAAGTTCAGCCCACTTAAATTTGAGAAAATGCGCATTACGCTCAACTTGGAGAAAATAAGCATAAAATTGTCGCTAATAAAGTAAAAAGAGAATGTGAACACAAGATGAAAGTAGGCACATAAATTTATAATATACTTCATGTCTACGTCTCTGTTCTCACACTTAATTCTGTCTATTTCAAAGTGGGCCATCATAAAGATATGTCTATTCTTTAGGCACAGTAATCTATAGCAACTTTAATTGTAAAATCTATTATTTTAATATAATCTAATGTGTAAATAGAGTGTATATTTTACCGCGTTAATTAAAAAAATTGCACTGGATTGCTGAAAGTAAAATTAATGACCAAATTATTTAATAAAGAACATTTCATTCAATAGCATTCAAGAGATATTATGTATCTTCCTAATATAGTAATACATACAAGAGATGCTTATTTAATGTGGACGCTTTAACAATTTTATGTAACAAGCTTTATCTTTTGTGCAAAGAATGTTTTCATTTGGCACAAACAAGAGGTGTGTGGTTTTAACAATGTTTATTAAGTCTTCCTATTCCTGGTCAAAGGGAGGCATTTCAAATTCTGTAAAATTACTATTCATAATGGCCCTACGTAATAGTGGTCCTATAAAATATGAATATTCGTAAAGAAAACAATTAAGAGTGAAATGATTAACAAAGAAGATCGTGAGCTACGGTCTTTTGAGCCATGCTGATGTTATTTCCTTATTTATGGTTATATAATGACTTGCTCATCAGACGTATATTTACTTGATGGCTAACATGGGGAACATTGACAATTTGAGCAAGGAGAGCATATAAATGAAAGCCATTTGGATGAAACTACTTGAGTAAGGAGACATTCTGAATTACATCCATCATTGTTAAATCGATTGACACGGAGACTTTGATTAGATGAGAGTGGAAATGAGATCCAAGGCGTGAAAACCCATGTACAGGAAATGTACCAGAGTTCTATAAAATCACTCTCTATAATGTTAAAAGTAAAGCACATCGTAGATAGAAGTGTTCAGAAATGCAGTTTACTTCATTTCCAAATTAGTAATGCATGCATTGGGTTCAAGCCTCCTTCAAACATAAAAAATGAGCAAAATGAGCTCCGACGAGGTTGACACACATCCATTGAGAATGGAATTAGATTTCATTTATTTCACGTCATCGAGCTGTAGGTAGCCATTTATTCTGTTTACACGATTGTAAGATCACTTCGTGTGAATGGGGTAAATCTTGCTCATAATGACACGAATCGAAAGGATTCTCAAAACAAAAGCCTCATGAATATTTTCCACTTTACGATGAGGAGTGTGAAGAGGCCCTTCTTTTAATGTGAGTCCTAGGCCATAGCATGATCAAGGGACATTTGCACTGACGGTGAACTAGAAATAAATTAATTTATATGACAATATGGACGTAATTTCAAAGATGAGGTCCTTCGAGCATTTACAACACGGGAAAAAATTAATATTTGAATGGAGACGCGTCGAGCTCCGTTTGTTCTGTCAATAAAGCGTTTAGCGGTAATTGGCACCCTCTGTACGACTTAACTCCTTTGGACGACTTCGTCTTAGCTGCGTCGCCCCGTGAAGTGGCAGCGGACTTGACATTCTTTATGACCACATGTCTCCCATTTCTTTATTGCCCACTCCCCAGCTCACCAATCAAACGGAGGAGGAAGAATGCACAATCCCACATCCACACACACACACACACACACACAAACCTAATTAATTCCCATCTACGAAGAGGAGTGAGAGGGAAAGGCGGCTCAATAGCATTATCATATGTAAATCCGACAGGATTCCAAGATCTGCTCTTGAGGATGACTCTGATGAGAAAGGAAGAACATCCTTGAGCATGTCCATGAGATCACGGATTAAGATCCTTTAACGTTTTTACTCCAAATATGACGGGATGAATGCGTAAAGCGCCATCGCTCATAAAATGACTCAAAAATGAAATGAGTAAGATTATTAGTCCTATGCCATGTGTAGGACTGCATAACCCTCAATTTTTCAAACAAAATAACTTATTAGCTCATCAGGATGTTCTCGACTTGTGGTGGGCAAGAACCAAATGTAGAGGCTTTTTATATCCTCTTAAACAAAAGGAACTCAAGCAAAAAGATTATTTTCGCTGATTCCACTCTTCCTTTTCTTTCATGAAAGAACTCAGACTCTTTTTAATTCCTTAATGTTTCGCACTTGAGAAAAGGGGAAATGTTTTTGGAAGCGAGTGAGGCTGCAGGAGTCATTATAATTAAATTATTTGGCATACGGGGAACTGCCCTAGGAGGATTATCAGATTGACTCTCTCAGTGAGAGGAAGTACACGCAAGAACAAATTGTATTTACAAGAGCGTTCCTTCACATTATACATTCCTTCGCTCGCACTTCTCATCGTTTATAAGAAGTTTAAGGTCTTTGCAACTGACGGCTCTTCGAAATTGGGTCAGTCTCAACACATTGAGAGCTACGAGGGAGGAATTTTGGTTCAATTATGATTTAACCATCATCCAACTTATTTATCACGATGTTCACATTTAATGAGTCTTATGATTTACATCTTTCTTGAATAGTCTGATAATTCGTCCAGACAAAAACAATTGGAAAATTACAAGCAATTTTAAAGTCTTATCTACTTATAAATCCAATTCTTTATTAGCAGTCAACTTATTATGCTCCGTTTTGATCCGTATGATATCACATGAATTACATCAATCACCATTATAATTATAATTCAATTCCAAATGAGTTCTTAATAATTTTATATCTCATAATCTGTTGATTGTCAGGAATTCTCAATAAAATTATGAAGATAAAAATGAACGATAAGGTGTAAAGTGCAACAGGTAGATTAACAATTATTATGTTATTAATTTATAAAATATCTTTTAAATAAACGTATAACATAATACATAAGTAATAAACAAAAAGCATTTAGCGCAAAACACAGACTGTGCGTACAATATGGATACAGTAAATGCATATATAGAGATTAGTCTCTTCTTCGTACTGTTCTTAACCAACTTGAAGATCATATAACTCAAATTAATTACAAAGTAATAATTTGCATTATTACATTGTTATTTAAATTGAAATAAAATTTTTATTATGATCTGACTTGCAACATTATCAATTAAAAGAACTTTGCTCTTATGCATAGCACGTGTGTACGAGAGACAATATTGCAACTTTAAATAATGTACCTTTTCATTTTAATTCCAAGAAAAATAAAAATGCAAGTTTAAGAGCCAAAAATTAGCCTTTAAATTATGGAATTTAAATATGTAAACGAGGGTAAAGGGGCTCACGAGCGTTATGAGAAGCGTTAAATAGATTTAAAGACCGAATTAAGCCTTCGTCTGAAGCAGATTTGCCATTTGCAATCCAATGTTTACCCACTGCATATTATAAACAAGATAGTCATTAGAATAAAGTGTGATTTTGAAGAGGAATAATAAGGAGTTTAGAGATGTATGTCAAGAAGGGTGTGGATTACATCAGGAACGAAAGGAGTCATTGGGAGTCTGCACAGAATCTCCGAATCCCCAGAGATCATTCAAGAATCCTTTCACCCATTCCAGTCTCGCGTACCCTGAGGTCCCTCCGTGGGATCGTCTTCAGGAGGGCCGGCGAAGGGGATCCATCACCCCATGCCTTTGTCTCCCTTCCAGATGATGACCAACGCTGCATCATTTTTACTCAATTAGCCGTCCCTATATAAAAGAGGAGGGAAGAGGGATCGTAATCAGTTGCATCTCGCACTCGGATCTATTCAGTGTCTCTACTTCAACACAGGAAAATGAACATCTTTTACAAGGTTTGATCAACGTTCTTATCCACTCCTTATTACATCCACATTATTCCAACATTTCCAACCATTCCCAACACACATTTCCTATCATTGGAAAAATTTAAGAGTTTTGTGAAGTTCATCAGCATTTTCCATAATTTATTACAATTAAAGTCCACTCAAACTAGAATTAAAAATTCGTCACTTTAACAAGTGAAAGTGCATTTGTATAAAATTTATATAATAATTTAATAATATACCACCGATATTTTCGAAACCCAAAGTATTAGATTCACAATACAAAAAATTACTTAAAATAGCATAAACCCGTTAGGATTTTTGAAATGAAAACTTATTTTTTAAAATTAAAATAATATAATTAAAAAATATTTTTATTGATAGAAATATTCCTCCTGCGACCCCTTTGCACATAATCCTATTCTAAAAGTTGCATTAGTTCAATCAAACTAATTAAACTCTTAAAATTAAATAGGCTTTAGCCTCAGCCATTCTTTTGGCCGCTGTGGCAGCAGCTCAAAATCAAGGGTACAATTACCCGAAACCTGATCCCCCACGTGGAAGCTACCTTCCCCCAGCAGATGAGCCAGCACCAACAACGAGAGCTCCTCCAGCCTACAGGCCTCCAGAACAAGACACGAAAATCGACTCAGAAGCCATCGCCCCACCTAATAATAATGGAGGTTCTTCTGGAGGAGACGTGAGTAACTTACACTATGGCTCATCTTTCCACTCTTCTTCGTATTCATAGTCAAAGCAAAGTTCTCTTTGCACTCGCTCGTAAACTAGTAATGCATAACCAGTTACATAACCCATTTCCATCGTTTTACATAAACGCATGCCAAACTCGTAATATTTATTCATATGCGCTTAAAAGGATTAAGAGTAAAGAGGTTCTCTTGTTTTGAATGCCGTAATGTATTTGCACTTTGATTGGCACTTTTCATAATTGGCAAAGATGATACTAGGACTTACAGAGAAAGTACGAACCCACTTTTCCTTTCAATTATGTCACATAGTAAACTGGTTGAGCGGAATAACAAGAGTAAGGAATCCCTAATTAGCTTATCAAATAGCTTAAGCTTTTGTCAAGAGCTCATCTATGTGTGAGAAGCCGCTCAATGGACAGTGATAGCTGGAGGATGAAAGCATTATTCATAATAGAACACATACATCAGCACGTGAGCGGAATGCATCTTCATCTCCTCGGACAATTTGTCATCATCAAGAGCCAGAGTCGGATCAATGGTTTGGAGCGATGAATGATGGGTGGCTGTTTAATAGTTGGCTCATCTCTGAAAGGGTTTCTTGTCCGTGCGACACGTTTCTAAACGCCTTCGTCATGAGTTAGCACGCGAGAAGCTGATCAATCTAAGGAAATGATATCATGCGAGTTGATGAAACTTGATAATCTTCCATTAAATCCCTCCGATTATGTCTCAAAATACAACATCCTTTAACCGATTATTAGTAGGGTAATCTATTTATCAAAATTTGTCATGTGACATCTAAATTAAATTATTTGTGCAATGGATTTTTTACGATTTCACTTAAACTCCATATAAGGCCATTTTACTCCCCATATGCATAGCACACATAATAATTTTGGCTAGTAATCCATTTCATGCTCCACCATTGTTGTTCACCATTGAGAATAATCGTTGAGTTGAAATTGAGTCTAAAAGTCTCATTTGCTTTCGTAAACTTGAGTGAAAATGAGAGGATTAAGAGGGATTAGATGACTCTGGTTTTACTCAACCCTGTGCCAACCTCATCCTACTAATAATGACAAGTGGGGACAGAGGGCTAATGGAGCCGGAATTCTTCTTGGCACCCTTTCAGCCATTACCCAATTTTTTAATCTTTATGCATGATGATCAAGGTGGCATTTAACAATGAGAACCTAATGGTATTTTGACGCCATTCTAGAGGAATTACCACTTTCATTCTCTTGAGCTATGTTGTAATCCCGTTTCCCTAGAATAGAGGAATCACCGCCGTTGGAGAACAATAAACTCGCATTATGAACATTGTTCAATCACCGGCGGCTTGAGAACCCAATTGGGGAATCATCACTCGGAACATGTGTGAGTGAATGAGTGATGGTGGTGGTGAGGTGAGCAGGAGAAGAAAGGAAGGCTCCCAATGCTAATGATAATGACCAAATTTACATCAGCCTGATGTCCATGCGGATGAGTCTCTCTCATTTGTTATTATATAAAACAACGGTGGCTCCTTATCTTCATCATTATTTATTATGTCTTCTTTTGACAATATATTCAAGATGATGCGGAGCGGTGACCTTTCTTTTCCCGAAGGTCTCTTTCTCTCGAGTGAATCAACATAATTAATTGAACTCATTGTCAGGCCGTGAGGAGAAGGCGGCTCATCTTCTCCTTTTACATATAAAGACATTTATTTTTCCACGTTTGCCCTGCATGTCTTATTCTTTTGTTCACGTATCTTATATAATGCCAAGAATCTTGATGAGTGCATGAAAAGAGATAAGTGCCAGGAACACGCGAGATTCATCTTCATTACACACGTTTAGTCGGAGTTCGTCTCATAAACTTCCTAAAATCAATTGAGAGTGCAACTTTCTAGCTATTGCTCGCCAATTACCACTCTTCATAAATATCTCATGACACTCGACATTTTGAATGCATTTTGAACAATAGAGATCTCTCCATTGCTGATAGAGATGTGAATACTTTGGATAATGAGATTTTAATTATATAATACCTTTTAACCGACTTTAAATTTGAATAGGGAAGAAGCAATATGATTTATTTAATTTTTAAAATATTCAGCGTGGAATATATCCGCATTTGAGTATATAATTAAAAGGATATTTCACATCTCAATTCTGTCTTGATTTATTTAGAGTGGTAAAAGTTGCCAAATATGCCCGCCTACTCAAATCACTTCAGTTTAATGGCGAGTTTCACACTTGAGTGAAAGCGAAGAGCATTTAACTGTAATCCCTTCTGAGAAGTCGAAGATATAAAGTGCATTTTAATTAATGAAATTCGCTCTCTGAGACGTCTCAGATAATTTTCGCTTCCAGAAGCTTCTTGAATGTCTTGTGCTCGTGAGTTCCCTCATACATTTTGTAGAGGAGTGTAATCTTTGAGAAATCGAATTTACCGTCTTTAAGGACCACCCCTGCCCCATTCATCTCTTCAGATTACATTATTGAATGGAGGAATTGAAAGAAGAACATAATTACAAGGAAGCGCCTCACATAATCATACACATTGCCAAATGCCGAGTGACTAACAAAGTGATTTATCTTTTAATTCTCATCCTTTTAACATTATTTCCCATTGCGGAAAGATAAAAATCGTATCAGGTGATCGTCGTCAATTAATTATTTGGACGTTAAATAATAATTATTTTGCTACCAAAGAGCAACCTGAAATTTAACTAATTCCTCGCACATCCCATAGTTAGCGTAATGAGAGCCGACAGTTCATGCGAGAGATGATTTGAATTAAGAATTCGCGAGTCTTTTCACACACGAAGGCCTCGCGCAAAGAGTCGGGAGATTGGGATCATTTACCTCCATTTACCTAACACGAACCTCTAACAGATAATTTCAAAAGGTGTGGAGAATGATGGAATTTGGAAGACGGGGCCGTAATGGTCTTCCACTCGGAGGGGATCCATCGTGACAAATGAGTTTTAGAGGAAAGGGATGAAATTGAAAGGGTGTCAGTGACTGATTCACTTGTTCACTACGCCAGGCATGAGGGTTAATGGGGATCCATGTGGGTGCAATAATTGAGAAAATCTTGGTGGCTAAGAGAGGTAGGGAGGAGGGCGTAACGTGATGAGGCTGATGAGCACCTCTTTCCACATCTCTTATTCCCATTATGATGTACCGTAGACGGAGGGCCGGAAAGGAGTATTTGAGAGGGCCATTTTAATTAAAATTCACCCATTAACTTTATTTGTCAATCTCTGCATATTTGAGTACTCTCGCCTCAAGGAGTCTTCTCCTTTCAGCCTCGATTACACGAGAACTCGCCTTTATGAATTATTAAAAAAATTGAGCCGATCCCTACTCTCTATCACTATAAGCATTGCCGTGTGCATGTGGAAAAATGGGCCTCGGTGAAGGAACGAGGAAGGAGATGATCGAGGCGATGATCGGAGAGGGGTGTTGCTTAAAGGCCTCGGAGAACTCTCCGAAGAAGAAACTCAATGGGGTAGGTGTGGGTTCTCGCACTAGACGGACTCCCTGACAAGTCACGATCTCACGAGGCCTTAATTGGCATATGAAAGAGATGATGAGGAATTTGTGGATCTCAAATTCTACCACCATGCTAAACAAACTTCATTTCAAAGGAGCTAAATACAGTTGAATCAAGAAGAACAATGGGCCCGTGTGTTTTCTTATTATGCAATATATTATACTTATAAACTCATTTTATGAATTTTTTTTCATATCCCTTGCACATTCTTTATAATTATTTACATATAATTATTACCAATCTCGCTTCTCCTCATGCTTACTAGAATGCACTTACATATTATAAGCATATTATAACATCATAATTAAACACTTTTTATACGTAAGTGATAAATACGTATTCATAATTTACTAATAAATTGAAAGATTTTTTTCTTCACCAATGACTTGTTATCTCATTATTTGTGTATGAATATATTTGTTCAATCATTAACTTTCTTAGTCCGGCCACCACGACAGTGACCACCACGAGCCAGGCATGCCATACGACTTCTCCTATGCCGTTAAGGACGACAATGGAAACGACTTCTCGCACATGGCCGAGAGCGACGGAGATGTTGTGAAGGGAGAATACAGAACTTTGCTTCCCGACGGCCGTCTCCAAATCGTCAAGTACACTGCAGACTGGAAGAATGGATACAATGCCGAAGTGACCTACGAGGGAGAAGCCAAATACCCAGACCCAGAGGAGAAGCCCGCTGCTGCTCCAGCCCCAGCCAGACAGCCATCGCCTTCCAGACAACCGCAGCCAACCCAAAGACCCTCGAACACGTTCAGACCAGAGTCCGAGACCGACATTGACTCCCAAGGATTGACCCCATCTCGGCCACAACAACCACCCAGGCAACAACGACCCCAACAACAGCCAACTCAACGACCCCAAGAACCCCCAGGTCTCTACGGAGCCCCACAAGTGCCTTTTGGAGTTAGGATGAACCCGAAGTTCGGCTACACGAGGAAATAAGTTCTTGAAGTCCTCCAAGGCCTTGGCTCAACGAGCGGAAGTGTCATGAACAGTGAAAAGTCAAGCCCCTAATGAGTTTCTAATGATGGTTGTTAAGTTGGATTTCAATTTATACATAAGTTTAGCCTTATTAGTTCATCCTTCCTTTGTGACCTTAACTCTTCCCTTTCAAATGTTCGATCTTCTCTCCTTTTATGATGATGAGCCCACGATATATATAAACTTTTATAATATTACTCTTTAAGCATTAATATACATAAAGGTTTAATGGCTATGCTCTCGTGGTTGCATAATTCTTCTCTTCACAGGGGTCACGTTCCATCATCAAATATTATTAAAGTCCAATTACACTCAAACATATTTTTTAGAATTTCCGACCTTCTCTTTCTTTCTCTTGCTCATTTATATAGGCATAATGGGCTATCTGCTCTTCCTTTATATTTGTGCTCGTATCCTTTTTCCTCTTCCAGTCTTTTTTCTGCTCTTCTTCTCTTTATCTCTTCCTTCTCCTTGTTTTAAGTCAAACGTACAACGGTAATTTTAATAGTTAACATGTATATAAAAGTAAGTTTATTTCTTCTACTCTGACTATAATATATTTTTTATATTCGAAATAAGCCAACTATGCGTGTCAGTATTCTTCTTTCATCTTTACTCTGTTTCTGACTTTTCTTCGCTCTTTGATGTCGTTTAATTGTATATGGATTTTCTTGACTCTTATTTCATCTTTCGTCTTATTTTTATTCAATTGATCTTTGACACTTTTATAAAATGAAAAAGCGTTCTACTTAAAAATGAATAAAAAATGTTAAATAAATTCGCCCAATTTATTATTCTTAATGATATTTTCTGTGTGCTAATAATAATATAAATATTACCTATACTTGTTTAATTACTCTAATATATAACTTACTCGTATTTCATCTTCGTACTCGGAACTAAAAAAAACAACGAAACAAATGAATAGTTTCAAATTTTATTTTAACAAGTAATGTAGTTTTGTATTTAATCTTTGTACAGTAATAAAACTACCTTCTGTTTCTACATTTTAATTTTTACTCAATATTCATTCTGTGGCAAATGCAATTACCCAATTACCATTTAGCCGTTAAGCATTCTTTGTGAGCATCAATTTGTAAATTGTTATTGTTAAAATGGTTCTCGACAAATTTCCCATTCAGGTTTGCTCATTTGTTGATCATTTGGATAATTACAATTATGAATGGCAAATCTGGTTTTTCATCAAGATTTAATTAATTTCTCACGGCGTTCTCCGACATCATAGCTAGCCTTCATGCACCACGTCTCCTGACCAACGCAAGAACAAAAGAGTCTCCTCTCGCCAAGAACATTTAGGTTCCCAGACTGAGTAATTAGTCTTTTCATTCCTCTCAATGGTCATCGCTCTTAATACAAAGACCAAACCAAGGAAGCAATATAATAGATTATCCAAGACCTCAACATTTCCATCTCATTATAACCATCATGCCATTTATATTTATTGTTTTTACTAAATATGAGACTGTGTCTCTGCCAAAACAAATATTTTAATAGTACGGTTGTGCATATTTACAGAAGGTTGCTAATACATTTATGAAAGGCTATCGTTTAGCACACGAGTTGATATTAAAACGAACGTCATCACTAATTTATATGTAATATTGCCACATTACCTTTTAAAAGGAATTAGCTTTCTGTGTTTAGTCTTATTAATTGTCCTTCTTGCTAATATCTTCGTTTATGGTCTTCAAGTCGCCAGTGATTCATTTCTCTATAATTCGAAGCATATAGAACAACCATAGTGCTCAGATATGCAGATTAACTACGAAGTGTACTCAAAGGTAAAGTACCTACCTTTCTAGTATTTTATCTACAAGATGAATCCGAGAGATTTATATCTTAAAAAATGTTTAATTTATGCTCGACCGCCATTGGAATGAGGCTTTAATTGAAGATCTCTTTAAGGTAGACATTCCTCATCGTTCAACAGTAAATTCATTTCATTACATTTTATTAACCAACCCTATAGAAGTGAACATGCATGGGGAGTTGAAAGGAAAAGGAGAGATGAGACAACCAAGTGAGTGGAGAAGGCGATCTCTTTTCTTATGCTAATTCACCGGTAATCTGATGAAGATGAATTCCAAAAGCCTAGTTAAGAGTTTAAGGTGACAATGAAATTGCAATCTTCGAGCTTCCTGCCACAAATAGACCAAATGCGGAGATGATGGGATCAGAGGATTGTCTTCAGCCCCCGGCGAACCAGTTGATTCAATGTCATTGAACAAAAGGAACTCCATAATGTCTCATTCTTTACCCTCTCACTAGACAGGGAAACATTTTTGGCCTACACGGGACAAACAGAACCCTGAGTTATGACCGTAGCCACTTATGTATACGTTTAACCATGTAGTTATTTATATCTACTCTCACATTGAATCGAAGATCTATTCATTTCGGGTGATCTCCATTGCCACCGATAAAGAACCATTTTTATTTTAACCTCACATTACAGTTTTGTAATATACAAAGTGAATTGGCATATAAGGTAATGTACCAAGCAAAGCTAGCATTTAATCTCAACCTTATGATTCGGCATTCAAATACCTAAATGTATTTCATGCACACACACATTAAAAGGGTTTAACAATTAGCAGAATAGGAGGATGTGAATAATGCTACCATATATATTTCTGCCTGTCCAAATTCATGAAGATGTAGTCAAGTAAAGTTTTAATGGATGGGGTAGGGCTGCATATCTGCATTGAACCCAGAAGGTTGAATCCCTAATCATAATTAATAAATATGAAGAAATAATAATATAATGGGAAGGCGGACGTATGTAATTTCTTTAATTTAAAGTTTTGTAGTATTTGAGAAGTTTTTGTATTATTATAAGCCCAGCGGATGAGAATACCCTTAAGATTTAAAAGTTATTAGCAATATTTTTTATATTTCTATCTACTTTCTTTTTTTACCTTATTATGCATCAGTCATCTTCCTTACTTCATACTTTTAGCTGCTTCTGCAAATACTTTCTTAAAGAATTATTGCTTACTGTCATTTATATTATAAATGTACACACTTGAAAAGTTTATTTTATGATGAGCATTGAGACATGGCAAAACTCACTCTAATACCTAATACTAATAACAATGGATATTATTATTATTATATTGTAGCACTGTACAGACGTAACAAGTCTTTGCATTCACAGTTGCAAATTGCAAATTGCGATATATTCTACTGTATAACAATCTGCTTTGCATTACACTTATAAAAATTAGGATGCCTGAATTTTAAGGTTTTACCATACTTTATTGAAAGGAATAAATATAAATAATATGGTGAATTCGTGGATGATTTTAGTAATCATTATTATTGGATCAGGAACGAAATTTGAGTTTGACTCCTTTCCCCTTCTCAACCTTGGCATCCTTCAACCTTTAGCCCTATTGGATTCTTTGAATCATCTTCTCCCATTAGAGATTGACAATGAGTATAATAAATGCTTTTTAGTGGTTTATTACACCTATGAGTTCATCTTATCTAATCTCCTCTATGAGGACTCATTTCTGTCTACATGAATCTGAGTTTGTAAAGGCAGTTTCCCAGTGCCTAGGCATGACTCGAGTGTATAGTTTGTCTCAAGCGTTCACTTACTCTCACTCTTCAATTACAACCAATTAAAGTCGCTGAGTAAATTTTATGGATCGAGTACTCGAAACAACAAACTTGAAAATAATTGATTTATTTCCCTTAGAGCGACTTTCATCAAATGACCCAAACGATATTCCCAATAATTAGAAACAACTTTTCCCATGTAAAATAAGTTTATATAAGCTATGCAAGAGATGGTTTAATTTAATATATTTCGAAGAAGCTCTATTTATCTAATTAATTTGACACCCCTGAAGAGTCTTATGGAAATTTAAGAATCATTTTAATTCTGATTAGTCCTTGAATGGCTCGTAAATCGCCTTTCCTCTCCATAAGGTCGAATGGCGGCAGTGCCTTATGGACTCGAGTGGGCATTGAGTTATGACTCTCCGCAACCTCCCTGTCTAATTCCAAAACAGAATTTTACGGCCGATATTAAAATTTCTAACTAAATACGTGGTCGTTGAAAAGGTTTTTATTAGCGTCATCCCATGCTTAAGACGCTTATTTTGTTCTAAAACTGTATGTAAATTTACGAGGATGCGTTCGTGTGCATCAGCCCTTCAGCCCTCTTGTCCCAAATTCCATTATTCCTCGTCTTCTCCTGAATGGGACGCGAGAAAAAGTGTTTAAAAGTTATGAAATATGTATGAAGAAGGGATGCGAAACCCAATTGGACGCTAACACCTTCCTCAGGCTCACTTCGTATGTATATTACATTGATTTGGCCTTCTCAATTACATTATTTTCGCGTAGATTCTCTCTCATCATTTCTTTTGAATCGAGGGCCTGTCTCTGGGTCATAGAATGTTCTGAGCTTCCTCACCAACTTCACTTTTCCTCTCAAAATCAACGTGTTTAATAAAGAGGTCCGAGGAGGTGATGCCTCGAAGTGTTGCCTTACTGTAAATAATGGGCTCAAGCTTCTATCTCAATAAGGATCAAAGTCAGATTACACTGACAACTTTAATGTGTCATTACATGCACGCTTCCCAACGTGCGTCTTGCGTAAAGAAACTTAGCGATCTCGAATGACTCTATATAGCCATTAGTTATAAAACGCAATTGCCTATTTATTTGCTTTTATGAAAGAAATTCAAGTTGGGGTCTAGTGATGAATAGCAAGTTAAGTACCCCTTTAATTTACAAGTAAATAGGTAGGTATAATTTAATATAGTTTAAACTATAGATCTTTTCTGTTTTACATAATTCCTAGATGTTTATAAAGGGAGATAACTGGATTATTCGTCGCTCAAGTCATGGCCCAGACCTCATAAGGAGGTCCAGTTCTTCGTCCTTGATGGCCCAATTACAGGTTGGCCTTTCAGGGTGACAAGAGAAGAGCGAATTTTGACTAATATGGCAAAAATCCAGATTTCATTATCTAGTTTAACCCTCTTTATCTCCCCATAACAGAATGACACGAGTGATTAAATTGTAAATGTTTCACTTGAAAATGAGCTTTAATGTCTTCTCTATTCCACGTGTTCTCGAGAACCTTCGTTCACGATTATCTCGTGGGAATCATCGACATAACTTACCACAAACGACAGAGGGATAATGAAGTGCTGGCACTTGCACAAATGAGTCAAAGGGAATAATTGGGAATTGATTAAATAACTACATTCTTCATTTGTTTTGACTTATCCTCATCCACATGACTTTACCTCATAAACGCATTTTCCTCAGATTTAATCAAATTTAAGAATTTGCATTGCAAATGAGCTTACTGAAGGACCCACCCATTCATCTTGTAGTAAACATAGGAATTACATACTTCTTATTACGGTGAATACCTATGCGCTCTTGATCGTTTAAAGAAAAATTTTTAATAGTACGTTTATAATGATGCTAGAATGAGAAATTACAATGTTTTTAAAAATTTTCCCAATATTGAATTATAAACGATCATTACAGGAAATACGAGTAAGGTCTTCTCGGAACATTTCAAAAAATTATTGAATAATTCATATTTATTTACAATTTATTAAGGAAGAATTAAATTAGTAGTTTTAAGTACATTTAAAATATACTTAATTGCAATATTGGTTGACTTTCTTGGTAAATGTAAGTACAATTACAGTGTATCTCGTGCACTTAACATCTTTATATGTAAAGCAATGTCATTTAACGTTATTGCTTTCATCAAAAAGGATTGCAATATAGGAGTTTGAGATATTACACTTTTTATTCAAACCATTGCCCATGTCCTTAAAATTTTACATAAATAAGTACGACGAGGTGATGGGAATAATAAACAAGCGATATTATTAAAGAATGGATTTTGAAGAAGGAAGACTCGTTGCGTCAAGAAATCCATGCATAATGAAATTAATTAAGCGGCCAAAAATGTTTAAAATCTGAAGTAGTGAGAAGAAGGTTGGAAATATGAGCTGACACGATGACCTAATGGTGTAAAAGAACATTGCTCACTGTAATAAGCTTTATCAATTTTTCCCAATTGATTCACGCTCTTATGTAAATGCTTCAAATCCAGAATCGCCTCGGATGGGCTTAATGCTAATAGCATCGTGTTTTTGCCAGATTTAGAGATTTAAACTCATTAACGCTATTTACTTACCAGTATAACCCTTTCTATATAATGGAAAATACCATCCAATGACCTAACTCGTCCCTTCAAAAGTACGTAATTGTGATCAGGTTCATTAGGCCCAGAAAACGAGGCAAATTAGTATTCAGGAGAGGAAGGCATTGAGTCTAATCTTCATGGGGCTCAGGGCGTCTTCTCCAATGTCTTTCCTCATTTAACATTTATATAATAGAAATAACTGTGTGAATGCATCTTTACCTCAATCGACTCCTCCTGTCTGAATCTGAATCTATGATTGTAAAATAACCTGTCAAAACGCCCCTACTTACTATTCATTCATTATCCTATCTTTACGCTTATGGAGTGAAGATTTGATGGGGACGAAAAGCTGCCTACTTTACAGATTGAACAAGATATTTGGCTATTGGATCATCATCTGATATCAAGGCTCATCTGCTTGAGATTTTAATATTCCAAAAGTGTACTTAATGACGAACTCATTGGTATCTTTTAAACTTTTAATCTTATTAATTTTATATAAAACCAGTAACTCTTGATTTTAATCGTGTTAATTAATTGCACTTATGGTCATTTTTTTCAATTTATTCCAAACATGTTCCTTTATAACTAAAAATTCCAAATACAATTACACGACTGGTATTGTTTGGAATTTTCATCAAATTTCGTTTCATTATTTTATTCTATAAAACTATCTTAAAGATCATGAAAATGATGGTAGAAGCTTTTAACTTGATCATAAAGACCTTGTCAGCTAAATAAGATGCTCTCATTTTCTGTTATAACATTGTTAAAACAATGGAATAGAAAATTTGCCAATTTATTACAATTCAAAGCAAACAGCAATTAACAATTTGATTTAATTTAATTAAAAGTTTCAAGGATATACACATGAGAAAAATAAAACGGTATTCGGAGTATTTATAGTGGAGATTCATAGTCGGTATTATTCATAGTCATTACTTAATGCTCAAACAATTAGAGTGATTATAATTTTTAAATATAAAGGGTTGGAACTTATAATAACGATCACAATAAAGGTATCCAAATATCCCATAATTATACAGTTACAATATTCTATGGCCAAAATAATTTAATTAGATTTCATTAAATTTTAAATGTAAACGTTTGTAATTGTTAATTGTTAATTACATACAGGGTCGTCAAAATCTTCTTTCAGATTTTCTGAATTTCTAGAATGTGAATTAAGAGAGTGAAATTCAGCAAGGCGGAAAGAAGATAATGACGACCCTGTATATGAGACTACAGGTTTACCAATATTGTGGATTTTCTAGAGTTTTTACATCTGGACATCCTCCAATTGGAACTTAATAGAAGGAATTAAAAAAAATCAGAGCCTCACTGATGTAAAAATTGCTAAAATAATATCTGGAAAATTTCTAAATCCGACAAAACAATCAGGGGAAAACACGAAATCTTTTGAAATTACTTGTCTCTGATTATGGGAACTTAACGGAAAAGACCTTCTATTAGTTAAAGGTATTTTGAGCATACGATTATTATGTTTATTGCATATAAAACCGCGTTTTTATTACAAATTGGGCTTTGGAAACTCGGCGGGTGATTTTTTAAAAATACAACATTCTTTCCAAAACCCACGGATTCCCAATATATTATTTTCTCATTGATTTATTTATTCATATCTATTTATTTTATTTTACGAATTATAATATTAGGCGCTGTCCATTACACACGTCATCAGGTTTTTGGCAATTATGACCTCCTACCTACCCCCAAATCATCATTTATCATATATTTAATGCATTATATGTAAGGATGTTGATTCCCGTTTCCGTCGACCTCAAGGGAACATTCCCATTTTCGCCCCCGTTTCTGGGAACGTTCCCATTCCTATCGCATGAGTTAAGTAGGTAAATATAAATTTAATACTAAAAGAAACATTGCAGATCGACTTTATTTGATTAATAAATAAACTATATTATAACAAACTAAAAAATAATGACAAGGGAAAATGTTAAATTACAATTAATTTTGTTTATTAAATTAAATTAGGAATGAATGAAGTGAAGGAATCCAATTAAAATGTTACATTTGAATAAAATAATAATGGGATTCCTTCACTTTCATTTAATGAAAATTCGATATCATATTCTAATTAGAATAAATATTTTGCCAGATAAATTAATTTGAAAGATCTCTTACCTTATAGGTTGGTAAAACCATTATGATTGTAAATTATAGATTTATTTCTTACTTTAAAAGATTATTATAGCTAATATTTAATTTAAAAAATGAAAATTGTTATATTTATCTAACAATTTCTAATTTGAAAGCTTGTAGAAAAACTAGTGGGAGCGATCCCATCATCTCTCTCGGGAACCATAAATCTGACATGGGAACGTTCCCGG